>OZ022245.1:7190541-7653041 GCA_963978895.1 Erpobdella octoculata | reverse complement strand
AAATTTTGCAATCAATTTTTTCTTATATTACTTTTTTATTTTATATTAAAGTCGAAATATCTTAATTATATCGAAATATCGAAATTAATTAAAATTAACTAAATTAATTGACTTATTGTAAAACTAATAATTGAATATTGCATTGTCTTCTATTTTGAGCATGTATGCAAAATTTGAAAAAAATCTATTATCAGGAAGTGATTCAAAAATTGATTGCAAGATTTGAAACAGACAGAGAAACAGACAGACAGAGAAGCAGAGACGACGAGTTAATAAAAGCATTGGTAAAAATCTCGTGTCATAGTGTTTGAAATTGAACTCCTCCGAAACGGTTGAACTGATTTTTATGAAATTTTTTGTGTACATTTGGTAGGTCTGAGGGTAGGTCCTAAGTTATCTATATATATAAAAATGAATGTTTGTATATATGTATTTATGTATGTTAATGTCCTTTATGCATTGCTACACCATTCATCCGATCGTAATGAAATTTTCACACAACCTTGAGAGTCAATGAAAATCAAAAAGAAAAAAAAAATTTTTGAAATCCGTCACAAAATGAGCGGAGCGGAGCGGGTGAGCGAGCGGGAACTATATATATATGTATGTGCGTATGTATGTGTGTATGTATGTATGTGTATGTGCATGTATGTGTGTCTGTGTGTGTGTGTTTATGTATGTACTAGCGGAGATACCCGGCGTTGCCCAGGTTTTTTAGAGGTTTTTCTAATGTTTGTCTCTTTCTCTCCCGTTTCCTTTCCCACCTGCTTTCCCACTCCTGTTAGCTTTTCCGTTTTCGGTCGTTTTCCCACTGCCGGTCGCTTTCCCGCTCCCGGTCGCTTTCCCGCTCCCGGTCGCTTTCCCGCTCCCGGTCGCTTTCCCGCTCCCGGTCGCTTTCCCGCTCCCGGTCGTTTTCCCGTCCCGGTGGCTGCCCCGTTCCCGCTCACGTTTGCTCTCCCATTCCAGCTCACGCTTGCTTTTCTGTTCCCGCTCGCTGTCCGTTCCGGGTGCTTTCCCGTTTCTATAATAGACAAACTAACCCACAAACATTCATATATATATATATATAGTCTTAGCAAATCTATTTTGCGTTTTATAGGCTAACAGAAGTTATGAAAGAATGTAAAAGAGAAAATGAGCGGGAACGGAAACGGGAACGGGAGAGCTACCGTGACCGGGAATGGGAGAGCAAGCATGACCGGGAACGGGAGAGCAAGCGTGAGCGGGAACGGGAAAGCGACCGGAAACGGGAAAGCGACCGGGAACGGGAAAGCGACCGGGAACGGGAAAGCGACCGGGAACGGGAAAGCGACCGGGAACGGGAAAGCGACCGGGAACGGGAAAGCGACCGGGAACGGGAAAGCGACCGGGAACGCGGAAAGCGACCGGGAACGCGGAAAGCGACCGGGAACGCGGAAAGCGACTGGAATCGGGAGAGCAAGCTTGGAAGGAAACGCGAGCAAGAGAGAAAATCGATAACAGAACTTCTGAGCGGGAAAGCGACCGGGAGCTGGAAAACGACCGAGAGCGGAAAAGCGACCGGGAACGCTACGAAAACGGGAAAGTGGAGAAGGGAACGGGAGCGAGAGAGACAAACATTAGAAAAACCTCTAAAAACCCCGGGCAACGCCGGGTAACCCCGCTAGTTTAAAATATTTATTTAAAATTATTTAAAGTTATTCTGGAAAAACAATGAGGCGCAATTATGTCTTTTTTAGGAAAATGCAACAAATAGACATAAATTAATATAAAATATAAAATATATAGGAAAAACGATAGAAAAATCTTTAAAAAGCCCGGGCAACGCCGGGCACCCCGCTAGTACTAATATAAACGATAGTTTCTGAGTCTGTCTGTCATTTATAAAAATCTGAACATCTGAAGCGTATTGATGAAATTTGGCAAGGAGGTAGTTCTCATACAGGGAAAGAAAGTTAAAAAGATTTGGACTTCCTACTCCGATCTCCCGGCTCAGGGGGCCAAAAAACACTCCGGGCCAAAAGAGCCTATACAAATAACAAATAAAATAAAAATAAGATTTTTTCCCACCAAACCAAATCTTGCCCCTTCGGGAAATGTGTTTGCTCCTGAAGAAAATTAGGAATGTTGCATTTTTGATAATGTATGGGTGTGTACATCTGTATTATTTCCATGTTCATGTGCAAGCCGGAGAAAAAAGCCAAAGTACAATATTATAATGTAGGAGTGGAATAGGTATTAGCATCGACTTTAGGGAGAACGAGAGACCAAACGGGAGAGCAAGCGGGAAAGGAAACGGGAGCAAGAGAGAAGAACGATAAAAAAACTGTCAAAAATCCCAGGCATTGTACACTCGATTGATCTTTGAGAATGATTTTTTTAAATTGTCATAATTTTGTACATTAAACTTTAATAAAAAAAAAAACAAAATAATTTGAAAGGCAAAACAACATTTGCTGGATCGGCTAGTATATATATTTTTATATTTCATTTTATTTATTTTGTGTGCCTGTGAAAATAACAGAGCTTGTTGTATTTAAGTAAAGTTAAAGTAAAGTAAAAAAAGTATCTGTAATTTTTTAAAACAACTTATTGCTTTTTCCATTGTTTATTCAAGTTTATTTAAAAAATATAAAACATACTTATAAGAATGCATATGAAAAATAGTTCTTAGATATAACAAAAGTGTTAGCATTTACAAATCATCAATTGTCAATTTCTTGTTTCAGTTTTTTATGTTTTTCTAAAAAGTCCGTTACTAGCTTTTCGTTATATTCTGAATTTGAATTAAAAAATTTCACAATATCATCAGCTTCCGGAATGATACGTTTTGTAAAATTGTGATATTTTTCATATGCTTCTATAAGATGACGGACCATTTTTATGAAGCCATATTTTTCTGGATCAAGAGACAAAACGACTGAGATCCAGCCGTAATTTGGTGATAATAACTCTTTCCAGAACACATTATTTGGAAAATTTGATGATTCGTCTTCATAACCTTTCAGAAAAGCTTCCAGCCCGTGACGGTCTTTGGAATTCAACATCATTTTTATACAATTTTTAAGTTCACACTTTTTCAGTACAATTTCGGATGAATTGCAAGCTATATATAAAAAGTCAAAATAATAAAGATAATTTTTAGAGAAATTGTAATAATAAAGTCCTTGGGATATACATTCAAAAATGTTTGAAAGATTGGTATTGATATCAGGATGATGTTGTTTCTCTTCAGCAAATTCTACAAAATAATGGAAGACTGTTTCAAAGTTGTAATAATGCCAAAAAAAGTTTTTCATTGACGCTAAAAATCCATCAACTGTGTGAAAGCTACTTACAACTTCTGAGTTTATGTTTGAAGAAAATTCGAATTTTTCATTGTCCCATCTAAAACGCAACCCCAAAAACTGCAAACGTTTTGAGTGAGTCCACGTAACAGGTTCTTCAAACACAGCATATAAATTACTTATATCTAAATAAATTAAATCAGGCAATTTATCTATCATTTTGTAAATTAATTGAAGATTTTTGTTATTGATTAGATGAAAGCAATAGTTTTCACTCATATCAAGCATTTTCAAATTGGAAAGACATGATATTGAATCTACCAACTCTTCCAATGATTCACCAGCAAACATATTTATGGCCAACTTTTGAAGACTAACAAATCGGGAAAACTTGTCAATGGTTTTTCGTGCACACCCACAACCTGATATACGTAAATTTTTTAGATTTTCGGCAGGAAATTGAATTTTAAGAATACTAAATTGATCCTCTTTGGTGTTGGATTCATTCCAACAATAACAACCCATAGAAAGTTTAACTAAATTAGGGCATGACCACGAACACACTTTGTTATGGTTATTTTTGTGGCAATTTTGGATAAAGTCACAATTAAAATCTAATTCTAAAGTTTTCAAGTTCAGAAACAACATCGAATTTTTAAACAAATAATGAAACAATTGTAAGTTTTGTTTAATAGCTTCTTGCTCAAAATTAACAATGTCTAAAGTAAACGAAAAAAGAGTAAGATTTTTGTTTTCCAAAATTCTTTCTATGGGTTGGAAAAAATTATCTAATATAGCATTTCTAAGCATTAATTCATGAAAGTCGTGAAATTTTAAATAAAATGGTATTATATACTCTAGATGTAGTTCAATTCCTATTTTCTGACTTCTTGAAAGTATTTTTCCAAAAACATGCGATGACAGTTTCACACAATCTTTAACTTTGAAAGGAAGACATTCACTTTCAGAAGATTCTTTGAAAAAAAATTTTTTGAAATTAAATACAACAAAATCTATGCAAGACATTTTTAACGATAGTTCAAAGTGTGGGTTATTACTCATTTTTTTGAACTTTTTATAATTTAGCTATGAAATAGCAATATTATTGTATATATTATCATCTAAATAAATTTTCACTGAACACTTTTTCCAACAATATTTAAGCAATGATATAAATATTAATAAAGTTTGAGTTTTATATCTGAATGTCATTAATCGACATAATTTCCAATGTGTACATGTATATCAAGGATATCTTGATATAACAACTGGATCCACAACCTACACTAGTAGGCCTAGACAGTTCAGCCAATTACTTCATAGTTACATCAACATTTGTAGAAATATGATATAACAACTATGCTTTTGTAGTTTGTTACATCAATTTATTTATAATTATGATATAATAAGCGATAAAACATTCGGCCTACAGGAGTAGGTTGTGGATCCAGTTGTTATATCAAGATATCCTTGATGTATATCAGGAATTTCGCATAACGTGGCAGTTATTAGGGTCAGCTGTTAATAACATAAATGCGTGTAGGTTTGTAATAAAAGTTATTAAAAAATTGCACACAGTCATTACTAAAGATCAAATACGTTTATACCTAAGATTATTAATACAAGCGTTAATCTGTGATTTTGGCATTACAGTAGAAACTCTTGTATGTGATTTCCCTCTTGCCACATAAAATCGTTCGCACAAGAGGAAGAGTTGCATAAAAGAAAAAGTCGTTTTTTTGCAACCAGCCATTGCTTGCAGAAAATCCTCCAGCGTTGTTTTTCTGTGCCACCAGGTCTGAGGATAGGTTCAGGGCTATTTAGAATATTTTTTAAAAACTATTTAAAAAATTTATTTTGGAAAAACAAAGGACAAACAGACAGACAGAGAGACAAACAAACAAACAAACAAACAGACACTCATATATATATAGTAGAGGATCCAGGGGCGACCGGGGAAGGCCACGGCCCCTCCCCGTGGATTTTGAAATTAACTTTCTTTTAAATACTAAAAAAAATGCCTATGTACGACCCCGCTAGTATATATATATATATATATATATATATATATATATATATATATATATATATATATATATATATATATATATATATATATATATATACTACCGGGGGCACCCGGCCTTGCCCGCGGTTTTTAGAGGTTTTTCTAATGTTTGTCTCTCTTGCTCCCGTTTCCTTCTCCGCTTTCCCGTTCTTGTCGCATTCCCGGTCGCTTTCCCGCTCTCGGTCGTTTTCCAGCTCCCGGTCGCTTACCCGCTCCCGGTTGCTTTCCCGTTCTCGGTCGTTTTCCTTTTTCGCTCTATCTCTCCCTCTCAGTTGGCTTCCCGTTCCCGTTTTCGCTCATTTATGTATGTATATGTATATATGTATATATATATACTAGCAGTGCCCGTAGCGGCTTCGCTCGCATGAAATTAGAGAGTTTGAACCGTGCATCCATAGTAGAGATCAATTTTTTAGGTCTCGGCTCGGCCCGTCGACAACTTAGCCCAGCCCGTTTTAAAAACCTAAACTCCTGGCCCGGAACAGCCCGTTTGAATTAGGCCCGGCCCATTCTTACAGGCCTAGATGTTCTATATACTTGATGAAAAACTTCGGCCCGTCCCACCTTTACTTCAGGTTTGGCCCGGCCCAACTGAAGACCCTAAAATCACTAAAATATCAATATACTTGGTGAAAAACCTCGGCCCGTCCCACTTTGATTTAAGGTTTGGCCTGGCCCGTGTGAAGACTCTAAAACAACGGCTTGGCCCAACCGGTGATAAACTGGACTTAGCTACTTTTAACCGGCACAAAACTTCAAAATACTAATTTTTACATTTGTAGCACTTACAGTTTTTGAGTAGCAGTTATTTTGAAATCAAATAACCCTTATTTCCACCCCACATTTGAGGTCCTGGAAACCAAATTTTTTAAAAATGTTGAAACACTTATATCATTATTTTTTGAGTAAATACTAAATACTAATTTTGACATCTGTAGCATTCACAGTTTTTGAGTAGCAGTTACTTTAAAAACCAAAGAAACCTTTTTCCACCCCACATTTGAGATCATGAAAACCAAAATTTCATATATCCTTATTTTTAGAGTGGAAACTAAATACTAATTTTTACTTTTGTAGCATTTACAGTTTTTGAGTAGCAGTTACTTTAAACACCAAGTAACCCAATTTTCCACCCCACATTTGAGGTCCTGAAAACCAAATTTTCAAAAAATAGTGAAACACGTATATCATTATTTTTAGAGTAGAAACTAAATACTAATTTTTACTTTTGTAGCATTAACAGTTTTTGAGTAGAAGCTACTTTAAAAACCAAATAACCCAATTTTCCAACCCACATTTGAGGTCCGGGAAACCGAATTTTCAAAAAATGGTGAAATACGTATCTTTTTATTTTTCAAAAAGAATCTATATACCAAATTTCAAAATCTCCTCATTTTTGGTTTTCGAGATATACATTGTTTTAGAAAAAATTTTGTTTTTCAGTTTTTTCCCCTCAGGAGCAAAATTTTCAAAAATCCTTTCTTAGCGGATGTTTACGCTATAAAAGTAATATAAGTTCCAAATTTCACGTTTCTAGGATGAGGCGTTTGAGCTCGGCGTTGATTATCAGTCAGTCATCTGTCAGTCAGTCAGTCAGTCAGTCAGTCAGTCAGTCAGTCAGTCAGTCAGTCAGTCAGTCAGTCAGTCAGTCAGTCAGTCAGGACATGTTCTTTTATATATATAGATATATATATATATATATATATATATATATATATATATATATATATATATATATATATATATATATATATATATATATATATATATATATATATATATATATATATATATATATATATATATATATTGTTTTTTAATATTGCTGCAAAACGAGCTCTACAAAAGTTTAATATTGTGATAGAACAATTTAAGTTAATTTGAGTTAATCAAATTACAAAGAAGAAATGAGTCATTATTTAAATGAACAACTTTCTTTGAAAGTCTTTTGCGCAGATTTTATTCTGTTTAACTTCAAAAAAACTCTTCTTGAATCCTCTTCTGAAATGGAATGTCTTCCTTTTAAGGTTAAAGACAACGTGAAATTGTCATCAAATCTTTTTGAAAATTTAACTTCAAGAGGTCAGGAAATAGGAATGGAATTACATCACGAGTATATAATTCCAGTTTTCTTAAAATCTAACTTTTTTCAAGAAATAGTACTTAAAGAAGTTGACATTAACAAATTTTGTCAGCCTTTGCAAATAATTTTAAAAATATGAAATTTTTCTCGCATTTCTTTTGGTGGTAATTCGATTTTTAGTGAAATAAGAACAAGATTTAATCAGTCAGGAAAATTTTACCATTGGTTTTGCAAAAATCCATCTTTGTCTTTGAACTTAGAAGATTTAGAATTAGAGGTTTTTTGTCATGAAATCATAAGTTATTACAAAATCGAAACAGACAAATCTAAGTGGTTTTGCCCTAAATTAGTTCGACTTTCTTTGCGCTGTGTTTGTTTAAATGAATTTAACACCAAAGAGGATCTAATTGATATTCTCAAAATTGAAATTCCTTGCAATAATTTAAAAATTTTAAGTTTAAATGGTTGTGGATATGCGAGAAAAACCCTTAGCAGGTTTTCTCGTTTTTCTAGTCTTCAAAAGTTGGCTATAAGTTCATCTGTTCGTGAATCATTGAAAGAACTGGTCGACTCAATATCATGTTTTTCAAATTTAACGTGGCTTGATATGAGCGAAAGCAATTGTTTTGAGGAGGTTGATGACTATAAGACTTTAAAAAACTATCATTTAGATTTAATATACAAAATGATTGACAAATTACCTAATTTGGTTTATTTGGACATATCTAAATCAGATTTAGATTTTGATGAAGACGAATCTCTTGAATGGACGCATTCAAGAAGTTTTCAATATTTAGGATTCTGTTTTAATAAATGGGTTTATTTTAAAAATCCTTCAAACATAAACTCCAAGATTGTAAGTAACAAACATTTTTACACTGTTTTTTAATATTGCTGCAAAACGAGCAAATGTTTTTCACTGTTAGGTATAATTTCACGAAATTTTAAAGATTTGACAAAAGATTCTTTTATATTGATTTATAAAGCTTTGGTTAGATCCAGATTGGAGTATGCAGTCAGTGTGTGGTCACCATGGAAGAAAAAAGACATAGAAGCCATTGAAAGAGTCCAGAAGAGAGCAACAAAAATGGTCAAGGCATGCAAGGGATTGAAATATGAAGACAGGTTGAGAATTTTGAAGCTTCCTTGTTTAAAGTACAGAAGACTGAGAGGGGACCTGATCATGCTCTACAATTTTATTCAAGACAAAGAAGGACGTTTGTGTTTTCCTAATATAAAGATATCAGAAGAAAGAAGAACAAGAGGTCACAAGTTCAAACTGGAAACACAAAGATTCAACGGCAACTGCAGAAAATATTTCTTCCTGACCAGATCGACTGCAATTTGGAACAACCTCCCTTCGAAAATCATAGAAGCCGATCAAGTTAATGAATTTAAAAGATTAATCGACTGTCATTTCGAAATAAGCAACATTATGTACAACTATAAAAAGGATTTTTAATAATATATACATACATTTATTTATAGAACATATATATGAACAATATTTTATATAATTCTAGATATGGGCATAGAGACATATAGTTTGCGCCCATCATTTCCTTTATGTTATGTTATGTTATGTTATGTTACACTTGATGGTGCTGTAGAATCAACAAAAAAATTGTTTTGGAAACCAAAAAGTTTTAATTATTTTCTTTCTGCAATTTCAACTGTATCAAGTTTCTGTCAATTTCACGAAATTTATAGAAACAATCCTCAACCCATTGTTGAAAGCTTACAACGAGCACTTTACTATTACATTCCTAAATACGGGTTTAGGGACAGTTTCAGGCAGTTATTGGTTGATCTGGAATATTATAAATTGAAAAATCGTTACTATAAAAAATTGTTCAAAGTTATGATAAATTCTAGATCAAGTTACTATTGGCTGTATCAACTAATATCTGTGCCCAATATAAATATTTTTTGGAAAGCATTATTATCACCAGGAATCAGCTTTATATCAATTATCTTGAAACTAGATTTTGATTATTGCAAGATCCCTGAATTTATTGATGATTTGGTAGGCCAACTGATTGAAGGATATGATGAATATTACAAACTTTACCGTCGAATCATTCCCGTGGCTGATGAAATTCTGGAATTTGTCAAAAAGGAATCAACTAAACAAGACATTTATTATAACTTTGTTCTAAAACATAACAAATTAAAAGAGACAAATTGTAAAAAAAAGAAGAAGAAAAGAAAAACGTTACAAAACATTAAATCTTAAACATTTTAATCATTTTTTTTTTAATATCTGTTTGAATTTATGTGAACATTTATATTAATTTTGTGCTGTTTTTTGTACAAATAAACTTAGGCATAAAAATTTCAAATGTTTAACAAGTGAGCCTTAAAAACCAGATTTATTAAAATCCCTTATATTTCAGGATTTGCCAAATTTTTATTTGTTGCATAGGTAAGAGTTTCATTTAAAACGACGTTGATTTACTTTGTTGATCGCACGAGTAGCAGTGTTTTCAAAAACAAACGTTTGCGATAAAATAACAAACAAACATTCAAACAGCAAACAACATTGCATGTTAATATAGGCGTTGTAAAAAACAATCGCTTCAATAATAATGAATTTTTCCAAACTTATTTGAATAACTAGAGCTAAAAATTACAACACTAAAAAACGATTAAAAATGTTATAATTAGAATATTATTTGAGATATCAAACTTTAAAAAATTAAAAAGTAAACAGTATCAGTAAAAAAATGACAGATTATCTTTCTCATAACGATATTGAATAACACTGGGTTATATGTGGGACTCTCACACAAAATTCTTCAGCACTTCAATTATAATTCACCAGCATTTCACGCATCCTAAATAAAAAAGAAAAATAAATAAAAATTTTTTTTTTAAAAACTAGTCATATGATAAGACTAGGGTGCCCGCTAAATTATACAGATCTGATCATTAAATTCAAAATGAGCACCCTAGTTTTATCATAAGACTAGTTTTTACAAAGTTTTTTATTTATTTTCTACTTTTTAGTCTTTAAACTTTTTTAATTATCTTCAGAAATATCAGACACTCACTATAAATCGAAAATATTTTATTAAATCTATATCTATATATATAAAAATGAATGTTTGTATGTATGTTCTTTATGCATTGCTACACCATTTATCCGATCGTAATGAAATTTTCACACAACTTTGAGAGTCAAGGCAAATCAAATATAGAGAAAAAAAATGAAATCCGTCACAAAATGTGCGGTGCGGAGCGGGTGAGCGAGCGGGAATTAGATATATATATATATATATACTATCGATGTTACCCGGCGTTGCTCGGGGTTTTCAGAGGTTTTTTATCATTTTTCTTTCTTGCTCCCGTTTCCTTCCCCGCTTGCTCTTCCGTTTCCTTTCCCGCTCGCGCTCATTTTTTCTTTTCCACTCTTTCAAAATTTATTTTAGCCCATAAAACGTAAAATAGATTTGCTAAAAGTTGCTTGAATCCTTCAAACGTTGTTACGTAAACAAAATTTGAATTTTATTACGCAATTACCTTTCATCAGTCAAGGGGAATCAAATATAGAGAAAAAAAATTGAAATCCGTCACAAAATTAGCGGAGCGAGCGGAAACTATATATATACACTAGCGGGGTAACCCGGCGTTGCTCGGGGTTTTTTAGAGTTTTTTAGAGTTTTTCTTTAGCTCCCGTTTAATTTCCCGTTTTCTCTCCCGCTCCCGGTCGCTTTCCCGTTCCCGCTTGTTCTCCCACTCCCGGTCGCTTTCCCGCTCCCGGTCACTTTTCCGATTCCGGTCGCTTTCCCGCTCCCGGTCACTTTTCCGATTCCGGTCGCTTTCCCGCCCTATCTATCTTTTAATAATTTGTAATAACGCGCAATCGGTCACATTATGCAGTGATTATTTCGTTAACGGTAATAGAAATTAAAACGATAATTATTAATTCTTGTTAACGAAAACTGAAACGAAAACTAGAATAGAAAGTCAAAACGAAACTGAAATAAAAATAAAAATTAGTTAGTTAGAACGAAATAGAAATAAAAATTATTTTTTTTTTGAAACGAAATAGAAATAGAAATAAAAATAAAAAATAATTTGTTAAAACGAAATAAAAACAAAAAATATTAAAAACAAAATAAAAATTAATTTCGCTTCTATGGTACTTCCTTTTAACATGCCTTTGTCGCTACGAAATTGTTTATTCCTTTTCTATTGTATTCGTGTTTTGGTTTGTTGTTATTTATTGAGTCAGAAATGTCGAAAGCTGGCGTTGTTTTGTCGAAAATGTTTGCTGGTCGTAATAGCGAAAGTTTAGTTTGGAATTATTTTAAATATGATGTCACTACGAATAAAAGTGTTTGTCTAGCAAAAAAAAGATAGTAACGTCGATGGTGCTATAAACCAGTGCGGTTTTCAACTGGCCGGTAAAAATCCAACAAACCTAAAGGTTAGTTAGGATATGGAAGACTTGGCAGAAGATGTGATACAGTTTTGGATTGCTCGACAGTCTATATATCCGCAACTTTCCCTCTTGGCTTTGGACATACTGGCAGCACCTGCTTCCCAGGCATATGTGGAGAGGATATTTTCATTATGTGGCCTTTTGAGCGGAGGGAAGAGACATAGACAAAAAAAACTTAGAAATGAGAGTTTTTTTTAAATTGAATAAACAGTTTCTCAATTGACTTGTGTTTAGTTACAACTGCAAAATAGAGAGATTACAAACGAAACTGAAATTAAAACTAAAACTATTATAAATTCAAAACGAAAACGAAACGGTAATAATAATTACTGATGCAAAACTAAACTGAAATTAAAATTATTGAAAAATTCAAAACTATAACGAAACGGTAATAATAATTCCTGATGCAAAACTAAACTGAAACTAAAATTATTGAAAAATTCAAAACGAAAACGAAACGGTAATAATAATTACTGATAATTACTGATTCAAAACTAAACTGAAATTAAAATTATTGAAAAATTCAAAACTAAAACGAAACTGTAATAATAATTCATAATGCCAAAACTAAACTGAAACTGAAACTAAATTTATTTCTGAAACGAATTAATCACTGGAATTGTGGAATGCTAAACACATAATTACTTTACTTTAGGTTTGCCCAGCAAGCATGTGAACCTGAACGTTTTAGAAATCTGAACATTTTAACTAAATATGGCCATGGGCGTTCTTTATTAAGTTCATTGTTGTTACGCGCCTATCATCGCCACCACTGCTCACGTTCGCTCCTTTGGAAGATTCCATAATTGGTAATCTCGAACAATCTATTGTACACCAAAACAAGTATGACCGCGAAAATCTTAGCTCCACCCACAAGCTTCAATACTACTAACTACTTACATAAAAGTAAAATGGGGTTCGAAAATGCATACGTTAATAATCATAATGTTTGACAATATTTAGAGTGGCGTAAATCCTAAAGGACTTCAAAGCCAATGAAGGGTTCTTTGCAGAGGCAGCCATTTATAGGCGCCTACCCCTTTAGCAATGCGAGTGAACTCCTTGCTTAAGGGAGTTACGCTGGTGACGCGGGTGAGGCTTGAACTGCCGACCTAATGATCGACAGGCGAGCGCTCTACCGCTCTGCCACCAGCGCCTCATAGATAATTAATACAACATCGATTTAGACTTTATGTCGTTTTATTAATTTTTTACAGTACTTTGTAACGGTTTGTCCTGGAAAAGTAACGAAGTAAAAGTAAGTCCGAAAATATTACTTCGTTACAAGTAAAAAGTACTGAAAGTAATCTGTACTCCGTTACAGGCAAAAAGTACGTCTGATGTACTTAAGTAAAGTAACGCGTTACTTTTACTTCGTTACCGAACAACACTGTATATACATACATGCATACATACATACATACATACATACATACATACATACATACATATACATACATACATACATACAAACATTCAATCTTATATATATAGATATATAGTTCCCGCTCGCTCGCTCACCCGCTCCGCTCCGCTCATTTTGTGACGGATTTCAAATTTTTTTTCTTTATATTTGATTCCCCTTGACTCTCAAGGTTGTGTGTAAATTTCATTACGATCGGATGAATGGTGTAGCAATGCATAAATAACATACATGCATATATACATACATACATACATACATACATACATACATACATACATACATACATACATACATACATACATACATACATACATACATACATACATACATACATACATACATACATACATACATACATACATAAAAACATTCATTTATATATATATAGATACTGTAAAATGGATGTAGAGGAATGGTGTCAAAAATGTGATACCTGTGCCGCTAGTAAAAGACCACAAGCTAAAACAAAGGGCCATTTACAACAGTACAATGTAGGTTCCTCTTTTGAAAGAATTGCTATTGATTTAGCAGGTCCATTTCCAGTGTCAAAATCTGGCAATAAGTACATTCTTGTGGTCATAGATTATTTTACAAAATGGCCAGAGGTTTTTGCTATACCTAATCAAGAAGCAGTGACAGTTGCCAACGTTGTTGTTGATGGTTGGGTTAGTCGCTATGGAGTACCAATGGAGCTCCATTCAGATCAGGGCAGGAACTTTGATTCACAATTGTTTAGAGAAATGTGCCGTGTTTTAGGCATACATAAAACCCGCACAACTCCCCTTCATCCTCAGTCTGACGGTATGGTGGAACGATTTAATAGAACTATTCAACAACACTTGTCTAAGATGGTCGGTGAAAACCAAGTTGATTGGGATAAACACATTCCGTTATTTTTGATGGCTTACAGAGGATCGGTTCACAACACGACAAAGGCCACCCCAAGTAAAATGTTATTTGGACGCGAGATGCGACTTCCTTGCGATCTTATGTTTGGAAGTCCGGGAGACAAAGTAGAATCAGAAAGCGAGTATGCCGCACAATTGCGGGCTCGGTTAAATGAAATTCATTTCGTAGCCCGAAATAGGATCAAAGCAGCCAGCCACAGAATGAAAACTCGGTATGATCGCCAATCAAATATGAAAGAGTTTAAAAAAAATGATTTGGTGTGGTGTGGTTCTACAATCCACAACGTAAAATTTGGAAATCACCTAAACTTCAACATGACTGGGAAGGACCATATAGAATTACTAAAAAATCAATGATGTCATCTACCGGATTCAAAAGGGCCAACGTACTAAGATGAAAGTAATTCATGTTGACCGCCTTGCCAAATATTATGGAGGCAATGAAACTGTTCGGGACGAATAGGATTAAGAAGGGGGTAGTTTTATATCTACGGTTTATAATCCAGGCTGATAAACCTCAGAAGATTTTATAAACTAAGAAAGACATATAAAAAATAGAGTTGAGCGATTACATAATTTCAATCAACCAGTTTTAATTACAGTTACTAAGACACAAGTTTTTGATTAAGTGTGTATTTCTTCTAATAAATTTTGAACCATTTCTAAAGAACCTTAGTATAGTTATCGATATTACAACAATATATATATATATATATATATATATATATATATATATATATATATATATATATATATATATATATTATATACATATATATATATATACGGGGAAACAAACGGAAACGGGAGAGTAAACGGGAACGGGAGAGCAAGGGGGAACGAGAGAGCAAACGGGAAAGTAAGCGGGGAAGTAAACGGGAGCAAGAGAGAAGAACGATAAAAAAAACTTTCAAAAGCCCAAGGCATTGTACACTCAATTGATCTTCGAGATTGATTCTTTTAAATTGTCATAATTTTGTACATTAAACATTTAATACAAATACAAAAACAAACTAATTTGAAAAGCAAAACAACGTTTGCTGGGTCAGCTAGTTTTTTTTTTTATAAATATTTGTTTTATTGTTTTACAGAAGTTTTGATGTTGTATAAACGCCCAACGTTTTTCTATCTATATAAAAATGAATGTTTGCATGTATATATGTATGTAAGTATGTCCTTTATGCATTGCTACACCATTCATCCGATTGTAATGAAATTTTCACACAACTTTGAGAGTCAAGGGGAATCAAATATAGAGAGAACAAAATTGAAATCCGTCACAAAATGAGCGGAGCGGAGCGGTAACTATATATATATATATATATATATATATATTAGAGCTGCGAATTAATCGCGATTAATTCCGTTAATTAACGCTAAAAAATTAGCGCGCATTAAAAAAATTAACGCCGTTAAATATTTTAACGACTAGTCTAAATTTTGCACCAAAATATAATAATAAATTAATATTAGGTAACATAGTACTATAATTCTAAGTCTATAGCGTGTACGATATCGGTGGTTCTGTAAATTTTCAGCGCCATTTTGCTAGAGAGTTGTGTTGATTGTTTGTGTCTAAACGCGGAGAAGTATCGTTATTAAAATGAATTCAGAAAAATCAATTTTGCAAGGAAAGTTTGTTTTTAAAAGATGTTGTTGTCTGTTCAATTTGCGGTAAGGAATTTAAATTTCATCGAAGTTATTCAACGCTCAAGTATCATCTTCGGAATAAGCATCCATTTGTTGACGTGGCAAATAAAACTATTCGACAAGCAAGCACACATTCTTCCGATGTTGAGCTTATCCAAGCTTCAAATGTCCAGCAAGTCCCAGTGTTGCGCCAGCTTAGGATCGATGAAATTGGAAAAAAATGGATAAAGACAAATCGGAAAAAATTACAAAAGCTCTTGCAAGCTGGATCGCTAGAAATGGTAGGCCGATAAATATTATATCAGACGAAGGGCTCCAGGATGTCATACGTGTTGCATCTGATGATAACTCCTATATGCTACCGACACTGTATTGGATCCACGTTTCAAAAAATTGAAATGTTTGCCGAAAAGTGAACGAGCAGAAGTATGGAAAAATCTACAAAGACTTCATGCACGTGTGAATAATCAGTTGACACCAAACGATTCAACTTCTGGTTACTATTTTATTTTTTTTTATCAAAGTGTTATCATTTATTTTAGACCAGAATCTAAATATAAAAAGAAAAATTTAATTTAGTTTTTTATTTTTAGAAGTCATTATTTAATCTCGTAAATATTTTTTATCTAGAACAACCAACAAAGAAACGGAAAATGTTGGAAATGGATGATTCGGATTCTGACTATGAGCTTCTTCTGCCGCGATCGTCGTTTGCTCCTTTTGAACAATATAGAAATGAGCCGCAGATTGATCTCTCTGAATGTCCTTTGGAATGTTGGAGAAAGCATGAATGTGCATATGCTAATTTAGCGAAATTGGCACGAAAATTCTTGGGTTCTCCAGCTACAACTGTCCCGTGCGAACGATTATTTTCATTATCAGGGAACATTGTGACTAAAAAACGTGCTTCACTCTCTGCTGACAATATTAACAAACTTGTCTCACTAAGTAGCTGGCTAAGAAATGATGACAATATGAATGATTTTGAATAAATGCACTTGTTATTTCAAATTGTTATTGAATAAATGCACTTATTATTTCAAATAAATTTTTAAATTTACAATATGATTTGAAAATTTTTTTTGCAATTAATCGTAATTAATTTTTGCGAACAATGGATTAATCGCATGCGATTAAGCGATTAAAAATTTTAATCGATTCAAAAAAAACTCCGCCTCGCTAATTGCGAGCCAGTCCCAAGCCTGGATAAAGGAGGAGGGACAGTTACAAGGATCAAACTTTGATCCACGACAGGAAGTACTTATGTGCTTCCTTCTTAGCCAATTCAGTCTTAAAACACTTGGTGTAAAGGACTATAAACTATCATAAAAAAAAAAAAAAAAAAAAAAAATTTAATCGATTCACAGCTCTTATATATATATATATATATATACTAGCGGGGTTACCCGGCGTTGCCCGGGGTTTTAGTGGTTTTTCTAATGTTTGTCCCTTTCGCTCCCGTTTCCTTCTCCACTTTCCCGTTTTCGTCGCGTTCCCGGTCGCTTTTCCGCTCTCGGTTGTTTCTAGCTCCCGGTCGCTTTCCCGCTCAGAAGTTTTGTTATCGATTTTCTCTCTTGCTCGCGTTTCCTTCCAAGCTTGCTCTCCCGATTCCAGTCGCTTTCCGCGTTCCCGGTCGCTTTCCGCGTTCCCGGTCGCTTTCCCTTTCCCGGTCGCTTTCCCGTTCCCGGTCGCTTTACCGTTCCCGGTCGCTTTCCCGTTCCCGGTCGCTTTCCCGTTCCCGGTCGCTTTCCTGTTCCCGGTCGCTTTCCCGTTCCCGGTCGCTTTCCCGTTCCCGGTCGCTTTCCCGTTCCCGGTCGCTTTCCCGTTCCCGGTCGCTTTCCCGTTCCCGGTTGCTCTCCCGTTCCCGTCCCCGTTCACGCTCATTTTCTCTTTTCCATTCTTTCATAACTTCTGTTAGCCTATAAAACGTAAAATAGATTTGCTAAGACTATATATATATATGAATGTTTGTGGGTTAGTTTGTCTATTATAGAAACGGGAAAGCGACCCGGAACGGACAGCGAGTGGGAGCGGGAATGCTACACGGAACGGACAGCGAGCGGGAGCGGGAATGCGACCGGCAGCGGGAAAACGACCGAAAACGGGAAAGCGAACAGGAGTGGGAAAGCAGGTAGGAAAGGAAACGGGAGAGAAAGAGACAAGCATTAGAAAAACCTCTAAAAAACCCGGGCAACGCCGGGTATCTCCGCTAGTATATATATATATGAATGTTTGTGGGTTAGTTTGTCTATTATAGAAACGGGAAAGCGACCCGGAACGGACAGCGAGCGGGAACGGAAAAGCAAGCGTGAGCGGGAATGGGAGAGCAAACGTGAGCGGGAAAGCGACCGGGAGTGGTAAAGCGACCGGGAGCGGGAAAGCGACCGGGAGCGGGAAAGCGACCGGGAGCGGGAAAGCGACCGGGAGCGGGAAAGCGACCGGGAGCGGGAAAACGACCGAAAACGGGAAAGCGAACGGGAGTGGGAAAGCAGGTGGGAAAGGAAACGGGAGAGAAAGAGACAAACATTAGAAAAACCTCTAAAAAACCCGGGCAACGCCGGGTATCTCCGCTAGTACATACATAAACACACACACAGACACACATACATGCACATACACATACATACATACACACATACATACGCACATACATATATATATATATATAGTTCCCGCTCGCTCACCCGCTCCGCTCCGCTCATTTTGTGACGGATTTCAAAATTTTTTTTTTATTTGACTTTCCCCTTGACTCTCAAGGTTGTGTGAAAATTTCATTACGATCGGATGAATGGTGTAGCAATGCCTAAAGGACATTAATATATATACAAACATTCATTTTTATATATATAGATATATATATATATATATATATATATATATATATATATATATATATATATACATACATATACATACATAAATGAGCGTGAACGGGAACGGAAAGCCAACTGAGAGCGAAAGATCGAGCGGGAAAGGAAAAGCGACCGAGAACGGGAAATCGACCGGGAACGGGAAAGCTACCGGGAGCGGGAAAGCAACCGGGAGCGGAAAAGCGACCGAGAGAGGGAAAGTGACCGGGAGCGGGAAAGCAACCGGGAGCGGTAAAGCGACCCGGAACGGGAAATCGACCGGGAGCGGGAAAAAACCGGAAACGGGGAAGCGTCTGGGAGCGGGAAAACGGCCTGGAGCGAAAAACCGAGCGGGAACGGAAAAGCGACCGGGAGCGAAAAACCGACCGAGAACGGGAGATAAAAATACGCAAGCAATAAGCATTTCGTAACACCGAAACTTTGCGGGTATAGTTATTAATAGTTAATAACTGCTTAATAAGCTGCATTTAGTCGTCTTTGGGTTATTAGAAAAATTATATTTAAGTTTTATTTTCTCTTTTCAGTTTTTATTTCCGTTTTCTTTATTTCAATTTCGATAAAATTTTGTTTATTTCAATTTCAATTTTTTTTCCGTGGTTTCAGTAATTTACGTTTCAGTTTAAATTTCTGTTAACGAAATTATTTTAAATCCGTTAACGGATAATTCCGTTTCAGTTTCCGTTAACTTAAATAACAATACTACGTGCCACCTGTAGTGTATTGGTTCTATGTTTTGAGTTTCCGATTATCAACAGTAGCGAGCCGGAGGCGAGAAGTAACTGTTGTGTTTTATAATAATAGGAACTGTTGTGTTTATAATAAATAAATAGTATTTTACATTGGCGACGAGGATAAATTAGAAATAATGATGTCAAACGAACTTTCGTCGATTTTCCCGTTCGATTGTTAATCAGAAAATTCCACTCTGGGCCAAAGATGGCGGCGGTGGAAAAGATCGTTCGATTACTTTCTGTTGGCGAAGGGTGTAACCCTAGCTGAGCAAAAGAAAGCTTTACTGCTACACACAGCCGGCCTCGACGTACAGGATATTTTCGAGACCTTGCCAGCAGAGGCGTGGATTCGGCAAAATGTTGAGGGGGGCGAAGATTTTTTAACTCAAACCCAGAGAATCTTCAAATAAAAAATGACCATCCCAATATACATGTGTATGTTGTATGTTCATGTAAATCATCCTATTAGTTAAAAAAAAACAATTTAAAAAGTTAACTTTTATTTGATATTGAATGCAGACAAAAAGCGTTTAAATTATGAGTGTAACAAAGGGTATCGACGTTCTTCCATTTTTACAAAATTGTCCACTGAATCAATGGATATTAATCAACAAGTATGATAAATATTGCTTTCATCAACACTAATCTAAATCTCAATCGTGTGTGAGCTAATAAAAATAATTGAAATTAATTAGAAAAATCTTGGTGAGAGGGCTTAAGCAACCGGGTAGAATAAAAATATGGTAATAGTTCTTCAAGCTAGAACAGATACACAAGTCTAAATTTCATACGATTTCGATCGGATGGACCGAAAGCAATCAATCCATTAAATTTCTATAGTGCTATTTCCATGGCGTTCAATAGCGCTCGGACACGAACTTATTAAACAGATAAGTTTTAAAAGCCCGACGGAAAACAGTGAGAAAAGTAGATTTAGTAATTGAAGTATGAAGAGAGTTTCAGAGAAAGGGACCAGAGTAGGAAAAAGAGCTTTTAGCAAAAGAATGCTTAACAGAAAAAAAGGAGTGGAGAAAAGCAATTTTTTATTTTAAACATTAGTAAGCAAATTTTAAAAATCATCCTATATCTAAGTGGAAGCCAGAGAAGAAAAAAAAGAGATGGAAAGACATGAGAAAAGTAAGAGGTGCGAGAAACTAAGCATTAATAGATTGAAAAATATTAGCAGTAGATTATAAGTAATATAATTCAAAAAGTATGATAAATACTGTTTTTTTCAACTAATCTAAATACCCATTCATGGATTAGCTAGAAATGATATTTTTTCTATTTAGTGGAAAAATCTTGAGGGGGGCCATGGCCCCCCTCAGCCCTCCCAATCCACGCCTCTGCTTGCCAGAACCGACGGACGGCGCCGATGTATACGCCAAGGCAGAGAAAGCTCTTCACGAATATTTCAAACCGCTTGTCAACATTCCGTTTGAAAGATATTCGTTTCGCCAGCTAACACAAGAGCCCACAGAATCGATTGTTCAGTTCGTTACTCGGCTCAGACAACAAGCAGACCTGTGCGAGTTCGGCAACCAAAAGGATGATTTCATTCGAGACCAGGTGATCGCTCAATGTCATTCTACAGGGTTACGAAAACAATTGTTGGAAAGACGTGAAGTGACACTCACGCAAACCCTGGACATCGCGAGAGCTAAAGAGGCAGCTGAATGCCAAGTTGCCGCCATGCAGAAGATTGATTTGATGGCGCCATCTCGGGAAATAAATGCTGTTTCTTCTAAACCGGTGGTAGATGGTAAAAGGGTTCAAGCATGTTTTCGGTGCGGTAAAGAAGGACATTTTGCCAGAGATCCCAGTTGTTCAGCAAAGAATTTGACGTGTTGAAAATGCAATAAAGTGGGACATTTTCAGTCACAGTGTAATTCTAAAGTAGTTTCCGAGAAACGTTACAGACCTACAATGCGAAAAAATTCTTCAAACAAACAGGTTCGCCGGGTCAACACAGTTGAAGAACCTGATGATGACGACGATGACGAAAAATTTTTTGCTTTTACAATACACAGTGGTGATAATGATAATTTTACAGTGGACGTAACTGTGGGTGGAGTAATTTTGCACGACATGTTAATTGACTCTGGAGCGTCCTGCAATGTGATTGATCGAGGTACTTGGGAATCGGTGAAAAAGAAAGGAATAAAATGCAAATCAGAAAGATCCAACAAGAAAATTTTTTCATATGCATCAGAAATAGCATTAAAGACTCTTGGTAAATTCAGTGCGAGCACACAGATTGGAAATCATATAACACCAGCTGAATTTGTTGTCATAGACGGAGTTGGTCGACCAATTTTGGGACGTAAAACTGCCATTGAGCTTGGAGTTCTCCGAGTCGGTCCATACAGATCAGATGTGAATTGGCTCAGTATCGATGAAATAGCAACACAATTTCAAAGTCTCTTTGATGGTATCTGTAAGCTGAAGGATTACCAAGCCAGGTTACACATTGATCCTGCCATAGTTCCAGTTGCACAAAGTTCACGCAGAATACCGTTTGGATTGCGAGATAAAGTGGAAGCTGAAATTCGTAATTTGTTAGCTCAGGACATTATTGAACCAGTCAGAGGTCCTACGCCATGGGTCAGTCCGGAAGTGGTAATTCCGAAAGGGTCTGGTATTCGACTGTGTATAGATATGCGACAGGCAAATGAAGCAATAGTAAGAGAAAGACATCCAATACCAACAGTCGATGATGTTTTGCAAGAGCTGAATCAGATTGACCTCAAACTTGGATTTTATCAGATTGAACTCTGAAGAATCGAGACCGATTACGTCATTTGCTACACAATTCCGGTACAAACGCTTATTTTTCGGCGTAAATTCCGCTCCAGAGCTTTATCAACATATTCTGATGCAAGTGATACAAGGGTGCAAGGGCGCGGCTAACATTGCTGATGACATCATCATTCATGCTAAAGACGATCAAGAACACGAGGAACGACTGACAGCGGTCCTTACTAGACTTGTTGCTGCTGGTCTTACACTGAATAGAGACAAATGTAAGTTCCGAATGAATCAACTGGAATTCATGGGGCTCCTAGTTACAGAACGTGGGGTTGGTCCGACACAGGCGCGCATTGAAGCTGTACAGAACGCTCGTGAACCAACATCGTCAACAGAAGTTAGAAGTTTTCTGGGTTTGGTGAATTTTCCGCAAAATTCATTCCAGATTTAGCAACTGTCGCCGAGCCATTAAGGAAACTTACAAGGCAGGACGTTCGATTTGTTTGGAATGATGAAGAGAAAGCTGCTTTCACAGAATTGAAAGCACGGCTTACCAAAGCAGAGACTCTTGCATATTTTGATAAAAATTCCAAGACTGAGGTAATAGCAGATGCAAGTCCCGCTGGCCTGGGTGCAGTACTAGTACAGTGGCAAAATCATGAACGTCGAGTAATCAGTTATGCAAGCCGTAGCTTGACGGAGGTTGAACGTCGCTACTCACAAACTGAAAAAGAAGCACTTGCACTCGTTTGGGCTTGTGAAAGATTCCATATATATCTAGGAGGAATACAGTTCTTATTAATAACTGATCACCGACCACTGGAAGTAATTTATGGAAAACGATCGAAACCATCGGCAAGAATTGAACGTTGGGTTTTGCGTCTCCAGCCATACGACTTCAAGGTAATTTATCGTCCTGGTAAAGAAAACATTGCCGACGCGTTGTCAAGACTAACCGAAACGAAATGGTCTCCTACCAACCGGGCTGAGGAATACATTCGATTTGTTACTGAGAATGCTGCATTGTGTGCTATCCCAATACAGACAATAGAAACCGAGAGTGACGTTGATACAGACCTTCAGAAAGTTAGAAAAGCTGTGAAGTCCGGTGATTGGAGTCAGTGTTGTGCGAGCATCAAAGCTACAAGAAATGAAATTTCAACCATCGGCAAAATTGTTTTACGTGGCACGCGAATAATAATACCAAGATCTTTACAAAAAAAATTCATTTTGCTGGCACATGAAGGACACCGGGGAATAGTAAAAACAAAAGCCAGACTGCGTACTAAAGTGTGGTGGCCAGAACAGAAACAGGCTTTTGAAGAAGAGGCTATGGAAGATCAGGATCAGGCGGATGCAGACACACCGGAACCGGAAATAGGAAGCGGACAGCCAAGACGTTCTGGGAGGATTCGAACTCGTCCACGATATCTTGAACAATACGTTGCTTAATTGACTGAACATTTAATATTTGTAGAAGGGGAGGGATGTAGTGTATTGGTTCTATGTTTTGAGTTTCCGATTATCAACTGTAGCGAGCGGGAGGCGAGAAGTAACTGTTGTGTTTTATAATAATAGGAACTGTTGTGTTTATAATAAATAAATAGTATTTTACACCACCAAAGTTCTAAGAGTCTAACAAATTACAACTTTAATTTAAAAAATATTAAGCCAAAATTTAAGAATTTCGTTCCAGACATCTGTTATGAAAGTTTTTAAATTGCACGAGTGCTACTGGTGGGTGGCAGTTGAATTTCTGAATTCTTCGTGTCCCAAATGGTTTGGACTGCATGTCACATGGTTAAAATAAGAACCTACGTTTTTTTACTTTGGACCAAGCTTAAAAAAGATTGTTTTAAAAAAGAAACTAATTTACTACTAATTAACAGGAAAGTTATCTTGTTGGTGTCGAAACATTTCTTGAAAAGCAATTGGTGTCGACTGGAACTAGAAATGGCAAAGATGGAAAGCTTAGAAAGAGGAAGAAACATTGTGATTACTGTATTTCTTGAACCATTTGACGAAAGCATGAGGAGCCTGGAATGGTTGATCAAGCGTTACACCTACCTGGAGTGGTTTGCTTGTGACAGTCTCATGTGCGAAAATCTTTTGGAATGTGAAATATATAACTTATTAAAATTTTGCTTAGTTTGAATTTTAAGATTTAGACTTATGAGGCTGAGTTTATTGAATGGTGCTTGTTTTGAGTTAGAGAATTGAAAAAATGGATATTGTATTAATATCGAACGTTGTAAAGGATTAGATATAGGCAATATTTTATACGTTTATACAATAATTTATTGGTAATCATCTAGTTTAGCAGCCTGGGCCAATTTCGATATAAACCCGGTTTTAAAAAATGTGTTAATAAAATAAACACATTATTAGAACATTTTATTAAAAATATTTTGACAGAAAAACTCTTTAAAAAGCAATTTTAAGCAGAAATACCGGAATAGCAGTGTAGATACGCGGAATAATACAATTTAAAGTCATAAAAAGTAAGGAAAATAAATAGCTAAATGAAATAACTGTTTGACAAATAAATTATTTTTAAAATGTTAAAAATAAAGTATTTAATATGCACTCTAAATTTTTACTTTTTAAAAAACAACCAGAGCATTAAGCGGAAACCTATCTATAAAATGAGTATTGTTTTAAAAAAATTTAGTCAAATTTATAATACTAAAATAAATTAGTCTTCTTTCTGTTTTTTGTGTGTTAAGGCATAGCCTAGGCGGCTAAACTAGGAAATTAGCAATTTATTTTGACCTAAAAACTATTCTAATAAAATCCGTCTATTAAAAGTAAACAGAAAGAATTCTGGAAGAGACTGAGCAAATCCTTAGGAGAAACAAGCTCAGAGAAGATTTTTTGTGAATGCGGTGGTGTCATCATCAACCGACAAAGTGAAAACTAAATTATCATTGGAGCAGGATTTTCTTTTATGTACATCAAAACCAGAATTTTTTGTTTTGTTGGCTGAAAAATATATAACCTAGACGGATGCAAGCAGTCTATCAGCTGTTTCTAATGTATAAGTAATTATAAGCTAGTTAATAAGCAGGTAAATGCTTAATTGTCGGATGAAAAGCGCACTAAAACATTAAATGATCTTTTTTTATAAATAGTTTATAGTCCTTTACGCCAGGTGTTTTAAAACTGATATGATGTAGCAGTATGTAAGGAATGTCTAAGTAATTCCTGTCGTGGATCTTAATTTAATCTTATTAACTGTTGCCGTTGCCTCCACCTTTATCCAGGCTTGTTACTGGCTCGCAATAAGTGATTTTTACGCTAATATATAAATAATAAAGAGTTCTATGTTTGGTTTATTGGATTTAGCGAATTACTTCGAAAGTTCTTTATTACAACAATAAACCTCATAAAGTGCTACAATATCTACCTATGTTGTTCGATCTTGTCTATAATTTTTTTTTAATTCTGTTAAAAAATGAACCGTTTTATGGGATTGCTCTAACATTACATGTTTTTATCATAACGAATTATTTAGCTAGAAAATAAAATACATGACTCTTAAGGGCTCTAAAAGTGTCTATTTGAAAGTTAAAACAATAAACAAACATTTATTTAAAAGCTCTTTATTTCAATCATTAAATCCAGTCATTACAATTTATAAAAACGTATTAAAATATTGTTGTAGTTGTGGTTTTTGTTTAAACTTTACTTTGTCTTTTTTAAAGATTGGTATTTTATTTATTTCTGTGCAATTAATTTTCCCTTCGGCGGTAGATAAAACTAGTTAACTTTTTTGAACTTGGTGATCATAACTAAACGCTATTTACCTGTCCCATTAACTAGCTTACTATCCAAGCAACTGTTCCGGTAAGCTACTTTTACATAACCAGACTGCAGAAAAAATGTTTTTCGTCTGAAAAAATGTCTGAAAATAATTTTTAATAGTAAATTTCAATAAATTTATCAATTTTTGAAAGGTCCGGGTTTTTATTTAAGTTTTTGAAGCTCGGGCTTGGGTTTCACTTTTTTTAATAGTCCGAGTTCGGGTTTTAGTTTTTCAAAAGTTCGGGTTTCACGTCTTTAAAATTTTGGGTTCGGGTATTCAAAAAAGACCGGGTAGTACCGAACTTCGGGTTTTCGGATCGGGAGCCCGTGACATCTCTACCCATTGCTACTCCTATGGGAACCAGCATCAAGTGATTAGGTCGTTCTAACTAGCAATCATTAAATAGGGCTAGGCAGATCAGGACTAAGGATTACAATCTCGGAATTCCAGGATTGAGCTGTTTTTGCCGTGATCGCAATCCCGGGATTAGACATCGGGATACCGGCATTTACTCCGTTTTACTGGATATGCTATATTTACTACATATATTTCATAAAAGTTTTCTATTGAATATAAAAACCGATATTATCTGTTGCACAACTGATTCCGCTTTAATTATAGTAAAATTTAGTAAATTTAAGACATTTGAACTCGGACTTTGGCCGTTTTATGACGTTCTCTTTAAAGACAAACTTGTTGCACAAGTTAATCCGCTTTAGTTGCAGTACAATGTGATGAATTAAGGCTATTTCAACTGCAGCTTTGGCTGGTTTTAGGATGTTTCTACAGATAAAAACCAACGTTAGTTATATTTCGTGAATTGAAATAAAATTATTCAAACAATCGCAACTGTGATTCCGATGATAATGAAGACAAATTATGTTTATGTTGCTGTCAAGAAACCCATTTTCAATCCCGAAACCCCGGTATCCCTGGACACGGGATTGAAAATTTTTCAGTTTCGGGATCTTTAAAAACCAGAATTTGTGATTCCTAGCTAGGAGCATTTTATTTCAGTTTTTGCTTATTATTCCGTTTAACTTTTAAGTTCTCATTTCTGTTCTCTGTTTTCTATATCCGATTACATGCTAGAACTATTTTATGTTTGTTTTGTTTCTTGGATAATAAAAATGACAAAACATCAAGTTTGTAGAGAGGCGGCGATTAGGGGGGCTGGGGGCGATGACCCCTAAGATTTTGTCCACCAAATAGAAAAAATGTCTTTATTAGCTCACTCACGATTGAATATTTAGATTAGTTGATAAACATAGTATTTTTCATACATTTTGAATTATATCTACTTAGTTATATCATATATCTCTGCTAATATTTTTCAATCTTTTCAGATACCTTTTGTTACATTCATAATTTAAACGTTTTTTATTTAGGTTACAATCTCTGTTTGTGTGTGTGTTTTTCTCTGTATGCAAATGTTGCAAGTAAAATTTAACCAGCTTTTTGACTAGCTTGGAAACTGAAACTTTCAGCATAGCTTTTTATTGGATGAAAATACATGATTCAATTAAAAAAAGTTTGTGTTGAAAAACTTGTTTTACTTGTTTTTGTTTGCGTTTATTATTAAATAAAAGTTAATATTTTGTATACTGTTTTTTTAATTAATATGATGTTTTACGTGAAAATACAACATACTAGTGCCTATATTGCTGAATCGCCGCCTCTGAGTTCGTATTATTTGTTCGAAATTGTGAGTTAAAAACATTAAATCGTTCATCATTAATTCACACTAATCAAAAGGGGTAATAAATATACGCTTGACGTTTCTCTAAGTCCATGTTTAAACACTCAAGAACACAGCTGAAGTAAGTTATTTTATTTGCCTAGGTTACATTTGATGTTTTGAACAACATATTACTTAATAAACCGTGGCATCAACTCCCAGTGACGAATTCTGCAAGGGGATCTAGACCAATAAAAATATTTTTGTGCTTATAATGATAAACTGATAAAATTTGATCCTTGAGAAGAAATCAAGGGGCAAATTATTGAGATAAATCAAAAATTCAGAAAATGGTCTGATCTTTTTAATGAAAAAATAGAAACAGTGTCATCCAAGGTTAAGAATTCATTTGAGATAAACAATGACAGAATGAATAGAAGAACAAATGTAGTGGCAAGCAATGTAGTGGAGGGTGAGACAAAAATAAAAGACAAAAAGTTGTTCCCGAAACTGCTTAAAAAAACAATTGATAAAAATGTTGACAATAAAATTGAAGTTTTTAGAATGGGACTGAAAAATGAAAAAATTCAGAGAGCCAAGCTAATTCTCATCAGACTTGAAAACTAAAGTGCTAAAAATTTAGTCCAAGAAAACAACTTCAAGTTGGGAAAAAAAATTTTTTTTTAAGTTGTGCTAAACCAGGACTTGTAAAAAGAAGACAGGGATATTTGTAAAAACATTACTTATTGGGAAGGAAAAAGAAATTGGTCTCAAGGAGAACATCAGTAAATGGATCTTTAGAATAAGTGGAAAGCTGGACAACGGGAGATTTCAATGTTGTTGCCCATAGAAAACGAAATTTATGGTAAAAAAAGTTAAAGGTGTTTAGCTGAAGAGATGGCAACTATTCTCTTCTGGGTTTCAGGAAAAAAGTTGCAGAGGATTAATTAATTACCAGCGTTTTGCTCACAGACTATCTGCGCGTCTAGAAATAAATTTAACTGTAAAGTTGATTATTTTATTTTAATTTTAACAATAATTTTATTCAAAGTGTCAATGTAAGATTACAATGTAATCGGGCCCCTCAAAACATTTTGGTCAATGGCCCCAAAAAACCTTAATCCAGCTCTTTTTCTAAAAGATTTCAATTCAGCTGGTCGCACAAAAACAGATGCTCGATCATTTCAGTCTGCACACAAAGTGGAAGAACTGGATATAATTAGATGGGGTTGTCGAGCTTCCATAATAAATTTGGACAAAATTGTACTTCTGAAGTACCATGTAAATTAACAATTTACAACAATAATTGAGTACTGTATCTGTTACGGTTAAACCGAGAAACCAAGATGGCGTATAGAAAAAAAGATGGCTGGTTGATAACATTATAAACACAATGATAACTAGTAATACTTTTATTTATTGTAAGCTTTAAAAAAAATAATTGAGTATTTTATCTTCTATTGTTGAATACTGAAAAAATAAGAAGTCGGATAAAAACAAAATAGATAGAAAAAATGTCAGTTTTTTACATTAAAAACACAATGATAATCAAAACAAGGAGAACTGAAGGTTTATCGACAATTGTGACTTTGTCGACTTTCCAGGTTGAGTCGATAAAGTCACGATTGGCGATAAACCCCCTTCTGTAGGTAATGAAGAGTTCAGAAACAGGACTTCACAGTCGTTTTCATGATTTGCAGTGCTATTTCAACATTGTCGCAATCACAAAGTAATCCTACTTGAAACATGTACAATATAAAGAGTTTACTTAGGCATGGACGTTTCGTGTTCATCTTACATTTGCAAATGATGATGGTCAGCATGTCCTTCGATACAGCTGCAGTGTCTGCTGCGACTGCGACTATTTTTTATTGACTTTCTTAGTATGCCATCTCCAATAATCAGGCATAAGATGGCATAAGCACATCCTAACATTCCATAAATGTTTTCCAATCTGGGAAAATACTCTGCAGATGTGGAAAGTCTTGAGAGCAGGAAATATCGTTTAAAGTCGTTTGATCAGCGTTTGATGAAAAACTTAAAATTATTTTCTTACGTACATTCATCTTAAACTTATTTTGAAATAGGAAACATGGGAGGAGTTAAATATTTAGAAATTTTTCTATTTATTTTTATTTTGGCATAAAAATTACAGCGTGACGGCTTGAACCGTCAAAGATAAAGATAATAGATAGATTTATCTTTAGTCTAAAGATAAAAATTGTGTTTTATGCTTCTGTTCATAGAAAATCATTGTATAACATTACATTAATTAAATTTTTTTTAATCACCCGATGATGATGACATTTATCAACATTGTTTTGACTTAATTATTTATATATAACTTATTTGTTTAGATTTTTTATCAAAAAACCAAATTTAAAACTAAGCAGTATATGTAAAGTTGATTTGTAGTTATTATAAGAAAAACACCCTAAAAATTTAATTAAAAATTTTTAAAAAGTATAATTTCCTATGAGAAACAATTGTAAGCATCATATGTGCCCGTTGTCAATTTTACTACCGTATGCGGTCCTGGAGGTCACTTTGGCCCAAAATACAAATTTCGTTTAAATTAGGTCAACCTTTTGTAAAACTGGATTTTTTCAACAAAACAAACTTCGGTGTGTTAACTTTTACTTTAATATTTCAATTGTCATTTATCCTGTCGGTTATTCATTTTGTAGCTGTTTTAGAGAAAGTCGTGAAATCGGCGAAATTTTTTTAGTGTGCAAACTTCTTCTTGTAATATAATTTGAAGTAATTTCAGCAGAAATGTCAATTAAGATAGGCTTGTGCACTCTACTCCGAGCACTATTGCAAGTCGAGTAAATAGCGCTATATAAATAAATAGTGATTGATTGATGGACATTTTAATAAATATTTTGAGAGAGAGAGAGAGAGAGAGAGGGAGAGAGAGAGAGAGATTTTGTAGCTACCAATAAATAATTTGTTATAAAGTTACTAATAAATAATGTAAATATTCAATAAAAGATCTTTAATAGTTTGATCATCATTGATTATTCTTGATGCAGTTCTGCATAAGCAAGCTGAATCAAAACAGTCATTTGAAAGTTTGTTGGCACTCAGATACTCAGATCAAACAAACTAGCTAGCAGTGATAGACATTCTAATAAAAAATCTACAACTTGATCTATAGTTAATATCAAAAGTTTCTTTTTTTCATCAGATCTTTTAAGAATCTAAACATATTTCTAGTTGCGTCTGTACTGGTCTCCAGTGACTGGATTTCTTGATTCAACTGGCCTTTGGTCCACTATAAAATTAGGCACTTGCTTGTTAGAGTCATAATACCCTGAAGGCATTTGATTCTGAATTCTTGAAGCTAGTTTCTGGGAATCCAAATGCTGTTGATAGTATGGTTTGTTTATATTCTGTTGATATTCATGTTGTATTAAATTTGAAGGTTTCTGGTGACTCAACTGATTGTTCATGGGAGATGACTGGTAGTTAGAGCGATCTTGATAGTTATGACCATATTGTGAGGGAGAGTTTGTTGGATATCTTGTAATTTCTGGCATGTTTTCAGAAAAATTTTGCCTTTGTGGTGAACTTGGTAACATGCGCTGAGGCTTAATTGGGGCACTGAGAAGGTGTTGCTGGTGGTTTGCCTGGTAGTCCCGGTCCATATTGGATCTGGCCACTGGCTCATTTTTTAAATCATTTTGAAAATTTTTCTCACCATAACTTCTTTCTTTGTTGTAAATGTTGTAATTGTCAAGTTGATGTTGTTGCCAGTCTTTTTGAAGTGAATCATCGTTTGGCGTGTATCTCACTCCACCGGCTTGATTGAAATTGTGTTGTTGTCTTTCTCTGTTGAAATTTGATACATTTTCAAATCCCTGGAATTGTTGTTCTCTCTTTTGTTGAAAGTTCAGTTTATTCATTTCATTTTCTAAATTATTGCTTTTCTTGGATGAAGGCGGGTTTTCTTGAAAAGAGTTAAGTCCAGGTGAATCAGTTTTTTTATTTCCAATTGATGGTCGATATACAAACATTTCAAGAACTGGTTTACGAGATATGTAATCAACAGCTTTCTTGTGAGTGACCATGGTCATATCATGTCCATTTACCTTCAAAATACAACTAAAAATTAGCAAGACAAATACAGTTACATTGATATAAAATACATTCTAAAAAATATTGGACTTGTTCGGTTATCTTGCTTTACTTAAGCTAAACATTGTTCAATTATGTTAGTAATTTATGTAAATTAAGTACCACTTACTTGCAAAATCTTATCATGCATAAGCAAGCCAGCTAAATCAGCTGGACCTCCTTCTTGTATAAAAGTGACATAAATGCCCTGTAAGGATTTTTAAATATATGATTAAACAATGAAATAAAAAATACTTAGTACAAAATTTAATTTTAGCCAAATTTAATTTCAATAGCAAATTAAACATTTATACATTGCAGAAAAATTGTTTGAAAGAAGTTTGTATAATCATTTTTCCTAGTATCATTGAATATTTTGCCTCATTGAATTATCCACTGTTTAATAGATCTTGAAAAACTTTCATACAGCCACAATTTTGTTATAATTACTAACTTTATCTGGGTAGCCCTGAGGACTTTTTGCATTGTCCTGATCAATCCCACCGGCTATTCTGAATCCACATTTGTAAAGAGGCTTCCCTGTTTCATCCAGCACTTGTTCACCCCTGTCATTTAAGACTGAAGTCTTCTGAAGAAGGACTTGGTTCTACAATTAATTTGCTTTTATTCATTCAAATTAAACACAATGTGTTCAATGTGAAATACCTAAAATCTAAGTTAAAATAGACTAGATTACTGTCTAGACTAAAATCTAGTCTCTAATCAGTGACTAGACGAATAGATTGGCTTGTTACTGAACTGAACTGACTAGACTAGACTAGACTACTAGACAACTAAACTGACTAGTCACAAAACTGACTAGACTAGAGCTAGCTAGAAGACTGTTGAGTATTTTTTTATATTATTCTATATTTATATACAATTTAATTACAATAGCAATAGATTCAATAAAATAATAATAGAAGAATACAAGACTAGCTAGCACTCTACTACGTAGGAAGAGCCGACTAAAAAATGCGTTGTTATAAAATTATAAACTATAACATTTATAAAATATAACGGCCGCCACCTAATCGTAGCCTTTAAAAAAATGTTAAAATTACCACAAAACATTCCAGCGGCTGCCCCGCAATATGTCCAAACATAGTTGTTTATGTTATTTGATTAATCGTTCTATACCTGTATTGCCTGTCCACAAAGGTTCCTGGAAAGACGCGTTCTAAATGTTGGTTCAAATTCATTTAAATAAATATAGAGTTTGATAACAATTTAATGTTTAAATACATTTTTGTTATATATAATTTAATAGTTTTGCAATTATATTATTTTATTGTAAATTATTAAAAATGTTTACTTTTAACTTTGTTGTTAAAGATTTCAATTTCAAAACACTTTGATCGCATCAAGGTTGTAAATTAAATTAGAAACTAGAAACTAACTAAAGCGATAAAATACCGTTGTATTTATCTGTAAATTTTTAATTATGTCAGTTAACTATGCATCTGGTTTGTCTCCTTATGAGCATAAAGGAAAATGTGGCATGAAAGAGATATCTGATTCCCAAGATGTCGTTGAAAGAGCTATCGAACAGCTGACGCAAATGATACGTGAAAGTACAGGATTGGTTGTTATTACAGGAGCTGGTATCAGCACATCAGCTGGGATACCTGATTTCAGAGGACCAAATGGTAAGGGCCAAGTTTCTGTGTTGTGTATCAATTATAATTATCAATTATAATGATGAAAATTATGTAAATATTCTGACTTTACCATATATTTAAATTTATATTGCGGATTTAAAAATAAGCAAGAGTATTTTATTCTGATGAAAATTTACAGACCCTGTTCCAGGTGAATGAACTGACTAGACTGGAAACTAAATAATTGGTTACCTTGCCATTATTTAGGCAATTTAGAGATTTTATTATATTTAATAAAACACACAGTTGATTCAATTTAAATTGTTGAAAAAGTTTTGCTTTTTATTGCTACTCTGAAAGGATATCTGCTGAATTTAAATATTGGTGTGAGGAGTAACACACTGGCATTCATAAACAAGATAAAAAGTTATGAAGAAATGAATGAGAGGCTAAAATAAATTAACTATTGAAAAGCAGTGAGCCAAAAAATATTTTGTCCATAGTTATACTTGTAAATATGTCTAAATGAAGTATTGCCAGTTTTGCGGTTACCACACCCGGAACCTCCCGGTCGCGGAGCAGGCTTTAAGGAGCACTTAATTTATGGTGACTTAATTTGTAATGTAGATTTGTTAAATTATTGCTATTCTTCTTTCATAAATAACGGATCACTTAGGGCTTTTACCCACTTGTGAGAACAGCAGATTGTTGAGCCGATACTGATTGTCTATTTTCTGACTTTTGGGAATGGTGTTTTGTTAAAATATACTATGAGTGACTATGACCTAGTCTATTTTTTAAAAACACCATTTCCTTAAGCACATTATGCATTGCCAGGTGTAGTCACTACGCCTGAAAATGCGTAATGTGTTTTTATTGGTTTTGTTATTATGTCAATTATGCCTTTAAAAAAATCACTGTAATTTATATTTAGAACCTATTTGTGTATTTTATCAAGTTATTGCAATGTGTAGCCATAATAAAATATTAAAGTCAAATATTCATTAATACACGTTACGTTTATTTCTTTAATAAAATTTTTTATGCAAGTTAAATTTGCATTATGCACGATGTATATAATCTTTTCTTGTGCTCCTATGTTACTGTCGAGTATGGTTTTAAGTTGTGTCACACGATTATAAAATATTTTATTATTTTCAAAACAATCGGCACTACTGTGGAAGCCGATTGCTGATTGTCTTAATAATCGACCCACACTTTTCCTCTAGCCATTGACCATTTTCAGAAAAAAGTTTAGTACCTATTAGAAAATTGTTCTGAGAATAAGGCGAGACTACCTTTTATCCCCATGGTCATTGACTATTATTGGAGAAAAAATGCAGTAGAACAGCAATAGTCATGTAACCTTTCAGATAAAAGAACCCCACTTATATTTTTTGGAGGGCCACTCATATCCCAGCACATGTAAAACAATAACAAATAGTTTTTTACTAAACTTCAAATGGTGTTTTACTGTGAAGCCTTTACAGCAGTTAATAATATTGATTAGGGCTTGCAAGTTAACGCGCTAAAAACGCGTTAATTCGTTAATAAATTAACGCAAGTTAAAAAATTTAACGTGATTAAAAATTTTAAGGCACAAATTTTTAATCTATGGTTTTATTTACTAAAACATCAAAATTAACCAATTATATAATGGACTTTATTCTCTCTGTTTTATGTTTACTCAAGTTATTTCCCGGTTTTCGAATAAATAAATACTTTGTTGCGGCAGAGCATTGAGCTATCGGTTCATGTTTGGGAGCGTTGTATAAATAATATTTTAAAATTATCTTCAAACATGCTTAACGGATCATATAGTTTTAAAAACGATTCAAAAATAGTAATTAGTAAATATTGTTCGAAGGAGTTCAAGTATCATCAAAGTTTGACAACATTGCAATATCATTCAAACAGTATAAGCACCCTTTTACGGCGAATAAAAATAGCCAAAACTACTCTTCGTTATCAAAACATGACTGGGTTCAAGATATATGAATTTTTTATAACATTATCAGACATTTAAATAATAAAATTTTATATTTGGTAATTGTTCTAAATGTTTTAAATTAACAAAATAAAACAGTTCATGCATTACCTTACAGTTTTCTACTTATTCTTGTGTATGTTTTCACATTTTAAGTAAATTTTTTATTGTGCGATTAAACGCGTTATTAATCGGGATTAAAAAAATTAATCATGCGATTAATCACGATTAAAATTTTTAATCACATGCAAGCCCTAATATTGATTAACACTGTTCTTAGGTGTCTGGACTTTAGAAGAAAAAGGAGAAACTCCAAAAGTTGATGTAACTTTTGAAACAGCAAAACCAACTCCCACTCACATGGCTCTTGTTTCTTTAGAGAAAAATGGTTTAAATTTGGCTCATTTTCTTTTAAATGTTAATAAATTTGTTTTTCTAATAATTTTTTTAAAATAACTTAATAAACTCAGTCCAGTTAAATAAGGTATCAATTTGAATTTCATTTTCACTCAATAAAATACATATTATGTTGACATTGTAATATTTCTTCTGAGCAATTTTCAAAATCATATTGAGATTGATGTAAGCAATTCAGAGTCTAAATTTGATCTGTAGTCTGTAATGCCTTTAACATTCAGCTATCTGTAAGCTGCTATAATCAGATTTTTTATCTCTGTCAAATTCACCTGTTATCATGTTTGTTACATTATAACGGGGAACTGTGTTTTTATCGACAATTGACAGTTAGTCGACTTAAATTGAAAAGTCGATTATCCTGCGAAGGAGTCGATTATCCTGCGAAGGAGTCGATTATCCTGCGAAGGAGTCGATAAACCTGCGAAGGAGTCGATTATCCTGCGAAGGAGTCGATTATCCTGCGAAGGAGTCGATTATCCTGCGAAGGAGTCGATTATCCTGCGAAGGAGTCGATTATCCTGCGAAGTAGTCGATTATACTGCGAAGTAGTCGATTATCCTGCGAAGGAGTCGATTATCCTGCGAAGGAGTCGATTATCCTGCAAGTCGATTAACCTGCGCACGCTTTGCTGTGCATGACAACAAAACGCATCCGCACGGGTCGATATAGGTATAATAACCTAAGTGACCATTTGATCTTACTCAACTCTTTGGTCGATTTAAGGATGACTGCTTATTCACTTGGTGGTGTTTTTACATAGACTGTATGCTAAGTACTACTATATCAGCATAATTGCAGTATTATTATCTTAAATTAATTTAAACAATTTCTGAATTTTTAATTCAAAGTTGGTAATTTTTATTGACTAATAATTCTGTCGCTAGAGTTACATGCTAGATGACCGTAGGCAAATTTCTGCAGATGCCCACAAGGCACACAAAGGAAATGACCGGAGTCGCTCTATAATTATTCATATTGATTAAGAACTGAATATTCATAGTGCATAGGCTACTATTAACTGTAGTACTTTTCTTTGTTTTCTTTATGCTGTAACTTTTACTAGCTCATAACTCAAAACCAACAATGACGTAGAGGGTTGACATAGCTCTCTCAACAACAGCTTGAAGGTAGGTTCAACCTTCTACGAAGTTGTTGGTATCCTCTTCGGGAAAGCCCAAGCTATTCCAGTAGAAGAAGATTCCCTTGCCACAGGACAGCTTCTCAGGCAGACCAAAAAATTAAGTTTGGAAAAAGACGAGAAAGTGTGGGAGCTCTGGATAGCTTTTGAACAAAAAGAAATAGATATTCAGACGCTTCACAATAGAATTGTAGATATATTGACCATTTATTGATTTTGTATAGCTTGTCTTTCATTTAAAGCATGTAATAAAATTATTTGTGGTTTAAAGCGTGTTCATTTTTTCTCGAAATATGGTATGGCAACTCCCTATCATCAGTCTCATAAGCTGTATATTTAAACAAATAATATGAATAATACTATATTAACTAATACATGTCACTTCAATGATATTAATTTAAAAACGCTTACACTCAACATATTAAAAAAAGGGTCAAACAAATTTCAATCAATATTCCTTCTAACACATTTTTGAGCGAGATTCATTCCTAATCAATATTTTGTCCAGAGCACATTTTGTCGTAAAATTCTATAACGAAACTTTAAGTCAAGCTGGTCGGAACCTTGGTTTTCGGGTTTTTTTAATAATTATTTTATACTTTCCAATTTTGGTCAAGACTATTTTGTAATTTGGCTATATATGCATAACAAGTGAATCAAAGAACTAAGTTTTTTAAAAACACACTTTTATATAATCGATTGTGATATGGTTATTTTCTGTATGTGCCTTGTGGGCGTATACAGGAACTTGCCTATAGCGCGTAACTCTAGCGACTGAATTATAAAAAAAATAAAAATTTCAAACTAAATTCAAAATTTAGAAAATTTTCAAATATATTTTTAATTAATTCAGAAAAATTTCTAATATATTTTAAATATTGATACTGCAGTACAGTGCTTATATAGTAGTGTTTAGCATAAAGTCTATGTAAAAACACCACCAAGTGAATAAGCAGCCATCCTTAAATCGACCAAAGAGTTGAGTAAGATCATTAGCGTCTTAAAACACATGGTGTAAAAGACTATAAACTATAATAAAAAAAAAAGAGTAAGATCAAATGGTCACTTAGGTTATTATACCTATATCGACCCGTGCGGATGCGTTTTGTTGTCATGCACAGCAAAGCGTGCGCAGGATAATCGACTCCTTCGCAGGATAATCGACTCCTTCGCAGGATAATCGACTCCTTCGCAGGATAATCGACTCCTTCGCAGGATAATCGACTCCTTCGCAGGATAATCGACTCCTTCGCAGGATAATCGACTCCTTCGCAGGATAATCGACTCCTTCGCAGGATAATCGACTCCTTCGCAGGATAATCGACTCCTTCGCAGGATTATCGACTCCTTCGCAGGATAATCGACTTCTTCGCAGGATAATCGACTTTTCAATTAAGGTCGATTAACTGTCAACTGTCGATAAACCTTACAATAACCCATTATAACTGACAATAAAGTGAATTTTATTTAATAGGAAAACTCAAGCATCTGATCAGCCAGAATGTCGATGGACTGCACGTTAGGTCCGGGTTTCCATTGGTTCGACTTTCTGAAATCCATGGAAATATGTTTGTTGAGGAGTGTGATCTGTGCAAGACCCAAGTATAAAAATTGTTCTAGTAGACCCAAGTATAAAAATTCTTGTAGTAGACCCAAGTGTAAAAATTGATATAGTAGACCAAAGTATAAAAATTGATATAGTAGACCAAAGTATAAAAATTGTTCTAGTAGACCCAAATATAAAAATTGATATAGTAGACCAAAGTATAAAAATTGATATAGTAGACCAAAGTATAAAAATTGATATAGTAGACCAAAGTATAAAAATTGTTCTAGTACACCCAAGTATAAAAATTGATATAGTAGACCAAAGTATAAAAATTTATATAGTAGACCAAAGTATAAAAATTGATATAGTAGACCAAAGTATAAAAATTGTTCTAGTACACCCAAGTATAAAAATTGATATAGTAGACCCAAGTATAAAAATTCTTTGAAAATAAACAGAATGACTATTACTATCTTAATTTTAAAACTTTACAATATAATGTTGTTAGTATGTGAGATCGACGGTTGTTCCAACTATGGCAAGAAAGTACACAGGATCCATTTGCAAGGTGAAGAAACAGAGAGGAATATGCAGGTTGTATGTTAGAATTGTTATTGCTATCAATTAATACAAACATAATATGTGCTTGCATGATTTAAAAGTTTGAAAATTCACATCATGGCTTTTTTGCTGGTAAAACCGTTATTCGTTCTTCTAAGGAAAATTCGGCTTTGAATCGTGATTTGTAACAGAACTCGCTATGGGGAAAACATCCAGCCATAGCTCATCATATACAAACATTTAAAAATAAATGATAATGATGTAAATAAGGCCAGTGACTTCTGTTTATTAATGCTGGTATTAATTTATTGCCTTGTAAATACTATAGCAATAAAAAATATTCTCTAAGAGGTTATATAAAGTTGATGACACTTTTTTGACAGAGGTAGAATGAGAGATACAATCCTTGATTGGGAAGATGAACTCCCTAAGAATGAACTTATAAAATCAGAAGAATTCTGCAGGTTTTATAACTATAACTTAACTTTTAAATTCGCTATTTATAACAATGATCACTTAATGTAAACAGCAAACATTTGTAGAGTTTACCCCTATTAAGTGTTAAATCTTTTTGTCTGTTTATAGTTTTGTCAACTGGATAGTTATGACAGAAATGAGTCACTCTATGATTATCTTTTATTTTTCTCTACTATTACATTTAAGATCAATATTCTCTTTCTCTTCTCCAAGTCTCAATGTTTAATGTGTTCATTTTCAAATTTAGGCATTCTGACCTGTGCCTCTGTTTAGGAACATCACTGCAGATTTTACCTTGTGGCAGTATGCCACTCCTGACAAAGAAGAACAAAGGTCGCGTAGTTGTGGTAAATCTCCAGAAGACAAGACTGGATGGTAAATGTGACTTGAAAATTCACGCCCGCGTTGATGACGTCATGGTTGCAGTAAGTCCTTGTCTCCCTTATTCTATCCTTTTAATATTTTATGAACTGCGAAGTAACACTTTCATTCATTTCTTGAACTAATTAAAAAAAAACTTTCTCAAATTTAAGGTTTGCAAAAAGTTGGAAATAGAAATCCCACACTGGAGCAAACCAACTATAATTTTACAGTCTTCTGAGGATGATAATGAACATGCTACAAAAAATAAAAAAAAGTTACCTAAAAAAGTATTAGTTGATGAATTGCTGATGTGTTCAGCGGAAGTAAATAATGTCAGAAATGAACATAACAATAATGAAGATGATGAAATGATTAAAGAGGGTTCGATAACAGAAGAAGAAAACAAACTTGAGCGTGAGAAACTTGTTCGTGGGAGTCAAAATAATGAAGTTAACTTAAATGGTGAAAGCTGTAATGTTGAGATTGATGAGAAATTGTTGACAAGAAATAAGAGAAGGAAAAAAACAACAGGATATAGGACACATAAAATATCTAGAACCGTTGAAAAGATATTGTTTTGAAAAACTGAACCAAACAAATTGAGACCTCATATATGAATCTGGTATGATGGCTACTCATCAGTGTGACAGCTAAAGTTTATATTTGTGTTGCTATTTTATTAATAACAGCATTTGCAATATATATATATATATATATATATATATATATATATATATATATATATATATATATATATATATATATATATATATATATATATATATATATATATATATATATATATATATATATATATATATATATATATATATATATATATATATATATATATAGGTATATTTTTACTGTAAATTTTTCTTTATATGAGTTTTAGCTGCAAACCTTGTATTGCTCATTATGACTTTTTTGAATTAAAACCTCAAACGTCTGACATCCTTGAACAACTAAGTGAAAAAATATAAATTCAATCGAATAACAAATCGGAATGTCTTAAAGAAAACCCATATCGAAGCACACCATGCAATAGAACATCTAAGCAATACAGTTACTTTGATACAGTCTTTAACATATTGATAACATGAATAGTCAGTAGCATCGAACAGCAAGCCAAACCGAAATTGAAACGTTGGTGCTGTAACATTACTATAAGACACATCAAGCATAGCCATAGTCATATCCATCATCTGCATCCTGATAGGCAGAGCATTCGTCATAATAGTACTCCTCTTCTTCATTGTTTGAAGCACTATTTTTCTGCCTCTTGCGAGAGAAAGCTGGTGTTCTGCCATGTTTTTTCGTTTGATGCCTCAGTAGGTCGTGTCTGAATTTAAATCTCTTCAAGCAGCCTGGGTAGCCACAGATGTGCGTTGATTCGGTGATGACCATGTCGGTACCAATAAAACTTGCCCCCTTGGGTAGCTGTTCCTATGAATTTGAATATATAATAAATATTAATATTTTATTATGGTCAGAAGCTCAATCGCCGAGACCGCATGCATGCTCTGATATTGCTGGTCTCATGCTTCAGTTAAATTCCTGGCAGAACTTAGCTGATTAAAATTGTTTTAAAATCCTTTATATTAACTTCACTGTGTTTGCTTGCTTGCTTGCTAGAGCCATACGTTAGGACACTTTAAAAAACCAACTTCCCATTATTCAATTAAGCTGAAATTTTCTGGGTTTATTTGTCCTTGTGGACTTTACATTCTATTGAACTTTCAGATCTATTGGACAAAATTTAAATGAATTATAAAATAAAATCAATTAAAACTTTTAAAAACTCTTAAAAAATTACAAACTTTCTGTAGAGAAATGAACTATCAGTTTTATTATATTTAAGGAAAGCAATATTTAATTTAAAAATTTATAATAAAAAATTTGTTTTTTTTCCATATTGATTTGAAAGTTTCTTATATTTTTAATCCTGACATACTTCACATATCATGTATTTAAAAGAATGCGTCCAAATTTTTCCTATTTATAGACTTATTGTCATCAAAAACTAATTTGCAAGCAATTAGTAGCCACAGAATTAAAACATAAAGGATTTTTAAAAAGCAAAGTATTCTACAGTTCACTTGTTCTGCATTGTTTTTTGCTAAATGATGATATGAAAAAACATCTTTCAATTTATACTAACAAATTTTCGGTTGCCTCCATCTGCACGTGAATTTACAGGTCTCGATCTATTTTGTGGCGGTTGCCAGATGTTTATTCTTCTTTCATTTACTGCTAAATTTTGAGATGTTCTAGTGCCTCTTGTTTTAGCCTGAAATGGAATGTATTTAGGATAGAATATGAATTAAAAACTTATGACACAATTACCTTTTATCAAACGTTTATTTGCGAGCATTTATTCATATAGTAATCTGTTTAGACTGAGACCATATCAATGGGGTGAAGTTACCTACAGCTAAGCCTAGGGCCAGAGGCGACTGGAAGAGGCTGGGTTCAAAAAACAACCTGAACAAGTTATATTTCTGTTTTGTTTATACAGTATAATCCCTTCATAACGTAGTTGAAAGGGCATAGAGCAAAGTCCATTATATCCAGGGTATTAAAGAAAACATTAACAAGTTACTTTGGAAAAACAAATTGTATTTATTGTACATGAAACACCAGTGAGGTAGTAAAAAGTGATTTGATATCATCTAAAACAGTCTGTCACTTTCTTCTCATGTCCAAGATAGAGAGAATATGGCAGCATCTAGTTTATTCAACAGTGTAAATAATTGTTCAGTTTCAGGCACATCCGATGATTCCAAGAATCGTTGGACCGTCTGCAGTGCTTGCATCACATCTCTGCACGTTGGTGGAGATGGGATGTCAGGTTCAGGGGTGTCAATATTGTCGTCATCGTCATCATCGACAGAGTCCGCTTCGGCAAGACCTTGTACCTCTGAGATGATCTGTGCATCAGAGAGAACTGTTGAGGTGGCAACCTGCAGATCAGCATCTAGGTATTCTTCATGTGACTGTTCTTGCGGTAGATACCTGAACTGCCTTAATTGATCAAATAAGTTTCGTATTTCGGCAGGCCAAGGGGCATCGTCAGGGGTATCTTCTTCTGGCAGTCTGAAATACAGATAGGGAATATATATATATATATATAATGCTAAGGTAAATGCATATGAATAGAATACAGTCGCTAGATAGCAGACTTCTAGCTTTCTGGATAACCAACATGAAATACACAACATTTGCTTTGCCTTTAAATTGACTAAATTACTTCTCCACTAAATTATAAATGTTAATATTTTTTATTCTTTATGTTATTTAGACAAAACAAAATTATTCATTACTAAGATAAATCTACGTTGATATTGACAAGAATAAAAAAAAGAGAGAGTACTAATATACATTGCACGCCCCTTGCAATTAATGCTATTCACTCCTGATTCTTTTGACTACATTTTAGCTTAATAAGCTGACTTCGTTGTCGGACTGAAATACTATCGCTACTCTAGCTTTACTTTCACCGCACTGTCGATAGACATTTAAATATGGCATGCTCAATTGATTCTGCATTTATATCTACATTAACTTGCAAAAATGTCAAAAGCTATGAGAGAGAGAGAGCATGTGTGTGTGTGTGAGACAGAGAGAAAGAGCGTGTATGTGAGATAAAGAGACAGGGAGAAATAGAGAGATTGTGTCTGTGAGAGAGAAAAAGAGAGAGAGAGAGAAAGCAACAGATAAAAGGGAAAAAGAAGGAGAAGTTGAGAGAAACATGTGTTTCGCTTGGGAGAGAGAGAAAGAAGAGAAACACCACAGATAGAAGAGAAAGAGACAAAACAAAGTCAAAAAAGATATTAGAGAGAGAATTAAAGTGAAAAAACATAAAAATAAGAAGCAGGGAAAGAAAGGCAGGCATTACCCTAGAGACAAAGAGAAAGAGAGAGAGAAAGCAAAGGTAAAACGTACTCAGTTTTGATAAAGCCAGCCTTTCTGAAACAGTTGCTGATTGTCCTCTCCGTTATGTCATTTTCCCAGATACACCGTAACCAGCGGAGACACTGCAACACATCGATCCTGAAATCGTGTGTGGTGTTAGACTCAACAGCAGTCAGCAATTTTCTGAGGATGCGTTTCCTGTAATGGACTTTAAAATTTTTGATGATCCCCATAGCACAAGGCTGAAAATGACTCGTACAGTTAGATGAGAGAAACTCGAGACGTATTGCCTTCAATAAACTGGCAACATTCGGGGGGTGGGCGCTGCAGTTGTCAATTACCATCAGAACCTTTCTGCCTTCGCGAGTGAACTTCATGTCCAACTGTTGAAGCCATTCGGTAAAGAGCGCACCTGATTAAGATCGAAATTAGATACATAACCACAATAGCCATAATATCTGCAACAATGATTATAACATACGTAATAATCTTTATTTCTAGTTACATTATTAGAGACTGCAAAAATTCATAGAACATTTAGTTGTTATGGTAGAGTAGTTTTATTTCATTGTTGAGCATCAATTTAATTTATTTATAAGTATTTATGACTATAAAACTTACCAGTCATCCATGCTTTGTTATTGCTTCTGTAATCAACAGGAAGTTTTTGTACATGCTTGAAGGACTTGGGCTTTGCAGACTTGCCGATTACCAGAAGAGGCAACTTTTCCGACCCATCCATGTTGGCTGCAACCATAACAGTCAAACGATCCTTACTGTGTTCACCTCCATGACATTGATCACCCTTATATGTATACATATTGTCAGGTAACAACTTGAAAAATAGACCGGTCTCATCTGCATTGAAGATATCCTTTTCTGTATAACTGGCAATTATGTTGGCCAGCTTTTGCTTCCATTCAACAATGGCCTGCACCGGGGTGCGGAAAATAATTTCGTGTCGTTTCTTAAACCGATCAAGCCAATTATCACTACACCTAAACTCAGTGTGACCAAGTTTCTGCGCCAAGTCCGTTGTTTTTTCTTTCAGTAGTGGTCCACTGACTGGGATGCCTTGGGATCTAGCCTGGATGAACCATTTATAGAGTGTATCATCAAGATGTTGATAGCTTGATTGTCTCATCTTCTTAGCACCTTCCGTGAACTGATTGTTCCACTTTTCTCTCTGTGTCCATATTGTATGGACGGTAGATTTACTAAGACAATATAGACGAGCAATTTCAACTTGTGAGCATGTTTTGCTCACTAACTGCTCACATATCTTCTTTTTGGTTTCCAATGTGATTGCTTTACGTTTCTGAGACATTTAAAAAAAAACCATTCTGACAATGTTATAACGGCTAATAGATGCAAAAAAAACATTGAATTTCAGAATTGGGACAGTAGACGATCGACGTCTTGAATGAGAGTGTCGCTTATGACAATGTTATAGCGGTTAGTAGATGCAAAAAAAGCGTTGAGTCTCAGAATTGAGACACTAGACAATCGACATCTTGAATGAGAGTGTCACTTTTTTATTCCCATGGTTGCAATAAACGTTTATTATGCCGGTCATGCTTTGTAAATGTGTTAAATAATCCATTATATATATGGGAGCTATTGTAATTGGGACCAAAATTTAGTTATGCTATATCAAACTATACATTATATATATATTTATATTTGTATATGTATATATCCAGGGTACGTTATAGCGGGATTATACTGTGTTCTGAGTTAATTTCAGGTATCTGTTAATACAGCTACCAGCTGTTTTAGACATTGTTAAATTTTTTAACAAGTTCTTGAGTAATCCTTTTGGATTTTACAGGAACTTACCATTTCAAGTTATGTTACTGTTTAGAGCTGTAACTTAGAGTGAACGAAATCGGTCAAATTTTAAAGAAATGTATAAAGGGAGCCTATATTTTAAATCTTTAATTTTTACCTGCAATTATTTTAAGTTTGATCTGTTGGCATTGCCTTCTAAAACTAAATCTCTATGTTATCTTCATATCATTTCAACCACCGATGGTTGTTCGTAGAACAAGCTGAATGTTCAAGTTAAAACAGCAAGGTTTTATTCTTACTTTACTGACATGCACAATCTCTGAGCTAAAAATTGTAAAACTAAATTTCAGCTTCAATACTTCCACAACAACTGAAACTTGTTGCATGCCCTGCAAGGTTGTTACATTTACATGCTTTCTAGATGAATTAGTAAATCAAGGAAAGAGTTAAAAGTAGTTGGATATATACTACTAATGGTTTGCCCATCTCAAGGATGGACGTTTTAATATTACAATGAACATTTGAATGAAGAAAAAACTCTGGGAAACACTTTTAAATTATTTAATAATTTTATTTTACGGTTATAGAAAACCATATAGCTATAAACAATATTTTGTGTGAATGTCTTATTCTTCAAAAGATTTTCCTGAATATATGAATCCCTAATGAAGATCTTGAAGACTGTTTTGAGAAGCTCTGTGTTGACTAAGTTGTTGCGATTGTGAACGAGTAGCAAGTCTGGCTTGATACTGCTCTGGCGTCTCGGAAACAATTCGAGCAGCGCGGTGAGCTTCTGCATCAGCTAAACGTCTCGCCTGTGATTGTTCTTGTGTTTCATTTGAGCGAGAACGTCTAAGGTTTTCTGCATTTGACCTTCTTAAGCAATCTAAAGTTTCTTGTTTTTGTTTTGCTCTCCATCGCCGATTTCTTTCTGCTCTCAAAAGCCGACTTCTTTCTTTAGCCTTAGCTTTTTCTCCTAAGGGGTCTAAAGCTTCTTGACTTTGTTTTTGTCTCTCTCTCCATCGCCGATTTCTTTCTACTGCCAAACGCCGTTTTCTTGTTTCAGGATGTTCGTGGTTTTCTGGTAACTAAAGTTTTAGCAATATAATACAAAGAAATTATGATAAAGTTTTTGAAACCAATAAAAGTAAGTCGGAAAGTATTGTTTTATCAATCATGCACACTCTAAATCGAATGAAAGAGCAAATATTTTTTTGATAGGAAAAAGGATGAATTAGAATATTAATAATTTTTTGAATTACTTAAAGTTATTTAAAAATTTTATGTATTTATATAAGTTATTTATAAAGCTATTTATTAAATTAATTTGCTATAGATACTAAAGCATCTCACACAAAATGACTTACAAGAGCAAATAATATTTTTCAATAGGAAAAAGGATGGATAAGAATTTGTTGAATTAATACAAGTTACTTCAATGTTTTGTTATTCATTTATTTATTTATATATTTTATTTATTCGCCATGGATACCAAAGCACAAAGCGACTTACACAGAGTCATACTGGGCTATTATATTTATTATATAGATGTACACAAAGATTTCTAATATGCATCAACATACATAGTTTCCTATGTCTGTATGTAAGTCAGCAGTTTTGCATAACGAGGTGGTCAGCAGTTGACAAAATTAATGTGCACAGGGGTGTAATAGAAGTTATTAACCAATATTACACTGTCACTACTAAAGATTAAAAAAAGGTGGTGCTGCAATCACAAAATAATATATAATGATTTTTTTTTATTCCGTCATTTTTTACGGGCCATCTCTAGTTAATTATAACTGTGCAGAGGTACATCACTCATAAAAAAACAACCCAAAAATTAATTTTCACAGCTTCTGCCAGCCAGTGTTCAATCAAAGGATTCTATAAATCACTTTAAAATAATCTTAGCCATTCTGCCCAATATAAATAAAAAGATTAAAAAATTACTTACTTTCAATTGCTTTTCATTTCTACTATAACTATTTTGTCCAGTTGACCACATATCATTTTCATTCACATCATTATTTATGTTTTGCTGTGTTGCATAAGAATTAGAAAATCCATCATTATCCTTCATCTCAAATTCTGAGTAGCTGTCATCGTTATCTATAAGCGATATCACGTACGGATTGTCACCATCTTCATCACTGCAAAGTTGAACATAATTCCCCAAGGTTTCAGAAGCATAGGATCCCGAAACAGAGCAGTTGAGATTATCTTGAACATTATTAGGCTCTTGTTTTACATGAGCAATCGAACGACTAATCAACTCGGGCTGAATTGCTGGTTCACTTTTTATTTGACTTTGTGGCAACTGCTGGATATTATTTTGCATGTTGTCTTGGTGTTGTTCACTTTTTACTAAAATAAATACCAAGAACGGAATTTAATGTAATAATTTATAATTTGTATCTTAATTTATACATCACTGATTAACCCAGATCTAGATGCAGGTCCATTTTTAAGAATGAGACCTGTCCCAAAATGCTAAAGAAATGTGATTTAACAAAAATTAAAAAAAAATTAAATAAATTTGTGTGTCTAACAAGTTGAAATACTTCAACAAAGAAATCAATTTGAATTTTTTAAACTTTTCAATAGTTATGTTTTCAGTGGGAAAAATAGACAACTTTATAAATACTTTTCAAATGACTTTTCTAGCTGTTTTAAAAATTCTCTAATAAAAGCTCTTTACTTTTTCTATAAAAAATTGCCTATGCTTTGAGTGGCACCCTACTAGACAAGCATCATCTTCTACCAATCTTCAGACTTCTAGATATGCCTTACTCATGCAGGTTTCAGCTTGAAATCACCAGCTGTGCCTGCATATCCACGATCAGTTGAATTTGGTCAATTAGATCGGGCAACTGATTCAGGCGCCAGTGCACAGCTTGCTTTAAAACAGGAATAATGGATTCAGTTATTGTTGGTCCATGTGCTGAGGCCGGCCGTGCAGTTTTCACGCAGGAGTCTGACAATTCGCTGATTGACATATTGCTGGAACTCTTACGATCCTTTCAATAAAACACCTTCAGTCGTTCGTATTTGGTCGACAGCGGCATCAAAGGCAACTACATTTTCTATTGATATTAAACCAGATTCACTGAAAATTGACTCATAATACAAAGCCCTACAAATCTGAGAACTTTTTCGGCAGCCTCATCTAGCTTGACACAGTCTGGCGTGCTCAAAGCTGTACATCATTGAATTTTGCACGACTAGCTCGTCATCAGAACCAAGGGCTAAAGCATAGAAATCAGGCCCTCTCAATTGCACAGCCAAGTGATGAAAAAAATGTATATGTGTCTTATCGGCCATGTAGAAATCAGTGACATGTTTTTATACACACAGACTATTTATTATGTAGAACTGAGTCCTAAATTGAATCCTAAAACTTTATATCCTGCTGAATTAATGGGAAGGTGACTAATGCAACCAACTGACTTCAAAATGATTCTGATTGACCAATCCAGTATTTAGTCATTGGCTGATGCAGTAATTAGTCACGGCCATGGGCCGATGCAGTATTTAGTTACACCATAATACAACTGTTATTAAGTAAGATTTAGATGTTTTAACAAAATTAGAGTCTTGCAAGATCTGTTCCTGTTGCTATTGTGAGCTTCCATTAAAATAAAAATACTGGACTACGCAACTACTCCTACTTTTAAGGTAGGCAGTCGCACGAAATTTTCAAAATTAAAATGTCAAAATTTTTTATTTATTTTAAAAGAAGTAAACAATAAAAACTCAAATCTGCAAAAAATTTTAAAGTACGACTTATATTTTTTGAGTTATAACAATTTAAAAGTTGCGAATCACGACACAAGATCTACCATGCTAGGCACTGAAAACATGATGCATACAGCTAACGTGAAGCTGAGAGATGAGTAAGCGTCAAACGTTAATGCTGTCTAATTTATCAGAGCTATGAATTCCTATTAACTTTATCTGACAATTATTATCACGCTATTTAGTTATTTATATAGCTTATTTTTGACAAGTAATCTTAATTAATAATATTGAACTGATATTACTGATTACTGTCAGATAATTATTTCAGTTGAATGTAACTCAAAACCACGACACAGTCCACCAGCCAGATCAAATTGTCTTTTAATCTGCCCAAGCATGATAATTGACAAATTCCTTAGCTGATTCTCATAAAAACTTACTCCCTATTTATTTATAGAAAACTAGGTCTCCAAGCCAGTCCAAGCACCTAATGTTGAGTTGAATAAACAAACTGCTTTACTTGACTAGCTTCACAATTCCCTTAAAATTTAAGGCAAAGAGTCTACTTAGAACAGCTAATAGTCTTTTTAACAAGTGACTGGACGGACCTGCACCAAATCAAATCAGGTTCAACTAAATTAGTGTTTTACAATCATATCAGTGATATCAGAAAATAAAATATATCAAACTTTCAGCTGGATGCATTTCATTACTCTCAAAAGTTGTGGGTAATGAATTAGTAACATCTCCTGATAATTTTGTAAATTCTTCGTCAATGTGAACTATAAATATGCAGCCGTCAACTGTGACGCCGACGACACCTTCGATCTTTAACTGATTTGAATATGTCAACGAACTCTTGCACAATAAAGTAACAGTATCTGCCACAACTTTTCTTAAATTATCATGTTCAGGATGCATGCCTCCAACCCAAATATAACTAACAATTAAAAGATTAGCTGATTAACTTGACTTAATCGTTAAGTCTTAACGGTATAAATAAAGACGAACACCGCAAACCATAAACCATAAACAAAAAACACGGTCCTGGGCGTCCTAGGTACAATGCGAGTGAGCTGCGATTTTTTTTTGGTGCGAAACAAAGTACAATTTGGGTAATTTGCGAACACACTTTCACCCATATTGCTTTCACCTCTCTCTCTCTCTCTCTCTCTCTCTCTCTCTCTCTATATATATATATATATATATATATATATATAAAAGAACATGTCCTGACTGACTGACTGACTGACTGACTGACTGACTGACTGACTGACTGACTGACAGATGACTGACTGATAATCAACGCCGAGCTCAAACGCCTCATCCTAGGAACGTGAAATTTGGAACTTATATTACTTTTATAGCGTAAACATCCGCTAAGAAAGGATTTTTGAAAATTTTGCTCCTGAGGGGAAAAAACTGGAAAACAAACTTTTTTCTAAAACAATGTATATCTCGAAAGCCAAAAATGAGGAGATTTTGAAATTTGGTATATACATTCTTTTTAAAAAATAAAATGATACGTGTTTCACCATTTTTTGAAAATTCGGTTTCCTGGACCTCAAATGTTGGTTGGAAAATTGGGTTATTTGGTTTTTAAAGTAGCTGCTACTCAAAAACTGTGAATGCTACAGGAGTAAAAATTAGTATTTTGTTTCTACTCCCAAAATAATGAAATAGGTGTTTTAGCATTTTCTGAAAATTTGGTTTCCAGGACTTCAAATGTGGGGTGGAAAATAGGGTTATTTGTTTTTCAAACTAACTGCTACTTAAAAACTGTAGATGCTGCAGGATTAAAAATTAGTATTTGGTTTCTACACCAGAAATAATGATATACGTGTTTTACCATTTTTTGAAAATTTGGTTTCCAGGAATTCAAATATGGTGTGGAAAATAGGATTACTTGGTTTTTAAAGTAACTGCTACTCAAAAACTGTAAATGCTACAAAAGTAAAATTAGTATTTAGTTTCTACTCTAAAAATAATAATATACGTGTTTCACTATTTTTTGAAAATTTGGTTTCCAGGACCTTAAATGTGAAGTGGAAAAAGGGTTATTTGATTTTAAAATAACTGCTACTCAAAAACTGTAAGTGCTACAGATGTGAAAATTGGTATTTTGAGGTTTTGTGCCGATCAAAAGTAGATGAGTTCAGTTTATCACCGGACGGACGGGCCAAGCCGTTATTTTAGGGTCTTCATACGGCCCTGCCTAAACCTTAAATCAAGGTGGGACGGGCCAAGATTTTTAACCAAGTATATAAACATTTTAGTGATTTTAGGGTGTTCAGAGGGGCCGGGCTAAACCTGAAGTCAAGATGGGACGGGCCGAAGTTTTTCATCAAGTATATAGAACTTTTAGGCCTGTAAAAACGGGCCGGGCCCATATTAGACGGGCCGTGCCGGGCCAGGATATTCGGTTTTTAAAACGGGCTGGGCCAAGTTGTCGACGGGCCGAGCCGAGACCTAAAAAATTGATCCGTGCAGTACTCTAATATGTATGCACGGTTCAAATTCTCTAATTTCATGCGAGCGAAGCCGCTACGGGCACTGCTAGTATATATATATATATATATATATATATATATATATATATATATATATATATATATATATATATATATATATATATATATATATATATATATATATATATATATATATATATATATATATATATATATATATATATATATATATATATATATATATATATATATATAAATGAATGTTTGTATATTATATGTCCTTTATGCATTGCTACACCATTCATCCGATCATAATGAAATTTTCACACAACCTTGAGAATCAAGAGGAATCAAATATAGAAAAAAAAATTGAAATCCGTCACAAAATGAGCGGAGCGGAGCGGGTGAGTGAGCGGGAACTATATACATATATATATATATATATTTTTATTTTTATTATTATAGTTTATAGTCTTTTACACCATGTGTTTTAAGACGCAATATATATATATATATATACATACATATACATACATAAATGAGCGAAAACGGGAACGGGAAGCCAACTGAGAGCGAAAAATAGAGCGGGAAAGGGAAAGCGACCGAGAACCGGAAAGCAACCGGAAGCGGAAAAACGACCGGGAGCTGGAAAACGACCGAGAGCGGGAAAGCGACCGGTAGCGGAAAAGCGACCGGGAACGCGACGGGAAAGCGGAGAAGGAAACGGTAGCGAGAGAGACAAACATTAGAAAAACTTCTAAAAAAAACCCGGGCAACGCCGGGTGCCCCCGCTAGTATATATATATATATATATATATATATATATATATATATATATATATATATATATATATATATATATATATATATATATATATATATATACTAGCAGTGCCCGTAGCGGCTTTGCTCGCATGAAATTAGAGAGTTTGAACCGTGCATCCATAGTAGAGATCAATTTTTTAGGTCTCGTCGACAACTTAGCCCAGTCCGTTTTAAAAACCCAAACTCCTGGCCCGGCACAGTCCGTCTGAATTAGGCTTAGCCCATTCTTACAGGCCTAGAAGTTCTATATACTTGATGAAAAACTTCGGCCCGTCCCACCTTGACTTCAGGTTTGGCCCGGCCAAACTGAAGACCCTAAAATCACTAAAATATCTATATACTTGGTGAAAAACCTCGGCTCGTCTCACTTTGATTTAAGGTTTGGCCTGGCCCGTGTGAAGACTCTAAAATAACGGCTTGGCCCGACCGGTGATAAACTGGACTTAGCTACTTTTAACCGGCACAAAACTTCAAAATACTAATTTTTACATTTGTAGCACTTACAGTTTTTGAGTAGCAGTTATTTTGAAATCAAATAACCCTTATTTCCACCCCACATTTAAGGTCCTAGAAACCAAATTTTTAAAAAATGTTGAAACACATCCCAGTAAACATTGTAACCACTTTGTAACGTTTCTTAACCGTTCATTTTCGGTTACAAGAAACGCGTTTCTTTTCGGTTGTTTTGCTCATCGGCTGTGCGTTAAAGAAACGTTTCCTGAGTAACGTTTTAGAAACGTTTCCCGTGTAACGTTTTAGAAACGTTTCCCGTGTAACGTTTTAGAAACGTTTCCCGTGTAACGTTTTAGAAACGTTTCCTGTGTAACGTTTTAGAAACGTTTCCCGTGTAACGTTTTAGAAACGTTTACAATGTAACGCTTTAGAAACCTCCTCTATTATTTGCTCATGCAAATTATTATCACTTCAAATACGTTCATCAATAGACAAAACTGAAACAATATTTGCAAATTTATAAAAAAGTTTATTTAAAGAAAGTCTTTTGAGCTCTATATAAATGTCATTTCTTCTCCTTGCGGTTCAGCCTCTCATGTGCAAACTTTATCCACTTCTTTGTCACAACCTCAATTTCCTTGGCTGACGAATCGTGGAAGCGTCTATTGGTTTGGAGAGTGTCTGAGAAATAGTTTAAAAAAATAGTTGTTAGATATCTAATATTTTTAAAATGACTTTGCTAATAGTTTAGTTAAGCTAACTAATGATAAGTTCTTTGAAAAAGGTGCTTTCCATTTTTCTTTTACCATCACTCCCTTTCCAATTGAACTTTTCAGCCAGCCCATCATCCATGGTGTACCGGAGCAGCCTACGACACGCCTCTGCCATTGTGTCTCCCCCAAGCTTTTGTAAGTCAATCACCTATACAAATGTTTGAATTTATGATAGTGATAACCTAATACAAAAATTTTAGATATCTAAGTACATGCTGTAATTGACTTACCAGAGCATCAAATAATTCTTTAGATTCTAATTTTGAATCCAACTGGTCAAATTGTACCATGGAGTGCATGGGGAAATGAACGTTTTCCGGAACTGCCGTATTAACTGCTGTCGTTGGCGGACTGACAAGAAGAGCCAGATTACTTTTAATTTCTTTCAAAACTTCCCATATATTAGTAAACTGTCCAACCACATATCTGCTAAATTATCGGCTCTAATTTTATCTAACTGCTCTTCATATTGTAACAAAGTTTCGATCAAAAAATCTAACTGATTATTATAACACAACGAATTTAACTGATTATTATAACACAATGAGAATGAACTAAACTCGTTAGATGTTAGCAAATGCAGACAAAACACGATAGATTTACTGAAACAATAACGGCGTGACCTCACAACAAACAGATTTTTCGCGCACTTTCAGACTATATATAAGTTGTTCATAATTGGCATGGAGGCGGAGCTTACCAACTTGCCAGCCAATGTCAAAGAGCCTCAACTTTGGCTTATTTACATTACCTCATTCTTTTAACAAAAAGATTATGTTTCTTGTCAAGATTTAGCAAGAATGAACATTAGGAACAAGAAACAAACAATATTAGTTCTGTGAAAGGCATTAAACAAGAGCCAGATTTAGCTCCTTGCTTTCTTTCCAAAGTGTTATACCGGCAGAAATTACACCTCCTGGTAAAGGGTTCGAAGTTAAAACTCAAACAGTTTATGAAAAAACTGCTGATGGGGAAGAGTGAAAGGTGTCTATGACTACCCACGGGTTGGTAGACATTTGTGACATCAAGCAATTCGCTGGTAAAGCAAGAAGAATGTCTCACCTGAGAATATGGCCATTTGAGTTTGAGTTTGAGTTTGTTTATTCAGTTATCAATACATACATTCAAAATCACAAATAAGACAGAACAAAAAAAACAATAATAATTAAATAGTCATTATAATAGCATGTATGATTGATGAAGAGGTGCTGCATCAGGCCCCTCCCTCTGTGCTGACGAGTTATACTGCAATCAAATTTAGATTATGTCAGTGTGAATGAAAGTGAAATGTTTACAAATGAGTATGACCACGTAATGATAAATCATGGTCATATTCTTCGCAAGAGGAAACATGATTTTGTACTCCCTTCAATGCAACATCACTCTGCTAGTTTTGCTTGTAACTTTATTATTGGAATGCTCTTCTATGACTCTTACTAACCTAACTTCTTTCAACTCTATTAGCTGATTCAATAACGTTATTCTATTATTATTGTCTAAAATTAACTATTGCCAGTCATTATAATTAGCGAATATTGAATGTTTTTTTGCTTAATATTGAATGTTTTTTTGCTTAATATTGAATGTTTTTTTGCTTAATATTGAATGTTTTTTTGCTTAGTTTTTTATGATTTCCTGCGTTCTGTCAGGTCTTTTCTTAAAACACGAATAAATAAATAAAATAAAAATTCACAAACAGCGCAGGGGTAGTAGTGCAGCAGGAAGCAGAGGTTTCAAATGGTTTAAAAATCTAATGTTTCGAATTGATTGGTGATTTTTAACCAGTATAGTTTGTTTTGTACCTTCAAATTATTTCTAACACAAGAGCTGTAGAAGCGAGTCGTTAATTAACTTTTGATTAGCATCTTATCTCATCCCAGGTGACTCGTTCGACGCTCTCAGTGAACCGATGAGATAGAACAAAATCTAGGAAATTGTAATACGACACAATGCAAATACCATTTATTAAGCGTCTTTATTAAATGCTTTTTAGCAATTGAGTTTTATAAATAAACAAACACTTTACTTTTTCTATAAAATTATATATGCTATAAAAGATTTTTATATTATCCGTAATAATAAAACCATAGATATCTATGAATAAAACAAATCGTTACATTTTGGCTGCATTAGAAACGTTGTTGTAACTTCTTTTTAGTCGCAAATTACATGTTACTTTTACGTTACATTGGAAACGTTGCAGAAACGTTTCTTTTTAGTCGCAAATTACACGTTACTTTTTCGTTACATTGGAAACGTTACAGAAACGTTTCTTTTTAGTCGCAAATTACACGTTACTTTTCCGTTACATTGGAAACGTTACAGAAACGTTTCTTTTTAGTCGCAAATTACACGTTACTTTTCCGTTACATTGGAAACGTTACAGAAACGTTTCTTTTTAGTCGCAAATTACATGTTACTTTTACGTTACATTGGAAACGTTACAGAAACGTTTCTTTTTAGTCGCAAATTACACGTTACTTTTTCGTTACGTTGGAAACGTTGCAGAAACGTTTCTTTTTAGTCGCAAATTACATGTTACTTTTTCGTTACATTGGAAACGTTGCAGAAACGTTTCTTTTTAGTTGCTTTGGGCCAGGTAACCTTTTCATAACCAGGTAACTGAAAAGTAACGGACAAGAAACGTTACAAAATGGTTACCATGTTTACTGGGATATCATTATTTTTTGAGTAAATACTAAATACTAATTTTGAAATCTGTAGCATTCACAGTTTTTGAGTAGCAGTTACTTTAAAAACCAAAGAAACTTTTTTTCCACCCCACATTTGAGGTCCTGAAAACCAAAATTTCAAAAAATGGTGAAACACATATATTCTTATTTTTAGAGTAGAAACTAAACACTAATTTTTACTTTTGTAGCATTTACAGTTGTTGAGTAGCAGTTAATTTAAAAACCAAATAACCCTATTTTCCACCCCACATTTGAAGTCCTGGAAACCAAATTTTCAAAAAATGGTGAAACACGTATCTTTTTCATTTTCAAGAAGAATCCATATACCAAATTTCAAAATCTCCTCATTTTTGGTTTTCGAGATAAACATTGTTTTAGAAAAAAGTTTGTTTTCCAGTTTTTCCCCTCAGGAACGAAATTTTCAAAAATCCTTTCTTAGTAGATGCTTACGCAATAAAAGTAATATAAGTTCCAAATTTCACGTTCCTAGGATGAGGCGTTTGAGCTCGGCGTTGATTATCAGTCAGTCAGTCAGGACATGTTCTTGTATATATATATATATATATATATCTTTGAGACACGCTCTAAGAAACACAACTCGCCATTTGGCAGAAACAACTTTTCGAGCCAAATTCTCGACCTTTCGGCACAAAACTCTCTGTTCGAGACTACAATTAGCCAAAAACTTTTCCATTAAACTTTTATTGTCAGACCGACGGACCGTTTCAGCTATGTCAGCCATCCTCAGGGTCAAAAGTAAAACGAGAAAAGTAAACAAACAGAAAGAACCGAAATTGTCAAAGAATTAGCACACTAACAAAAGAAAAAACGAAAAAACACTCTACCTATCAAATCAAAAGAATATAAAATTTATACTATTGGAAATCAATTTTTGCGTTTTCGCTGTGTTATATTAGAAGAGACAAGAATTTCCTCAGATACATTACAATGAGATTCGTCAGGAGCAGCCTCAACAGCCAAAGTATTTGTGTCAGAGGACGAGTCAGAAGTATCATCATTTATGTTATCCTCGTCGTTAGAAGGAATACAGGGTAACCGATGCATATTGCTTTCTTTGACACCGAATAAGTGGAGAATCTGTGGAAATTTATCAAATTGTTTATTAATTGCGGGTCTCATTAATAAGATATAGAGAGCCTCTTTAATTTTCAGCCGGAAAGAGTCGGATTCGATTTTAACAAGAGAATCCGACTCTTTCCGGCTGAAAATTAAAGAGGCTCTCTATATCTTATTAATGAGACCCGCAATTAATAAACAATTTGATAAATTTCCACAGATTCTCCACTTATTCGGTGTCAAAGAAAGCAATATGCATCGGTTACCCTGTATTCCTTCTAACGACGAGGATAACATAAATGATGATACTTCTGACTCGTCCTCTGACACAAATACTTTGGCTGTTGAGGCTGCTCCTGACGAATCTCATTGTAATGTATCTGAGGAAATTCTTGTCTCTTCTAATATAACACAGCGAAAACGCAAAAATTGATTTCCAATAGTATAAATTTTATATTCTTTTGATTTGATAGGTAGAGTGTTTTTTCGTTTTTTCTTTTGTTAGTGTGCTAATTCTTTGACAATTTCGGTTCTTTCTGTTTGTTTACTTTTCTCGTTTTACTTTTGACCCTGAGGATGGCTGACATAGCTGAAACGGTCCGTCGGTCTGACAATAAAAGTTTAATGGAAAAGTTTTTGGCTAATTGTAGTCTCGAACAGAGAGTTTTGTGCCGAAAGGTCGAGAATTTGGCTCGAAAAGTTGTTTCTGCCAAATGGCGAGTTGTGTTTCTTAGAGCGTGTCTCAAAGATAAATTGATTCCACAGTTTATTCGCAACAAATATATATATATATATATGTATATATATATATATATATATATATATATATATATATATATATATATATATATATATATATATATATATATATATATATATATATATATATATATATATATATGTATATATATATATATATATATATATATATATATATATATATATATATTGCTTTCACAATAATGCTAATCTTAATACAAGATTATTTGTGGCATCAATCATCATTATTTACCCCCAAAAACCAAAAGTTATTTTTTAATTTGGAAAATAATTTATTCTCGTTATTTTCCATGAAACATTTGCACATTCTTTGGCGAAACAATCAAGCAAGCAAGACCGACGTTGGTGTTAATATAAGGAATCTAACAAAAAAAACTTCTTTTTATTTTTTGTAATTCGGTGACTAAAAATTTTCTGTAAATCATATTGCACAGTATTCTGTAATCTGTAGGCCTAAGTTTTTTGTTGCCCTACTCACTTGAGAATTTGTAGTTGACAATTTTCAAATACGTAATTATTTAATACATTCCATTTGGCTTTGAATTGAAACATTAAAGCCATAATTTGCAAATTTTATAATGTAGAGGGGGCTTAATTTTTCAGTACGAAAGGGCCTTCGTAAGTGTTTATCCCGCGCTGTTCTGCTGTACACTTTTGCTTTCACTGATATTGCGCCCTGGCGAAAGGCGTCCGAAGCAGCTGTCCCCTCTTACTATATCACTCGTCACGCGTAAACCCTTACTGTTGCAAAGATGCAGCTGCATGTTGGAGATTTTCTTTCGACTACTTCAACATGAATCTTACAGTCGATTTCATGCAAGACTAGCAGATTATTTGAGTTTAAAAGATTGCATAGGGTAAAAAAAGGTCTTCGTTCATTGTTGACAGCTTCCTTTTATAAGTTATTAGCAGGGTACCCAGGGCTCGAAATGTACCGGAACGGACCGGAACGCCGTTCCGGTTCGTGAAATATTTTTTTTCAATCGTTCCGTTTCGTCAAATTTTCTAGGAACGCTACGGAACGCCGTTCCGGTTCGTCCTTTAAATAAAAAATAAATTCAAAATATAAAGTTATTATGTTTTAACTTTGCAACTTCGGTTTTAATTCTGGCCTAATTTTGATTTTAATAAATCGACTAATGTAATGCATCTGCTGGAACAACAATCTGCTGGAAAATGTAAAGATCTTAGATTCGAAAAACTGGCAAACAGATTCTCTTGGTGAAGTTGACATTAGTTACGGGGTCAATAACGTTCGTCAACTTTGTGAACAATTTCATTTGGATGAAACTAATATTATAAGAGGTTTCAGATACTACAACTTAAATAAAGAAAATGGTGAATACGAGGTACCTGAAAATTTGTAGCCTCTTTACAAAGCCGTTGCAACTATACCAGTTTCTACCAGTGAATGTGAACGAAATTTCAGTTCCATGAATGAGATTGTTGCACCACTTCGAACATCTTTAAACACTGAAACTATAGCGGCATTGTTGCTTATTAATAGCGTTGGGCCACCGTTGTCACGATTTAACGCACAAATTTATGTAAAATTATGGCTGAGCAAGGGATGTCATTTGGCTGACGACACTAACAGACGTAAAAGCGAAAAAAAAGAAGACGAAACTTACAAGTTATTGTGGGATTTACTGGATTAATTAATTTAAATTAGTTAATAAAAATACATTTAGGACATTTATATATAAGCAATTTAAATGATTGATTTTGATTCTATTACATATATTGTGGGATTTACTGGATTAATTAATTTAAATTAGTTAATAAAAATACATTTAGGACATTTATATATAAGCAATTTAAATGATTGATTTTGATTCTATTACATATATTGTGGGATTTACTGGATTAATTAATTTAAATTAGTCAATAAAAATACATTTAGGACATTTATATATAAGCAATTTAAATGATTGATTTTGATTCTATTACATATATATGTATACGACATTCATTTACAGTTAATAATATTATGATGTTTTTTTATTGTTGTGTTGTGATGTTCTATTTTTGTAATTGAAATTATAAGCTTTTGACAAAAATTGAAACTTCCAAACTTATTTCAATTATTTTTTTTTTAAATAAATTTCTTAATTACATAATATCGACCTTCCAAAATTCAATTTATATTCTCAAATGAGTTGAATTAATTTAAATTCAAGCAATAACGGCGTGATGACGTAATAAAGATGAAAGTGGATCATTTTGAATTTCCAAAAAAGTTTGAAAAAAATAATATAAAATGGCATATTAATTTATTGAAGTATATAAAATTTCCACCGTTAATTTTCTTTTTTAATCGGCGTTCCGGTTCGTGAAATTTTCCATTTCGAGCACTGAGGGTACCCGCCGTTGCCCGGGATCATAGGCGTAACTAGACGATCAAAAAGGGAGAGGTCTGTAAAAAGGAACAAGAGCATGCACGACTCCCACTTCTCAAAAACAATTTCCTATTATTTTTGTGTTTGTTTTATAAAATAATAATAATGTTAGTGTTTTTACCAAAACAAAATAATTAATTTTTTTTACAATAGTTTATTGTCCTTTACACCAGGTGTTTTAAGACCCTAATGGCTGTATGTAGACTATGTAGGAAGCACTTAAGTACTTCCTGTCGTGGATCAGAATTTGATCCTTTTTACCTTTCCCTCCTCCTTTCTCCAGGCTTGGGACTGGCTCGCAATTAGCAAGGCGGAGTTAAAATACTTAAGATAAAAAATATTGAAGAAATAATTCAAGGCCAGCATGGTGCTAACAAGGCAGCAAAGTATCTGTTGCACAAATACTTTACTAACAAGCTAACAAGGCAAAATTAATAATTATTGAACAATATAACTTGTGAATTGCTGTGTATTTATTTTACATTGGAAAGTAAAAAAATTAGCTAAAACAAACCAAAAAATGATAGGAAAAATGTTTTTGAGAAGTGGGAGTCGTGCATGCTCCTGTTCCTTTTTACAATGCAGTCCCAATTCATAGATTAGATGCAAATTTTGAACCATCTTGAATAATTAACAAGAATTAAGGTTTTAATTTATATACCAATGGGGGGAGGGTTTCAACCCCCAAAAACCCCCTGGTTACGCATATGCCCGGGATTTTTAGAGGTTTTTCTCTCTCGCTCCCGTTTCCTTCCCCGCTCCCTTTCCATTTCCCGCTCGCTTTTAGTTGCTTTTCCGTTCCGGTTCATTTTCAAATTCTCTTTTCCGCTCGCTCATTTTGTGACCGATTGTAATTTTTTTCACAAGAACCTTCCTCCATTGACTCTCAAGGTTGTGTGAAAATTTCATTACGATCGGATGGTGTAGCAATGCATAAGTTACACACATTATCTCATTTACATGCATACATATAATGAAAGATAGACTAGCGGGTACCCGACGTTTTTCTCTCGTTCCCGTTTTCTTCCCCGCTTGTTCACCTACTCCCGGTCGCTTTTTGGTTCCCGCTTACTCTCCTGTTCGTTATTTTGAAAAAAAATAAAGAATACAGAATGCGTGGGTTTTTAGAACATTTGGCCTCTCTAAAGTTTTGCTGAAATGATGCCCCTAAATCCAAACGGTTTCAAAATCTGACCAAAGTTTGAAATCTTCTGGGGTTTGGAAAACGTTCAATTGCAAATGAGTTGAGATGAAAACAGTCTAAAACCAGTGAGCAATAAATCTTGCCAGTCAAGATAAAAATGAGAAACCACAAAAAGAAAGCAATCCAAGTAAATTAACTTAAAAATTTATATAAATTTTTTGTCCCATTCAAATATGCAAGAATTACAGCTCACAAGATGACTTTTTAGAGGATTAAACCCAAACTAAAACCAGTCACATATAAAATAAAATCACCAAATAGTCTTCTTACGATACAAAGTTACAAGTAACCATGTCACCCACATCATCACTATTACCATCGTAATCTTCATTATTATGGTAAGCATCAATTGCTTCATTGCCTCCAGAATAATAATTTTCATTATTGGCTCCCATTGGATTTCCAATTCTTTTTCTCACTGGAACCCTTCCGTGAACTTTAGTTTGGTGTCGAAGCAAATTTCGTCTCAGATTAAATTTTTTTGAACAGTATGGATAGGAACAAATATGAATGGATTCAATCTTTGTATAATCCTTCTTTTTAGTATTGCAAGATGTGAATGGTTTTTGCTAAATTCAAAATGAATAAAAATTTTGAACCATTTTCAAAAACATAATAATGTTATTACCTGATGTCCAAAGTGATTTAACTTTTTTGCAGCTGAGTTATTTTTACCAGTAAAAGATTTGGTTGAATTTGAGTTCAAGTAAGCTGGTCTGCTCCTATTAAGAATATTTTCATTTTGCAGATCCTTTGATGGGTAACCACTAGAAACTGAGCATATCAAACCAGCCTCGATTACTTCAGACTTGACATTTAAAATCAGCACTGAAGATCCATCTGTCTGGTTATTTCCAGAATTGGAGGGAAAATGTTGAGTGTCTGTATTTACTTGTGGAATTGTGTTATTGAACTTGACTTCTTCATCATTAGAGTATAAATTGTTCTCTATGTACAACCCTGATATTTTGAAAACATAGTTGAATCTAAAAATTTGTGTTTCAATAAAATTAGGTCCAGAAGTAGGTATACAATTGTAAACATCTGTAAAAAAACTGGGTCAATATGCATGAAAAGAGTAACATTTCTTTTGAACATTTTTGCTTATCGGCCCAAACAAAATATGACTATATTAAAAAATGCAGAAAATGTTAATAAGCTATGATAAACCACATAACAACTTGAAAATAATAATTAAACAGAATTCATAAGTTGAAATAAAATACTTAAGCATCCTGCACAACAGCCTTGACTATGTCATTAATATAAACAATGAAGTCATGTTTAAGCCTTTAAATTTTGACGACTTGATAATATCTTGCTGCCAAATAGTCTTCAGTTCATTCTAAGCTCTAATAACTGATTATTATTAATTGTAAGAACAATTAGCAATTAATAATGAGACATTCCTCATAATTTTAATTTTTGAAAGAATTTTGGTCAGTAAATTGTGAAACCAAATAATAAAATGCCAGAAAGCAGAGAATACTGGCTAAAACTAAAAATTTACCAATTAGACAGAAATAGTAACAAATCTGTATAATATATTAAAATTCATATGTGATCTTCATTGTATCACATCAGGAATATTCTATACTGTATTCATAATTATAAATTAAAGAAACAACATAATTTCTTATAATAAATAAGCATACCTACTTCTGCATTCCATGTACAAAAACACAAAAGTTTTAACTTAAATTAAATTGACTTTAATTCTTAAAAAACTTAATTGGATTTGAGTTTTGTTAGTCAGTTTTACACGTTTGTTTAAGCTTAAATTTTGAATTTTTAATATATATTCACTAAAAAACTGAACCTTCTTGTTTATGATTAATATTTAATTGATTATTTTCCATACATTTTTTCCCATCACCACTTGATCCGCAAAACTCTTTGTCAATGTGTACAAGAAAGGTAGTAGAATCAACGGTTATGCCAATGACACCCTCGATCTTCAACAAGTGCGTGCGACTTAAGGAATTTTGGCAAAGCATCTGTATCGTTTCAATTAGCATACTTTTAAGACTATCAAGCTCCATTTTCCTTATCTTTGACATTAATTTTCAAAGGAGTTTGTCAATGCCACTTAAGTAAGGACTAAGCCACCGATGAAACAATTTGAAACGCACCGACATAAACATAAACACGAAAGTAGTTCGGTAATAAGTAATAGGAATGTCCCGAGCATATCTATATATCTATATATATGGTCCCGAGCATATATCTATATATATAAAAGAACATGTCCTGACTGACTGACTGACTGACTGACTGACTGACTGACTGACTGACTGACTGACTGACTGACAGATGACTGACTGATAATCAACGCCGAGCTCAAACGCCTCATCCTAGGAACGTGAAATTTGGAACTTATATTACTTTTATAGCGTAAACATCCGCTAAGAAAGGATTTTTGAAAATTTTGCTCCTGAGGGGAAAAAACTGGAAAACAAACTTTTTTCTAAAACAATGTATATCTCGAAAACCAAAAATGAGGAGATTTTGAAATTTGGTATATAGATTCTTTTTGAAAAATAAAAAGATAGGTGTTTCACCATTTTTTGAACATTCGGTTTCCCGGACCTCAAATGTGGGTTGGAAAATTGGGTTATTTGGTTTTTAAAGTAGCTTCTACTCAAAAACTGTTAATGCTACAGGAGTAAAAATTAGTATTTAGTATTTACTACAAAAATAATAAAATACGTGTTTTAGCATTTTTTGAAAATTTGATTTCCAGGACTTCAAATGTGGGGTGGAAAATAGGGTTATTTGTTTTTTAAAGTAACTACTACTCAAAAACTGTAAATACCACAGATTTAAAAATTAGTATTTAGTTTCAATTCTAAAAATAAAAATATACGTGTTTCACCATTTTTTTATAAATTTGGTTTCCAGGACCTAAAATTTGGGCTGGACAATAGGATTACTTGGTTTTTAAAGTAACTGATACTCAAAAACTTGGTGTTTAAAGTAACTGCTACTCAAAAACTGTAAATGCTACAAAAGTAAAAATTAGTATTTAGTTTCTACTCTAAAAATAAGGATATATGAAATTTAGGTTTTCATGATCTCAAATGTGGGGTGGAAAAAGGTTTCTTTGGTTTTTAAAGTAACTGCTACTCAAAAACTGTGAATGCTACAGATGTCAAAATTAGTATTTAGTATTTACTCAAAAAATAATGATATAAGTGTTTCAACATTTTTTAAAAATTTGGTTTCCAGGACCTCAAATGTGGGGTGGAAATAAGGGTTATTTAATTTCAAAATAACTGCTACTCAAAAACTGTAAGTGCTACAAATGTAAAAATTAGTATTTTGAAGTTTTGTGCCGGTTAAAAGTAGCTAAGTCCAGTTTATCACCGGTTGGGCCAAGCCGTTATTTTAGAGTCTTCACACGGGCCAGGCCAAACCTTAAATCAAAGTGGGACGGGCCGAGGTTTTTCACCAAGTATATAGATATTTTAGTGATTTTAGGGTCTTCAATTGGGCCGGGCCAAACCTGAAGTCAAGGTGGGACGGGCCGAAGTTTTTCATCAAGTATATAGAACTTCTAGGCCTGTAAGAATGGGCCGGGCCTAATTCAAACGGACTGTTCCGGGCCAGGACTTTAGGTTTTTAAAACGGGCTGGGCTAAGTTGTCGACGGGCCGAGCCGAGACCTAAAAAATTGATCTCTACTATGGATGCACTGTTCAAACTCTCTAATTTCATGCGAGCGAAGCCGCTACGGGCACTGCTAGTATATATATAGAATACATTCTATATATTCTATATATATGGTCCCGAGTTTCACTTTGCGGATATGTCCGGTTAGGGTTAATGATTCTCTTAATACTGGATTTATGTTTAAAATTACAAATCAATCAAATCAAATCAAAGAATCATTTGATTAGGCGCTCCCTTATCGACAAAGTCCTTTACGGGAGCGCCATGTGAGTCACGTGCAAAATAAAAATAAAAATAAAATAATAATGGATAGTTGTACAGTATTGTATATTAATTAGTTATCTTCATAAGCACTCTTAAAAAGTTCAAATTTAAGTAGAGATTTAAATGTTGTTAAAGAAATGTTAGGATTTTTTAGCTCCTGTGACAAGGAGTTCCAGAGCTTCGGACCAGCCACTGCAAAACCCCGGGGACCCATCCGCACAGAGTGTGTCCGGGGAACATTCAGGTCGCCACGAGCGGCTGACCGAAGGCGGGAACTGTAATCACAGGAGCTGACTTGTAATATCATGTCGCACAGGTATGATGGAGCCAGACCGTGCAAACACTTAAAAACCAATAGACCTAGTTTAAACTGGATTCTTTGTCTGATAGGGAGCCAGTGCAGACGTTTACGCATGTCATCCGAAACTGGGTCAAATCTCCGCTTCTTTAGAATCAGGCGAACCGCCGAGCGCAGCACAGACTGGAGTCTGTTGATCAGTTCATCACTCAATCCTGCAAGCAGACTATTGCAGTAATCGAGTTTACTTGAGACGAATGCATGAACGAGCATTGTGCAGGCCTCGGTTGAGAGAGAGCCGCGGATGACTCGGAGTTGGCGTAGCTGGTAAGATGATGAGCGACAGATTTTCTGGACATGATCGCGCATGGTCAATGGACCATCAATCGTGACACCAAGATCATTCACCGCAGGCTGAAGGGTTACAGCGCCCCCAAGGAGGGTCACAGATTTTATTCTGATCTTTTGTAACTGCTTTCGTCCTCCAAGCCAGATAAACTGAGTCTTGTCAGGGTTCAACTTTAGACGATTCGACGACATCCAGGTATCAATCACACCAATACATTCAGTCACATTCGTTACATGGCGGTCTGCATCGGCCGCTCCACCGACAGCATACAATTGAGCATCGTCGGCATAACAGTGAATTCCCAAGCCGTGCTCAGATGCAGCAATAAGAACGTCCACCGTATAGAGGAGAAAAAGCAGAGGACCAAGTACACTACCTTGAGGAACGCCAGAAGTGACATCAGCGGTCAACGACGCGACCCCGCCGAAAATGACCTGCTGCGTACGTTCCCGGAGAAAGGAAGACAGCCAAGCAAGGACCGACCCAGACAACCCAAATGACTCCTTTAGACGATGGAGGAGTATGTCATGGTCCACTGTATCGAAGGCAGCAGACATATCGAGTAACCCGAGGAGGGTTACGTTTTTATTATCTGCAGCAGACAGGATGTCCGATAAAACTTTCAGAAGGGCCGTTTCAGTCGAATGACAAGCTCGGAATCCAGATTGGTGCCTCGGCAACAGACTGTGTTTATTAAGGAATGTTGGTAATCGTTTGCTTACTATTCGTTCCACCAACTTGGAAATGAAGGTGAGGTTGGATATTGGCCGGTAATTTTTGACGTCATTTCGATCCAGAACTTCTCCCTTCAAAATTGGCTTCACGATGGCATGTCGCTGTGATTGAGGCAACCAACCAGACTGAAGTGAGCGATTACACATCTCAGTGATATATGGAAGTAGGTCTGTCAGGAATTTCCTAAGAACATGAGTCGGAATCGGATCAAGCGAGCATGATGTGGATTTGGCGGCCAGAATCATTTCGTAGACTTCCTTTGTTGAACAAAGCTCGAAATTGTTCAGAAGAACACTCGCTGGAGGAAGTCCGGAAGCCGGCGGCGAGGCACCCGTTGAGTCTCGAATGTCACGAATCTTGTTGGTGAAATGGTCCAGTAGAACCTGAGCGCTAGGACCACCGCTCTTAGTGGCTGCCACCCGATTGAGGCCAAGAATACTAGAGAAGATCTTCCACAATTTTCTAGGTTGACCAACATTATTCTTTACAATCTGTAACCAATAGCCATTTTCTCTGGCACGGTTGATTTTGTGACGCTCCTTTTCTTTCTCCACCCAGGCCAGTCTATCAGAGGGAAGCATCGTGCGTCTGTAACGTTTTTCGAAAATTCGCAAGCTGCGACGCAACTGTCGAGACTCATCATCGTACCATACAGCAATCGGTCGACAACGGATTTTGACTGTTTTGATTGGGGCGAATCTGTCCGCTAGCCCCCGAAGAACTGTATCATAGGTAGCAAAAGGAATGTCAGGGCCAACGTCATCCGGGATCTCTCCGCAGAGCTCGGACTCACGCAACGCCCGCTGGAATAGAGTACAAAACGTTGGGGTTGAGTTTTGTCCATAGATTTATGGTAGTCTAAAATGGCAGTCTGTTTCACCGGCACGACACGTCAATCAATCAATCAATCAATCAATCAATCAATCAATCAATCAATCAATCAATCAATCAATCAATCAATCAATCAATCAATCAATCAATCAATCAATCAATCAATCAATCAATCAATCAATCAATCAATCAATCAATCAATCAATCAATCAATCAATCAATCAATCAATCAATCAATCAATCAATCAATCAATCAATCAATCAATCAATCAATCAATCAATCAATCAATCAATCAATCAATCAATCAATCAATCAATCAATCAATCAATCAATCAATCAATCAATCAATCAATCAATCAATCAATCAATCAATCAATCAATCAATCAATCAATCAATCAATCAATCAATCAATTATTTATATAGCGCTATTTCCGCAGTGTTCAATAGCGCAAAAGTTTTTGTGGAAAAGTTTTAATCGTGACGCCTTTCTAAGTGCGCTTCAGGATTGTGTTTTGTGTTCTACAGAAGCAGTTTGCATGAGATGTCTATCGATGACATGTGCAGCTCTTACTCATCTATACTATATTGAGTTCACTTGCTGGTGAACTTGTAGGGGAGAACCGGACTGAATATCCACTGTACAAAACGGCCACTGAGATTTTCTCATTTGTTAAATTATTTTTTACGCCCATCTCTTTTTTAAAATGCGTATATATATATGAACTCTTTGTTCAGTGTTGTTCTTTTGTCTCTCGTGTATTTCGTTCAGCATTAATAATAGAGCTTTTGTTTTTTCGCACGAAAAAGTGAAAACGAGTCAGGTCAGAACTATTCTATTCTTATCAAATATTTAAGTTTATATTTTGTAAGATTTTTTTAGTAAATAAAGAGATGTTTGATTAATATTTTAATCTAAAGTTTGGATGTCAAAAATTATTATTTTGCTCGTAGCAGACTAAAATGCTCGTACATCTCGGTTCGTACTAAATGACCACTGTAATGTCGTACTGAATGACCATAGTTATTCAGTATTGCTGAATGTTTAAATTTTCATAAATGTGTTTAGGTTCATTATTGATCAAAATGTTAATGTAATATAATGAAGTTGTTTAATATATTAAAGACATATACATATTAATCACTACTTAATGTTGTTATGGTTATGTTTTAGAATGAGAAACAGACTATCTACAACTGTGAAGGGGGGATGGTCCCAAAAAACATGGAAAGATCAGTAGAAGATGTTTTGAAAGCTTGCTTGCCAGTTAAATCTGCAGCAGAGAAGCACCAAGTGAGTAGAACATCACTGAGGCTAGACTGGATGCAATTCGCAGAGGAGATAGTTTTGAAAGTAAAGCTTATTCTCAATCATCGATGAAAGTTTTCAGTTCAAAAGAAGAGCTTCAGTTGAAAGAGTATTTAATACATGCCTCAAAAATGGGTTATGGGTTGAGTACACTTAAGCTCCGTCCATATGTGTTTGCCACAATTCGATTACCTCGTTTTGGATAATAGGCGAAATGTACTTGGCATTTGAGACATGTTTTGTGAAATTCTACGCAATTTATCATTCTTCGCCATAGCAAATTCAAACAACTTATTAAATAAGTCACTTACATTTGCTTTGTTGAACTGGACACCAATACAAAAAAAACTGGGAAGCCTGATTGAGCTGGGGGGCCCGACCAAAACTGGGGGGGCCTGAATAAAACTGGGGGGAGGCTGGGACCCCCGGCCCCATAGCTGGTTACGACCCTGATTGCAACGGGCTTTTTAGTGAAGCACAGAAAGTAATCGTCGAACTTAATCTGGCGTGCTTCAAGCGGCCGCGCATTTGATGTTGCGACTTCCTCGTGCGAGCGGCGAAGCTAAAGCTATATGGATGCTTGCAAATCTACATTGGCTCGACGTTCCGGCACGAGTCATGTTCAAGCGGTTCAAGCTCTGCCTGCTTGCTTATAAAATGTTGGGAAAATGAAAACATTAGCTCACCCTAAATTATTATAAAACAAATTATGTTATTTCTACTTATTTTTTTTTATAAACAACTGTTATATTTGAAGAAAGCGAACGCATAATTCAACATCTATTGCTATGGGTCACCGGTGACCCATACGAATCAAGTTAACTACATAAGATCTATAACTAATCGATACTTTTTTATTTGCCTTTTTTTAAAGTACGTCTTTAGGCACAACTTCTATGTGTTTTTTAATGTGTGCTAATATGCAAAAAAAATAAAAGAAAATGTCGATTTTTTTTTCTTCGACAACTTTCGACTTTGACAAAAAATCCATTTTTTGTTGAAAATTAAATTTTAAAATGTTTTTACACTATTCTAGTATTGATTAAAACAAGAATATATATATATATATATATATATATATATATATATATATATATATATATATATATACAAACCAAAAAAATAAAAAATATGATGAGAGAGTTTGCTCTGGGAACCTTTTGTTAATAATTGCAGACTGCAGACTCCTACGTTTCGAAGTTCCTAATCAGCGAACGTTAGTCACATTGCACCTCATCAAGTTAAAGGTAAAGTCATAGTCGGTATAGTGAGCGATTCGATTGGCTGGTATATAAAAGTTGGGGGTCATATTATTTTTAGAAGTCTGTTCGCTGCTTGCTTCGTAGACTTTTAGCCTTTTGGCCGGTTTTAGCTGAGTTTTATGAAACTGATGATACGAGATAACCTGTTTTTAATAACTAAACCATTAAATTTAGAAGATTTCTGTTATATAATATAATTATATAATTAATTAAACATCTGGAGTCAAGTAATTCTCCTAGTTACATGTAAGTTCGTATTCGTTTTAATATTATTGCTTTTTGTTAGTTTTAATTAAGATAAAAAAAAGTTCGACAAACATAATCACATAAACATGTCTCTTTCGGTGACTTGTGATCCGTTTCTACAACACAACACAAGCCAAGGACAAGATTTCCAATCCCATTTAGCTAGTTTGCTAGTTTTAGAATTTTTGTTGGTTTTTTTACTAAGCTGGCTATGTTATATGTAGAACTTTGAACTTATTACTCATATTTAAGTATTCATTTTTTTTTATAGATAAAAGGTTCTCCAAATTTATTTTGATTTTATTTATAATTTGTCATGATTTCCTTTATTATACAAAAAATACTGCTCACCAATAACTTTTTGAGGAGGTCTGTCATACTGTTCTTTAAGTAAGGTTGTTAAATATATTAAAAAGAAACATTATATTCATTTCAATCTATTTTTGATTTGTTGTGTTTATTGTTGTATAAAGATCTGAAATTCAAATACATTTTTGAGCATCCATTACATGAGTTGTGATAAGTTAAACAAAAAATATACATTTATGAATTCATGTGCTAAACAAGAAGTTCTTGGTAATAATCAGGTAATATCTCTCATGGATTGGTATGTGAAATTTGCATCTATTCACCACTAATTGAGCCTAGTGCATTTTGATTATTTCATCCTAGCAGTGTGAGAATGTGTGTTCAAGTTTCACGGCTGATTTGACAATGAATTCTTGAAAAACTATTTATGCTTAATGCCATGGAGATAATTAAACCTATGATATTTCTTTAAAAAAGTTATTTCAATTGTAATAAGCACAGAAATTTAAAGGTTGCAGATGTAAAATGTTTTAGTCATTGTCTGGTCAGAGCAGTTCATCACAAACATGGGCGCTGACTCAAATATAAGAATTCATATTATGTACATTTTTCATTGTATGCATTGATTTGCACAAAGCATTGTTATTATATGCTAGACAGTGGTACAGACACTTACCCAATGGTACAAACACTTACCCAATGGTACAAACACATACCCATTGGTATTGGTATCCATGGCAGCTGAACATTCTTCTTGCTGCAGTCTTGCACTATAGGCCACTTTTCAGCAGCTAGTTGGAAACTTTCCATCTGGCCATTGATCCAGATCTAATGACTCATCTGTTATTTTATTATAAAGAATTTGGTTCATCCAATAGGCTGAATTTCTGAGAAGTTGTAATCAACTTGTGGAGATGTTATATGCGATGTTTTGTTTTCATTTGCTTTAAATGTTCTAACTGTTACATCACCTAAATTAAAAAAACTTATTAAGGTTTGTTGTCATCATTTTGACATTTTGTATCAATGGATTCTGTAGAGTTTAGTAAAGTTGCTGATTGTTTTAATCTGGCTGCTAGGCTGCTAGTAAGCTAGTAGATACCCATTTCACATTTTGTACATGTTCATTTTGTTGACCATATTTTCCATTGTATAATTCTAGAAGTGGTTATTTTATTTAGTTCTTTTATTATTGATCTTTTATGAATTAGTTGAGGTGGTTTGAAATAATAAAGGTTAAATGTGTTCGGATTATGTTATCTGTTCATAAATATGCTATCAATAATATCTGCACATCTGTGGATGATATTTAAATAATATCTACATAATATTTGTGCATATTATCTGTTCATAATATGTACATAATATTTGTGCATATTATCTGTTTGTAATGTTTACATAATATTTGTGCATGTATGCAAAATGCAAACTATCTGCTTATTTTTGAATCTTTTTTTTGACAATTTTTTTAATCATGCATTTATTGATGATGATGATGATGAATTTATATAGCGCCAGATAAGTCAGAGGCGCTTACGAAGGTTCCTTTGGATCGGAAACTTCGAAGAACACGCTATTTTCATAGACATGAGAAAGCAATGCGAGTGAACTCCTTGCCTAAGGGAGTTACGCTGGTGACGCAGGTGAGGCTTGAACTGCCGACCTAACGATCACCAGCGCCTCATATTCTTTTGCAAGGCAATGGTTATGCATAAAACAAATGTTTACTTACAACAGAAACAATAACAGAACAAGAATAATCTCTTCATCAGCTAACCAGAATGGCTGACACAAACTCTGAAGCATCAGTTGAAGGAGTCCAGTGCCCCGATACTTCTCCGCATTCCGATGTGGCAGAGGCAACTAATGGGAATGGGGATTTGGCTACCGTTGGTGAAGGAGCTGAAGGACATTCTGCTGAAAATAATGAAGAGGAAAATATTGGTAATTTTGGAGGAGAAGAAGCATCAGTTGATTTTGAGGGAAGCATGATGACCCAGCAGCCCCAACTCGATTGCCATCTTGCTGTGATAGAAGAACAGTTCAGGAGAGGCTTTGACGAAAGGTTTGCTGCTTCCAGTGTTGTCTCCCAAAGACAGGTTTGTGTTGTTGCAGTATAAGCTTTTGTGCTGAATTGTAGAGTTGTAGTGGTGTTAGGATGGCTGTTATTCGATGATACTATGATTCGAATGTGACCATGCTGATATTTAATTTAGTGCTGGTGATTTTGCACTAAAATGCTATTTGAAAATGTCAGTATTGAATTAAAACGGCATTTGCAGCAATGAATTTATTTATTTTTTTAAAGATTTGGGAAGATCCAGTAGAAACAATGCGATCCAACAAAATATTTCGTGAAGTTTCCAGAGGCTTAGGTGGAGATTGGAGACCAATTTTCGATGAACTTATGGCACCTTTCCCCAAAGAGGTTACAGAACTTGAGATAGGAAAGGTAAGTCAAACATCTAATAGTTTGTTTTATTGTATTTTGTATTATATAATTTGATTTTGCATTGTGGCAATTTTCTTATTGATCGACAAAAGACGTTCTATTCACTTATCTGTAAATATCATATCTTGCTATCATTATATTTTCTTTTCTGCCCCACATTGACAGATAAGCCAGAGCTCACCTATAATTCAGGGTTACAAAGCACTTACTGCCTGGAAAGAAATATGTGGAAGGAGTTATTCATTAATGAAGCTTGTTGACGTTCTTCGGAATCAGAATCTTGATGAAATAGCCGATGCGGTCATTCATATTATTGACAGTGAGCTATTTTGGTTCTAATTTCCTGTTGAGTTGTTTTATTGTTCAAATCATCTATTATTATAATTCATGTCATTGCAATCAGACTGTATATAGAATTTTGTTTATTATTTAATATAAGTATAATTAAATAAAATTTTGTTGTGCTTACTTCTCAACAGATGAAAAAATACTCATGAATACCCAGACCTCGTTTGTATGTAGTTGAACTGTATAAAATTTAGGTACATTTAGTACATTTATAAACAAAACAATGCCAGATGTATCTATGTCTTCTCTTTCTCTAGTACTATCTGATTAGAAAATAAACAGTTCTAGAAGTTTATCTTAAATAATTATACTTTATTTTATAATTTATAATAATAATAATAATAATAATAATAATAATAATAATAATAATAATAATAATAATAATAATAATAATAGGTGATCAGTTGATTGGCAAATAAATTTAATTAAAGTGCCATTTTGTATAAGTTTAGGAAACAAAAATATAGTTCAACTTTTGAAGTATATTGAATTATTTATCTTGTGTTAATTTGTTACAGCCCACACTTTTAGCAATCATCATCAGTTATTATCATCTTTCAGTTATCAAAACTATAATCATGTACAATGCTCTTCAATACTTGTAACAATTAATTGAAGTTACATTATTAAATAATAATGGTGGTCTTGATGATGATGATGATGACCAGAATAACAAAAGAAATATTATGTTAATAATTATTGGAAAGTTTCTTTTCTATTTTAATTTCTTACTCTTAATATTGTTACTGTTAATATTGTTACTGTTAATATTGTTAAGTATTGTTACTGTTAGCAATGCATTTTCCAATGTTTGAGTCATCGATATCTTAAATACTGTTTCCTTTTAAATAATTATTTTCAGATGAAGATGCTACAGATGGAAAAGAAAAACCAGCCAAACCCATCCAGAGGAAAAAGTCTGATTTGTCATCACACAAAAATCGTAAGGATTTACAATAATCTGAACTGTTACATTACTTATACATCTTCTTTGTGTAACTGCTTTGATTCAGCTGACTACATTCCTAACATTACATGCTGCTATCTATGCTATTCAGTAATTTGGCTTACATTCTTATCATGAGATGTAACCATCACACTATTCATATATTTGTTGTAGCTTCTAAGTATAAGGAAATAGCTGAACTCATAATAACCTTAATGTATGGTAGTCCATGTTTATAGACACATAACAACTGAATGGTACTCTTGGTAATTTGTTATTCATGTCTAGTCCAAATGATAGGATGATTGGTCTGATACCTTTCAATTTGTTTCTCCTTGTCTTCTCTCTCTCCCTTTCTTTCTTTCTTTCTTTCTTTCTTTCTTTCTTTCTTTCTCTCTCTCCCTCTCTCTCTCTCTCATATATATTCTTTATTTAGTTATTTTTAAACTTTTATCTCTGCTATTGTTTTATAAAAGTTTCTCAATCACCACCTATGTATTGATTGTTTGCTTAGTCATATTTGCTTACATACTGCTGCATCCCCTTCTATACACAGGTGTACACATGCTGTAAGCAAAAAGAATTAACTTAAAAAATATTAATAATAATAATAATGGTGGTAATAATAATAATAATAATAGCAATATTATAAGTACTACTATTTTGGTATTATTAGTTCTAAAAGTTATTATTATAATGCTAGTTATTTGTTAGCACCGCTATCATTGGTGAATATCCTTATTATTAGCATCTCTTAAATCACTTGCCGATAATCAATAAATCTGCTCAGGTGTGCTCCCATGAACAATAAATTGCTCTTTTTACTGACTGTATTCCTAATTAGCAATCAAGAATGTTTTGAAGGTCTTTACAAATTACCAGTTGCTGGTCAGTAATATTACTGAAGGTTATTGTCATAATCTTGCTATGTTATTAGCTATTAATAAGTTGACAATTTTTTGTGTAGAAGTAGATATAAATATACAATTATTTTTCACTGACAAATTAAAACACTTGATTGACCTATTGCAATATTTCCTTTCATGAGGAGGTCTGATAGATAATGTGTGATAATAAATCATAATAATATGATGTCTAACACTGGTTTAAATCATATCAATATTTTTCTGTTTGACTTTATCTCACAATATGGTCTATACACAAGATGGTTATCACACCTAGACAAATAAAATGTGATTATCTCAAACATGTGGTAATCGCAGACAAACAATTATGAACGTTTGTGTCAGTATTTCTATTGGCAGTTGTGTCATTATTTCAATCATAGATGTTTACAGTTTCTATAAGATTATTTTATTTTATGTTTTTTTAATTATTATATATATATATATATATATATATTTTTTTTTTAATTATATTCTTTTATGTTAAAAATGGATTTTTTTATTATTTATTTTTTTAAATTATATTTTTTTATGTTAAAAATGGATTTCGGTTATTTTCAGCTGCTGTACTTGATAATAGGAAGCTTTTGCTGATAGCCAAGAAAATTGGAGGCAGCTATGAAGTTCTGGCTAAAGAGCTGGGCCTGCCAGAAGAAGAGATAGCAGACATCAAAGAGGCCGAAGGTGAAACTTATCAGGGGTCATTTAAAGTTCTCTGGGCCTGGAGGGAAGCAAAGAAATCCAATGGGGCTGTAGCTGATGGTGAGAATGCCCCACAGTCAGAGGTTGAAGTGCTCAAGGCTGCTCTTGAGAAAGTTAACTTGAAGGCTGTGTCCGATCAAATAGAATCACTTTGATAGCTGGCACTAGTTGTGTTTCAGATTAACCCCAAAAATCAAGCAATGATAGTTATGATAATTTTTATAACATTTGTATATCCCAATTTGCTTAAAATTAATTTTTGTTTGTTTATTTAAGTTATTTAAATTATTTTTTAAAAAATGCCAAAAATCTCATGCTAGGTGATTGCTACAAGATTTTATACATGGTATTTATTTTTTCTTTTTAATTTTATGTCGATTAAAATAGTTTTTGAGGTAATTACATTGAAGATTAGTTTTTCTTTATTGGTAGGGATGTTTTTTGTATGAAATTCCAATTTTCACATTCAAAGAAAAGACTTTAAATTTTTCAATAATTCAAACTTTGACGGGTTTCAATTGATGTTGAAGTGGATTTCTTAAGACCTCCATGTGTTGGAATTTTTGTCTATTTTATTAAAATTGGTGATTTGAAAGTTGAATTTTATATTTCTTGTTTAGAAATGTCGTATAATAACGTAGATACAGTTTGCACCGGCGAAGCATTTCCATGTACTTTGTATATTATGTATCTTACCTTCTTAGAGTTAAATTTTTTAAATTTCTATGTTATTTAATTCTGATTTGCTAATAGATTTTATGTAATTTATCTGTGGTTTTTATTGTTTTTTTTGTATATCAAAATAAATCATTTTCAAGTGACATCTGGTGAGACTTATCGAATTTATGACTTTTTCGGAATATCTGTTTCGTGCCACAAATCTGTACAGTGTGCCATAAATATGCTTAATTGCAAAATTTTATTACTATTAACACTATTAACACGATTGTAATTCACTTCCAGTTTAGCCTTGCTTCATTTTTATGTAGTTTTTTAGAAACTTTTCTTCTAATTATTTTTCCAATAGGGAACCTCAAGGAAAGGGCTTTGAATTTTTTTAATCATGCTATATGTTTTTAATCGTGCTATTCTTAAACTTCATATGGTTTTAAAAATTATTGGCTTGTAGTTTTGTTATTAAAATGTCAAATGAGGTTTTAAATTTTAATTGCAAGCGCAAGCAAATTTGTGTTAATTTTTTGTTAATGTTCTTTTTCTACATGTAGACGTTAAAACATTTCTGTGGTGTAGTGATAAATATTATATTATTATGTGTATGTGTGTGATAATTGTTCAGTTTTTGTTACCAGTTGTCAGATATCTATTTTATTTAAAAATTGTGACAAAATCTCCATAAAAATTTGAAAAAGATTTCATTGTGTATCACATGCGACCATTGCTCTTCAAAAGTAATCAAAAGTATGATATTTGCTTATTTATATAATGGTTATTGTTATCTAAATTAAAAGTTGGAAGATAATAATTTTTATAATGGTCACATTCACAATGCGTGGCGGGAATTACAGAAGATTTGCAGCCAAATTTATGAACTGAATGTGGGGTCGGTGAGCTTGCATGCCCCTGGAATAAGTTATTTCTTTTTTTCCTTTTTCCTATTCTCCTGCATGTCTGGGAAATAATTTTTCTAAATAATTATGTGCTATTTAATACCCTGATTGTTTTTTTTTTTTGAGTTCGAGATATATACGAATTTGCAACGGCTGTCTCGTTGAGCATGTACTGTCAATTTGCAATGCGGGTAAACATGCTTTTTTGTTCACAAATAAAAATGATTATGTTTTAATTACTTCTTAGTATGGAATTTATATGGTGCCTCTTACTGAAGCCCCAAGACGGTCTGGTCTGGTTGTTCTGTGTGTGTGTGTGTGTGGTTTATGTGACTTACTGCGGTCGTGAAGAACTTGACACTGCGAGGAGATGGAAAGAAGTTCCGCTACTCGGCCAGCCATGTGTATGATGAACGCTCATTCGTGTTGCACAAGCCACCGCCAGTCCGTAAAAAACGCCCCCTTGTAACTTTACTGTTGAAATACCGGGATCCTATATTGTATTACTAATTTTATTCTTTTATCGAAAATATAAATTGATGGACGGATGAAGCGGAATAGTTGAATTGGATGGGTTTTCGAGTGCCAACTGCCTTGCCTGAATCGATTGATATAATGGATGGGTGGATACCCTTCCATCTATCTTTCTTTTGTTCCGGTCCTTCAATCTTCGTCCCCGTCCTCATATATCTCGGCTTATCGTCAAGATGTATTGGTTCAGCTTGCCACTCAACGTTGTGCATCGTATATGTCACTATATGTAATGCAGTGCAGTGCATATGTACGTACCTACTTTCTTCGCGTTCACGGTTTTCTCCAGTTTTTTTTCTTCTTCAACCGGCATTAGTTTATTCGGACGATTGTATTTATATTCACAGTTTCCATGCTCGGCGTGATGTGATATTCGTACAGCGATGGGACAGCTTTTATCTGAAGCGTAACGCAATCTGACATCCATCGGCGAGAAGAGGTTATTGTATGACAGATGCGGCACAACTGTCCCAATCGCACAACCAGTAATGCATAGGATGGAGGGTGAGACGCCGGTGGTGCACAACGTGTTGGAGTGATCCAGCAAAGGCTTAATGCCTTTTTGCCGACTGGTATTTCCCGATTGTGTATCTGGTAGGAAGTGTAAAAAGTAAATCTTCAAAACTGCGTTGATTACACGCGCCTTCAAACAACATTTCTTAAATTAAAAACAAAGTCGCACATATTGTTCACGGATTATAGCGTCACCAACGCCTCTCCAGTGATATTTTGATAGTACCCGAAAGAAGAAATTCACTAGGAGTGAGGAAGCAAAAATCCGTTATTATATACGCATGGCAGCTTGCGTTTCTTCTTTGTACTGGAAACCTCTGTGAGAATCAAAATTAATCAAAAATCGACTTTTAATTCTACTGATGATGGCCTCATGTTTGTATTGAAAGATTCTCAGAATGTAGAAGAAAAATGAAAATTGAGCATAAAAAAATAACGAAAGATGTGAACGTGATATGCGAATAGCCGATAATACGAAAGAAAGAAAGAAATAAACTGACATGGAAACCCCGAATGATGTTATTGTTATTGTTTAGTCGTTACGACAGCATTAAGAACTTTTATGGAAATTTTAAGACCACTTCCTTCCGCCACTAGAAAATTCCTTCGAAGCGCTCTGGTTTTATTTTCAATAAAAAGACGCCATCGGCTGTATCATTTACGCGGCATTTTTTTTGTAGGGATGTGCTGAAAATTTAATGCGCCAACGTTCTGTTTTCTTCAGCATAGAATGAAACTAGAAGGAGGAATATAGAATAGATAGAACGTCTCTTGCATAACAAAGTATATGCAGGGCAACCAGCTAAGAGACGCCAAAAATCTTATTACTCTGAGCGCCATCTGTCATGCTAAATTTGATCGCTCCAACAATGTTGCTGAAGAAAGAACTGCCGATCTCTTTGCTGCTTTGTGCTAACCTAATCATTATCATATTAAGATGATAAGTCATCTATCTGCATAGTAATGATAATGAGAATAAATAAATTGGTTTGCATTTATTTACATTCAAAAAGTACAGAAAAATGTCGTGAAAAAGACCGTAAACTACAAATTTCTGTTAGCATACTGTTTTATAACTTTCTGTTGTCTCTACGTTGTCTCTATAATTATGTATTATTTTTTTTAATGTATCGCTGTAATTAATTAAATATTTAATTATACTTATTTGAATGTATTATCATAAATAATAATTGAATGTTGTGTCATCGCAACATTTTCAATGTGTTATCACCATCACCATCACCATCACCATCACCATCACCATCAACATCATCATCATCATCATCATCATCATCATCATCATCATCATCATCATCATCATCATCATCATCATCATCATCATCATCATCATCATCATCATCATCATCATCATCATCATCATCATCATCATCATCATCATCATCATCATCATCATCATCATCATCATCATCATCATCATCATCATCATCATCATCATCATCATCATCATCATCATCATCATCATCATCATCATCATCATCATCATCATCATCATCATCATCATCATCATCATCATCATCATCATCATCATCATCATCATCATCATCATCATCATCATCATCATCATCATCATCTGAATGTACAATCAGAATTATCATTTCCGAATGGACGGGTAATTCAAGCGTGCCTATCGGCAGTAACGTCCCAAAATAGGAAAGTCGAAAACAAAAGATCTACTGACCAAGCACGTCCTCCTGTAAACAGCTAGTAGTGCGTCTAATTTTTTCATGTAATGAGCTCGTATCTGCTTCGTAATCGTATTAATTGGCTCGACCAAACCAATAATATCTACCTGAATGCAGAACTTCATAGCTCTCAATTCTGATAAAAAAAAGAAACAAAAAAGTGGTTGAAAAGTTGGAATGAGTTTAGTTGGAATGATTTGATTGAAATGATTGCGTCGGAATGATTTGGTTTAAATAGTTAGGTTGAAACGACTCGGGACTGGTGGCGGAAGATTGGGAGAAAAATTGAATCTATTTATTTGCTCGCCACTTCGAGTCATGTTGACCAACTCGATTGCACTCGCAGTCGTATGAGCGGTCAGCCACGTGCAAATTGAAGTACGTGGAGATAATTTGGGGCCCTGCATGTCTCTCGATGGCTTACAAGAAGAAAAATTCGAGTCTGTTGAGTCTTCAATTTTGTGTCTTTGTTTTACTTTACTTCTAGGACAGTCTCAGTCGCACTAGATAAAATTACTTTAACTGTAAAACGCATAATCACAAACAAGTTATCATCAAAATGACTGAGGACATGCAAGAAGACGCCATCTTTCAATTTATAACAAAAAAACACACCGGGACACAGGAGGACATAAGAAGCACTCAGAGTAAGAAGCACACGTAATATAACACACATAATGTTAGAGCAAAAAAAAAAACAAACGCATGCATGGAGAACGTCTTTCTTTTACTACGCGAATGTCCCAAGGCTGTTCATCTCCCTGCTTCCTAAGCATCGTGAAATATCACGAAGGAAGTCTTTGAACTAGGTAGACCTTCCATCAAAAAACTACTGAAAAACAACTGATATTTTCAAAGAAAGATAAAATAATATTTTATGATATAATATATAAGTAAATAATAATTAGGTATACTTGGAATAAAACAACCAGAGTCTATATTCGGTTGCAGCTTATTTACGACCAAAGATTTGACAAGGTCGTTCGTCGTAGGTCTCCAAATGTTACGGATCGCTGAAGAAATCTTGGTAAGCCATATTTTCTTAAAAGTTACGCAGCATTTAATTAATATATATCTCGTGAAACTCTTAACTTATTAAAAGGGTTTAAGTTAACTACTATTATTGCTTAATTATTTAGGCTCACCTGTAGGGGTTAAAGGTCATAATGTTCATACAATCAAAGCTATTGAAATTTGCGTACACTTCAAAAATTTACCATTTCAAGAAAAACTGAAACTTTTTCCGTGTCAAAATATTCCGGATGGAGCATGTCCTGTAAATGAACGTTTAATGGCGCTTGTAGAATTGTATATAGTAATCCAGTTGCTATGACTTTTGCGATATTTATTAGCCATTTAAAAAATAATTATTTTGTAATAAAAATAAGAAAGACTTTTTTAAGAAATGATAATTTTCCACCGAAGTAAGATCATGATAATGATCTAACACCAAATTTTCATGATAACGATCCATGAAATTTGTTCGTTAAAATAACCCTGGAAAAAATGTTCACCATGGCAATAATTGGCAGAAAGTGGTTCATGATAATGATCCCTGAAAGATAGTTCGCGATGATGATCTCAATAAGTGAATTGATGATGATGATGATACGCGCTCTTTTCAAAAAAAGAAAGAGCTATATGATGACGATCCCTGAGAAATTCTTCTCAGATCGAGCAAGCACCGACGTGAAGGTTTCCAACGCTCTCTGAATCCTACGACGACATTCAATGCAATGCAGCCATGGAGTGAAACGGAGAAGTAACTAATTATCAATGGAAAACACAATAATATGCTAGTCTAATAACTCCATCAGAATTAATAACAATCAATGTTTAAAATTGATTTTTTTAGACAGTTTATATATTTTATAGAGAGTTTTTAATAGTCAATTTTTAATGTTGACAATTGAGAGATATCTGATTTTCTCGTTTTGCAATTTGGAGAAATATTGTAACCAGGGAAAGATTGAAAGAAAATCAAATATTTGGTAAGCGGATGTTGAATTGATAAATAAATGGAATATTATTCTTCCAGTTTTTCTGTTTGTTCTGTTGCAGTCATTGTTCTTATGAAAATTAATTAATTTATACGTTTAAATAATAATAAAAATATTAACAGTCAAATTAATATCGGGAATTGTAGTAGAAGTAAAGCGAAAGTGAACTGATATAAATCATCGAATTTTTTGTTAAGATCAGGTCCTGGATTATGTTCTTTGTAAAGAATTTATCTAAATTTATCTTTGGGTTCTTAAATTTTTGAATCTGTATAAAGCCGGACTGTCACTATGGCCTGTTAGTTTGTGGTAGTTCAGTTAAATGAAACAATTTTGACGGTTTTAATTTAAGCACACCTGCGTATTTCGCCATGTTGAACTCGAACAAACAAGTTGATTTGCTGTTGTCGTTTCTTGTTTAAAGTGGATGCCGCCATTTTCAGTTGGTGGTCGATTTGTTGATCGAGAGAGCGTCATGATTTAATAACAAGACAAGGAGAAAATGTTCTCGGAAGAAAAATACAATTTATAAAGTAAAGAAAATGCAATCAAATTGAAATAATTACAATGCATCTCAAATTTGTATTGTTTTTTTTTCATTCTCCCACTCACTTTCCTCTCCCCAGTCTCCCCACAGCTGATCCGCCCACCGCCCAAGATGAGTGCGACAATAGCGAAGCCTTCTTATTGATCTTTTCTGCGCAGCACTGCTAGGACCACCTCTGAATCTCAGAGTTTGTTCCTGCATGTACTCTCTTGTATTTGTACGTCTGTATGCGCGTGTGTGTTTGTGTGCATGTATCGTCATGTATGTGTGTGTGTGCATTTTTGAGTGGGTGTGCGTGTGCCGATGTATTTATACGCACAAAAGTGCAAAGTCAGCATACTTCTCAGTGTTCTCCCAAGGGCGTATTTATACTCGGAATTTATGAACGTATGCAATAATACTGTACGACTCAATAATATCAAACCCTTTATACTCGTACACGTCAAGTATATGGTCCGTGTACTTGTTCCAACAATGTTGTCCTCAACTGGTACAATGTGTGACAAATGTGTTGCAGATCACCGACAGCAGCAGAATTTCATCTCCTGTTAATTAAGTGATATCGCATTGAGGAACACACAAAAAAAGATAGCAATGTTTCTCTTTCTATCATTTATAAATGCTTTAGTGAATGTGATCGAACAGTACAGTCACATGCACACGTGAATGTGATTGATATGTGGTGAATTAATGTAAAGAATGATATGTGGTGAATTAATGTAAAGAATGATATGTGGTGAATTAATGTAAAGAATGATATGTGGTGAAGTAATGTAAAGAATGATATGTGGTGAAGTAATGTAAAGAATGATATGTGGTGAATTAATGTAAAGAATGATATGTGGTGAATTAATGTAAAGAATAATATGTGGTGAATTAATGTAAAGAATAATATGTGGTGAATTAATGTAAAGAATAATATGTGGTGAATTAATGTAAAGAATAATATGTGGTGAATTAATGTAAAGATTAAGAGAGAGGTTGTGTAGAAAATTATAAAATTCTGGTGAAGATGGTCCCCATCGATATTGCGCCATTTATCTTTATTTAAAATAAATTATATCCAACTGACCAAGAAAGCCGTACGCGTATTAAGAGAAATATGAAACTTATTTTTCTTTATGTTTTCATTTCTTTTTCTTTTTTTCCAGTCTTTCTCTTTCAAAATGATGTTTCCTATTTTTATACCAGCTTTATTTCTTTCGATAAAACGAAGTTTGTTATGGGATTTTTGGTATAATTGCAATTTCAGCGTTTTCGATTTTATCTGGAATAAAAATCGATTGAAAATTTCAAACATTTTGAGAACTGAGCTATGACAGTGTGTAAATTCTAAGTGGCCCCCGTGTCTTTTTCTTTGCAGGATTATTGCTGGCTTGTGAGGAATTACTAGAGCATAATATTAGATTCTATGAAGCTTGAAGAATAAATATTTAAATATTATTTGTCCAACTGTGAAATATAACGCGGTGAACCTTGAACAATTTGCTTGCAACCTTGCACTGTTAAATTGATTTATTTGTTATTGAGTTTATGTCTTCTGTTGAAGTTTTCCGAGATAACTTTCGTTGTTGGAGCCTTCCGTTACATTACAGTTTATACACCCACCCACCCACCAACACACCCACCAGGGACACATCCAGGGAGATTGGAGGATGCAACCCCCACCAGAGTATCAATTAAAATTTGTTTGGGTAGAATATTCGGATTTTGGAAAATAACCATAGTTGAAAGTAAAATTTGGTTAAAATTTGAAGGAAAGTGTAATTTTTTGATTTTTTTTTTAAAAATAGCTGACTACCCTCCTCCGGATGTCAGCTTTGTTGGGAGCAGAAAGTGTGAAAATTTTTGGAAATGATATACCTGCATCCCCCACCAGGAATTTCTAAATCAGCCACTGCCACCCACCCACCCACCCACCCACCCACCCACCCACCCACCCACCCACCCACCCACCCACCCACCCACCTACACATCCCCCTGTGGTTTAAGAAAAAAATATTTTTCAGCAAAATTTAGCTTTATTACCTCTGAAATGATTTCGAAAAAATGCGAAAAATGTTTTTAATAAAAACCGTTATGTTCCTCCCATGAATAGCGTTAATGCAATTTATAACCAAATTTGCTGACCTTCAAAGCTGTTATGTCATACATACAAATACTTTTACATTGTAAAATAGCGTAACAGCACAATGTGTTTTTCGTTGTTGTTTAGCTAAATAGTAAAAAAAAAGAAGATATAATGGGGTGAACCCTTGGGCACCCCAATACCTGGATTAACTTGTCACATGCACCTGTGTTCTTGGACGTCGGACATGATTTAAATTAACTTAATTTACTTCTACTGATTTTTCTCAATTAATCAACTTTAATCAAGTACGCCAATAAAGTGCTGCAGTTGAATGCAATTTAAACGAGCGTGCATCATAATTTCTTCCCGCTGCCCGTCCTTGTTTACTACCTCAACTGCGCGGTGAATGTAGTTCTCTATCTAGAAGAATTGTTCAATAATTAAACGAACTATTTTTATTTTTTATGATATAATACTACAGTTAAATGTTATTGAGTTATAGACGACAGACGTGCATTAATTGTAGCTCATACAAAATGCGAAGAGGAGCTTAATGTGATCACATCCATCCTACCCCATTAGAAGACAATTCGATTAAATAAGCCGCTAATAACGATTACTGAGTGTTGCAAAAAAAAAAAAAATTGAAGCTTAAATCTGATACGGGATTATTATTTCTATCATTCAAGCAAAATTGCTTCATTAATTTGTAGGGCATTGAAACTTTGAGATTATTATGTCATTGTGCAATTTTTCCAAGGCGTGTTGTGTTCTTAGAAATTGTGATCTCATTCGTGACGGAAGGTCGTCATTTATTTATTTTTAATGAATCAGTGTGGATAATAAGTGGACATTTGTAGAGTTTTTCTTGCAAAGAGATCATTAGTCCTATTGTCCTTTTCACTTAACTGCTTTGATAAGATACTTTGACGCAAAAATCGATTTCGTCGCATCGACGAAAGTACAGCATAGAGTTTCACAGGAAGAAATAAATTTATTGAACGGCAAGAAATGTACAGCGCTGTTTGAAAATATCGAACCAATGCAATGCACCATGGTCGGCGAGGTAAAGACAACTACTACTAAGTCATCGCCCGAACACAGAAAGCGTTTCACAAAAGCGTTTCATCCGTGAAATGAAGGCAAGACAGCAACACAGCGTGTCACTCGATATAACAGGACCTGACTCTTATGAAATGATTTGAGGAACGGTGAAATAGTTTTAAAAAGTTTTCAAAAGAATGTTAGTCAGACAGTAAGGTTTTAAGCGGGTTGAAATTTTTATTACAACGGCAAACCGTAAACCGCAAAACCACGGTTTTTTCTCCCCCAACAAAACCGCACCCGCTAAATGGAGAAACCGCAATCTCTGTTATATCCCAAACTCCTCGTCTATAAAACCCTCACTTTCTATAAAACCCTCACGTTCTATAAAACCCTCACTACATGACAAAGTTGTACTTATAAGAAGTTGGTGCAATTTATAAAAATGCAAAATAGTTTATTTATGACATTTATTAAAGACCATAATTGCTCTCTTTTTTTGCAAAATATAGCTAAGTAATGATCCCATTCTTTTTTTTATGAAACGCTTTAAGTTGGTACTGAAAATATAACAGAGGTAGCTTCCAGCAATACTTAAAATTTACTGACCAATATTTCAAAATGTTAAAAAACAGAAAATTATGAATATTATTAATTTTAATTTTGTCCCTCATGGCTTTCTCAATATTATTAATAAACTGAAAATGATATAAATGGTTTAAAATCTAATTTGAAATCTAAGTTTTTAATAAATAACGTTATTGATGTCTTCAAAAAAGCAAGACAACTTTTCAGCATCTTCCTGTATTCATGTCCTGCTTGGAAAGGTTTTTTAAAAAGCATTTCTTGCAGCAGACCAAGGAAGTAGATACATCCTTGTAGACTATTCGATAAAACAACTCCTGTATTCTTGGAATTTTTCCAGGCCCTATTTCACACCTGGGCTTTTTTTAGGATCAGCTTGCTCAGAAAGTCTTCACTGCTGGCTGCAGATAAATTGTCATTGTCCATGTCATCTAATACTACTAACCTTATTTCGTCGTTACTGAAATGTATTTTTGTCAGCCGGAAAGCAAAATTATTTCCAAAAATTAAAGAACAAACTAACCGGACAACATAACAGATCGGAAAAGAAAGACAAAATGCCCGGCGATCAAATTCATGATATAACTACTTTCATAAAAACTTGAAAACAACCTTTAAATACATTTTTTATGGGAAATATGATTAATAACTAATATCAATCGGTTTCAGACATTAATTCTTTTTTTTTTTTTAAAATACGTATTTTGCGGTTTTTACTGTGAATCCTAGAGAATAAGATAAAATGAAAAAAAAGACTTCCAATTGATTAGTTTTATTTGCCAGCTGGCTAAAAAATAATTCACATTATGATTTTTTATCATAAGATTTAAATGCTTTTTAAGCATGAAATGACATTGCTTGAAGAAAATGTAGATGCGTTAAAAAATTTGTTCACCATTCTCCCTTCTTTAGACGTACCGTGTTTCTTATACTATATCAAAGTATTATTACATATATTTGTTATAGTGACATGCTTGTGAAATAAAAAAATCGAAACATAAGTCATGATGATGATGATGATGATGATGATGATGATGATGATGATGATGATGATAATTTAAAACGCTAGTAAGTTAATCTTTAATGATAAAAAAGCTAAAAACGTTTTTCTTTTCTTTGTATTTTTATTGTTCAATTCGCACATGATTTGTAGCAAAGTTACGAGAATCGAGAGATTATGAAATAAGGGGCATGCCATCATACCAGATGTCAACTTTTGATCAAAGGTCACCTTTATTTTGTTTAATAAATCACCATTGTAGACCGATGTTTGCATTTTAATCTGGCCATATCCACGGAACTCTTTAGACGTAAGTCATTTTTAAGTCCACGACATGTCGTAGAAATTGCTATCGCAAATAAATTCATTGTTCATATTGACAAAATTAAATCGGCAAAAATTTATGGCAAGCTATGCTCCAATAACTTCAATTTAGGAGATGTTTCTAATGAAATATAAATCTCCGACAATTTTTATTAGTCATAGATCATTGAAAAAATGCAATTCTCATGCCAACAGTTATTCTTCTGGCACTGCTGGGAATTTTTAGCAAAAAATCAAAGAAGACAAGCAGTTTTTTCATCATATCTTTCGTCCAAGCAGCTTCAGGAAGTTCACATTACTGTTTTAATCTTCCTTCATGTTTCAAGGTTACGACGAAGATTTATGAAATTCGTTTTTAATCCATTGAAATAATTAGAAGAATAAATTTTATTCTGAGCTCAAAAGGGTCTTAAATTTACTTCTGTCGTTCCTGTTTCTATCTATGCAGCGCCATCAGCAGCACACTTCTCTATAAATTCAGCTCATCATAGCGCTGACAGTTTCCAATTGCATGGAATTTAATTGAAGAAGGATCTGCACGGACAGGCACTTGCACGTATCTGTCAGGAGATAAGCAAGAAAGAAAATATAGAATATAATAAATACAAACAAACAGAAATAGAGCCGAAAAGGAATCGGTTTGCACTTGTCGGGCGATGTGCGAGCGGCCAAACATGGGTAGATGATCTGAATCTTATTTCAATGTCGATCGAAAATAAACGGTACTAATTTTGTTTAAAAAAAATCGGTCAGTTTAAAGGAAGAATCGCAGGCAAAAGTCTTAAGAGACACAAGTTGCGAAAGGATCAACGTCTTGTCAGTTCGTTTCCATGAACGCTTTTACTTCTTTGTTTTCTTAATAAGATTTCTTTGGTTTTCAAATTAGAATAGATTTGATGAATGAATATGCACGACACTGGCTGCTCAGGCGAGCACACGTCGGTGGAGAAAAAGTTGTGTACGAAACACCGTACGAAGTTGTGTACGACCACAGTACGAAGTTGTGTATGACCACAGTACGAAGTTGTGTATGACCACAGTACGAAGTTGTGTACGACCACACTACGAAGTTGTGTACGACCACAGTACGAAGTTGTGTATGACCACACTACGAAGTTGTGTACGACCACAGTACGAAGTTGTGTACGACCACAGTACGAAATTGTGTACGACCACAGTACGAAATTGTGTACGACCACAGTACAAAATTGTGTACGATCACAGCACGAAGTTGTTTTTTTTGTGGCGCCAATAAATAACGCCAACTCGTCTGCGTGCGTGGGCTTTTAAGAAATTTGTAACGAAACCAGTTTTTGTGAGCATGTGAAAACTTTCCCTTGTCTTGAGTTTCTCGAACGGCAATTTTCACGGTACCAGATAATTTTTAAGACAAAAACCTAAAAACAATTTAAATCTTTCTAGCGGTAATTTTGAAATATTATTTTACGCTCCAAATCGTAATCAGTTTTGAAGCCTGTGTTTTGTTTTCTTTAGGTCTTGTTATTTAAAATATCGAAAATGTTGTGTCGTTTATTATGTGGCCCAAAGATATAAATGAAGATCTTCAGAATAGATTAAAAAAATTATGATACGGATTGAATTATTAATTAATATGCGAATTAATCTTTCTTTACACTGATTTAAAAAAATAGTTTATAGTCCTTTATATATATATATATATATATATATATATATATATATATATATATATATATATATATATATATATATATATATATATATAGGATGCACCGCACCGGAGTTTGGCCCCGGCCGGTTTTAGGGCCGGATTTGGAGAAAGAGGGTCGAGAGGCTGGCATAAAAACAATGAAAGCCACACTGCTGAATGCTTACTGTCAACACCAAGTTCCAAAATATTAAAAATAACCCGGTTTAGAGTATGACTACTGTCACGACTTCGCCTTTGCGATAGTCGATATTCAAACAGAACTGGAGAAAATTTAAGTCGAAATAAAGTTAAAGACACTCTTTATTAGTATATATTGTTTTATTTATCGAATACCAAGCAAGATTATCGAAAAACTATCACCACGAGGACGAACAGATATAAAACAGTTTCAACGTCGATCAAACAATGGCGAACAGGAACAAGAAGAAGGGACCCGAGTAGTTCGCGACAGCCTTATAAATACAAGCCCTCCAGGCTACAGGCTACAGGCTTAAACGTTCAAATATTCGCGCAACAATCCAAACACGCAACGTTGTGCAATACCCGATGCACCGCCTGCGCCGGAAATCCCAAAGTTAGATCCAGGCACGCACCTGCGTTTACGCGGGCGTGACATACCTCCCCCCCTAAAGTCGGTAACGATCCTTCTCGTTATCGGCCATATCTTCATTCTTTGATCTGGGTCGATCCGGTTGGCTGAGTGTGGATCCGGTTGACTGAATGGTTTCCTTCGTCGTCGGGTTTCCTGGTGCTCGTCTGGGAACCTGCAAATCCAGAACAGTCGTGACGATGAGCCACACGCGAAAGAAAGACGTGGTCGAAGAACCTTCCGAGCAAGGACAAAGGAGACGTCCTGCAGCTCTTTGTTCAGTGACGCGCTCTTCTTCCTGGAGACCTGCAAATAAAAACTTGCGACCGATCCACTTTATCGTTAACCAAGATCGCCCAGAGAAAGAAATTAACCAAAGAACATTACAAAGCTACCCATATAACTAACACCAATTTCCAATAACCAAAGAAATACTTAACCAAGGATCAAACACCCTAGGATAAATAAACCTAATTGTAGCCACAGCTACTCCAAACCTAATTTAATCGAGACAGGAAATCAGTTACTAAATATAATAATGATAATACAACACAAAATACCAAAGGGTTCTGAGAAGGAAGTCGCGCTCAGCAAAGCATTGCTGACTGACTCCAGACCATAGACAACAATTCTGCATAACTCGAGTAAATCTTACTCGTAAGAAAGTACAGTAACTTCATAGAAATTTGCCAACAGCTTAGGAATTGTGCTCTGCCTACCATCTGTAGCAGAGTTGGGATATCGGGGACTGGAAAGCCGTCTCCCCTAGGTCCCTTCGAGATACAATCCATTAAGCTTACCATGGGAATCCACCATGGTATGATTATGCACCGGCGATTCATACCCCAAAAATAGTATTTGCCAATATGATCACCTGCAATTCCACCAAATCTCACGGCTATTCTGAGATTTTGCTTTTGCTTCCCCCAATAGTCGGGTGGTTTTGTACCTAAATGCCAATGTACTCCCTTTACACTATCCCAAGGATCTCTGAGGATAGCAAGTGGTCCTCGCGGTAAAGTACCATACACTAATGTATAAGGAGCAATATGAGTTGTAGATGACGGTTTCTCACGTAAACTCCATAATACAAAAGGAAGAACCTTAAACCACTCCTTAGGATGTGCCTCAACCAATTTAAAAATCATGTTCTTAAGACTCTGGTTACACCTCTCCACTAACCCGGATGCTTCAGGATGCCCTGGGGTGTTAAACCTAGGACTGCACCCCAAACATTTAAGAAAAGTCGTCGTTAACTGATTTTTGAAATTCGTACCACAATCGGAACTAATTATTCGCGGTATGGAAAACGTCATAAAGATCTGAATAAGGATCTCACATACAGATTTAGCATCTAATGACCTTAATGGGTAAGCCATCGGCCATCTAGAGAACAAATCGACAACAACCAGGGCATAATTGTACTTGGGTCGGATAGTCACACTATCACCCGCTGGAATTATGGGCCCTATACAATCCATAACTAAATGATTAAATGGTAGTTCATCTCCCCGTGGTATGGGAGTTATGGGGACCCGATCTCTTTTTCTAACAGGTGCCCTTAACTGGCATACGGGGCACGACTCACAATAGGTTTGGACTTGTTTCTCCATATCGGGAAACCAAAAGCTGAGTCGAATACGCTGCCGTGTACTCTTGGCAGCCATGTGCCCCGAATAGGGAGCATCATGCCCCATCTGTAACACTGCAAGTATACGACTCCTGGGCAAACACAACTGTTTTATGGAATGACCCCACTGATTCTCCTTGTGAAACAAAAGTCCCTTGTCGATATAAAAGTTTTTACGCTTATCTATACCTAGCAACCAGAAGGACTTCAGTGAAGGACAATCATGTTGCTCTTTAGCAAACGCATCGGGATAATTACTATCGTCTACCCCCTGACAATCATCGTTAGTGGTTGTAAATCGAGCGTCGGTTCGTGAATCACTTCCGCCTGCATCAGCACCTGGACAAATATCATCACCCGCAACTACAGAAACACCTATGTCCTGACAAGTATCGGTCTGTGAATCAACTTTCCTAGCATCAGCACCTGGACAAATATCATCACCCGAAACTACAGAAGCACCTGTGTCCTGACTAGTATCGGTCTGTGAATCAACTTTCCTAGCATCAGCACCTGGACAAATATCATCACCCGAAACTACAGAAGCACCTATGTCCTGACAAGTATCGGTCTGTGAATCAACTTTCCTAGCATCAGCACCTGGACAAATATCATCACCCGAAACTACGGAAACATCTATGTCCTGACAAGTATCGGCCTGTGAATCCACTTTCCTAGCGTCAGCAGCACGAGAAACACCTTCGCCGAGAATTAATGCAACATCTGGACTATGCTCATCATTACGAGGTTCATCTAAAACAAAATATTGTGAATTAGTTATTTCAAGACTGGGAACATTCACATCAGAGTCATGTGCATTTTGTTTGTTCTTAATAGGGTATGCAACGGTATCATACAATGATATCGTTTTTAATAAGTTGCTTACGGAGGGAGTGATAATAATTTGCTCATTAAGATTTGGGACGACAGCAAACCATGCACGAACCTTGGGTGCTAGGTTCACAACGTCATCACCCACAAGATCTGGTCGAACAACTAATCTAACACAACCTACAATTTCTGGTTGACCTTTAAGGCCGGATAATTTTATAAATTTATGTGGTACCCTACGAAGAGATTTAATTAAATCTTCTCTAATGCAACACACCTCTGCACCACCATCAATCAAAGCTGGAATAGATGGTAATTGATCGATAAATACATTCTCATAAGACCTAATGTGATAATCATCAACATCTATAATGGGACATGCTTCGGGACAGGGAAAAGATTTTTGACCATCAAACATTATTTTCCTATCAACGAGACCTCTAAAGGAATTTTCTGAATGAGAAGACAAATTTTTACCATCAACCAATGTTTTCCTATCATCGAGACAATTACGGGAATTTTTTGACTGAGAGGACAAATTTTTATCATCAACAAATGTTTTCCTATCACCGAGACAATTAAAGGAATTTTCTGTTTGACAACAATTAATTCTGGGATTAGGTAAATTTGAGGAAGGGAATTTATGTAGAGGACATTCCTTGAACGAATGACCCTTCTTATGGCATTTGAAGCATAAACCATACCTTTTATCCTTATCCATGTTAGGATCAATGGATATTTTAGTCATTCTATTAGGAATGGGAGACCCTGACCCTTTATCTGTTGGTTTTGGGTTGTTAAATCGAGGCGGTCTAGTCTCATGCTCGTGTGTGGCCATGTAGCTATCCGCAACGCGTGAAAGCTCTAGATGATTTAACCAATCATCCTTTTCCTGAGTTAAAATAAAATCTGCACAACTGGGAGACATTAGTTGTTTCAACCTATCGGCACACATCAAACTAACTAATTGATGGAAATTCTCATCAATATTCCTACTTTTAATATAATACGATAACGCTGTGTGTAATTCAGAAGCTACCTGTGAATAAGTCTCACCAGGTCTCCTTTTTACAGCATAAAACCTCTCCCTTAAAAGACTGGGAGTGACCCGAAATTCCTGCAATAGAATTTGCTTTAGTTCCTCATAGTCCCCTAACTGAACAACGGTCAATCGACTCAAGATTGAGCGAGCTCTATTATTCAAATGGGCCTGCAATATTTTGGGTTTCACATCATCATCAACTTGGTATGATGCAAACTGATTCTCTAGATACTGAAAATACCCCGGTATTGCAGCAGGATCTGAAGGAAACTCCGCCATTATACCCTTCATGGCATTTAGAAAGCGACTAGTGCGAACGGATAAGGAAACCTCAAGACTATTGTGGTCCTGAATCCTTTCACGTTCCAGCTCTAGTTTAGCTTCAGCGAGTCTGCGGGTTGCCCTATCCTCATCTAACCTAGCTTCAGCGAGTCTACGGTTCGCCCTATCCTCTTCTAACTTAGCGTCAGCGAGTCTACGCTCCTGTTCTAACTTAGCTTCAGCAAGTCTACGGTTCGCCCTATCCTCTTCTAATTTAGCTTCTTTAGCCGCCAATTCTGCTTCGCGCAATGCTAACTTACGCTCAGCTAATTCTGATTTGAAATTTTTGCTAACGTTAGTATCTTCACTAACTCTACGTGGACGCCGACTATCATCAACAAATTGATAGTGCTCCTCGCTAAGGATCCCTGTTGGACTATCCAGCGCAACTGACTCTTCAACCGTAGGGGTTCTAATCATATTTATGAAACCTACTACACAGAAAAAGAAAGAAAAACCTAACTGGGCAATCCGGCAACGATAAAATCTCTAACCTGAGATGTGGATCGGCCCTCCTTGCGAAATGGATGTCGCCACGTGGTCGAACTCAACGGTCTGAAACTGTCCGGACTCTTTCTCCAGCACTGAATCGTCAATCGTCGATCTTGCGGTGAGGATCCTCCTTGATCTGGTCGATTTGCGTCGAATCCCTGGTCGGTTTTGCAGATCCCGGTCGAATCCCGCTGATCCCGCCAAAACCACTGGATACCGCCAAAGTCGTTAGATCACCAAACTCGATAGAACTTCACCAACTCGATGAACTCTATCGCCCAGGACGAATCTCACCCAAAACTGATCGGTGTATCGACTGACTATACCACCGTTGCCACCAAAAAATTCACTGTCACGACTTCGCCTTTGCGATAGTCGATATTCAAACAGAACTGGAGAAAATTTAAGTCGAAATAAAGTTAAAGACACTCTTTATTAGTATATATTGTTTTATTTATCGAATACCAAGCAAGATTATCGAAAAACTATCACCACGAGGACGAACAGATATAAAACAGTTTCAACGTCGATCAAACAATGGCGAACAGGAACAAGAAGAAGGGACCCGAGTAGTTCGCGACAGCCTTATAAATACAAGCCCTCCAGGCTACAGGCTACAGGCTTAAACGTTCAAATATTCGCGCAACAATCCAAACACGCAACGTTGTGCAATACCCGATGCACCGCCTGCGCCGGAAATCCCAAAGTTAGATCCAGGCACGCACCTGCGTTTACGCGGGCGTGACAACTACAATGCTTAATCCAAGGCTTAAGTCCCTGGGCGGTTTTTGAATTTTAAATCTGGCCAACACCGGCCCCGGCCGGATTTGAAAAACCCGAATCCAGTGTATTTCCTATATCGATAAAAATAAAAATGACTGTCTGTCTGTCAGTATGTATGTCCTATATGCATTGCTACACCATTCATCCGATCGATATGAAATTTTCACGCAACCTTGAGCGGTAATGGGGAAAAGTTTTAGTGAAAAAATTGAAATCGGTCACAAAAAGAGCGGAGCAGGAAAGAAAGCGGAAACGGGAACTGGAGAATAAACGGGAACGGGAAAGCAAGCGGAAACAGAAAAGCGACTGAGAGCGAAAGATCGAGCGGGAAATGGAAAATAAACGGGAACGGGAGAGCAAGCGGGAGCGGGAAAACGATCGGGAGCGAGAAAGCGACCGTGAGCGGGAAAGCGACCGGGAGCTGGAAAGCGACCGCAAGCGGGGGAGCAATGGGTATGGGTAGGAAACGTAGAGCGAGAAAGAAAAACAATGGAAAAACTCTAAAAACCCCGGGCAAAATAAAGTGCAAAGAAACAGGGAGTTATAACTATTGATTTCATTTAATTCGACGCTAAGAGGATCAAATGAGGAGGCCAGGCTTCTCCATATAGATCCGATAAAATATTTCTAAAAACTGCTTTCTTGCTTCCTTTCCATAAATTGCTTTTTCATATAAGCAGGGAAAATCCTCTGAGATATTTTCAAATTTTCTCTCTTGCTGACTACGTTTTCAACTCTGGCCTGTAACGGTAATTGTAGTGCTGCAGATCTTTATTACGACGCAGTGAGCAGGAATTATTGAAGTTATCGTCTTCTAAGCAATTTCTACATTTCCAGTTTTTTGGTAACAAAAGGGCTGTCCATGGGGTAAACAGTAAACACCAGCCGATGCAAGGTGGAGCGAAACAACCGCGGTTCCCAAATGATTTGAAAAATCGCATTATTTATAATAAAAAAAACTTTTTCTCAATACGCGTGGAATTTAATGTTTATGTGGAAAAATAAAATTTAGTATGCAAAGTTTGAAAATTTGATTTTTTCCAACTCTTGGAGTCTGGTGCCACAATATAACACTCTCGTGCACGATATGCTAACACACGTGGTTTCATCTCACTGGATTCTCTTTCCTCATGTCGGTGATGCTAAAGGGGGGGGGGAAGGAGGAGCAAAAATTTTCAAGCTTGTTACTTGTATAATACTTTCTAAATATAAAAATATATTACTTTAAAATGTGTAACAGCGTAGTTGTCTGGAGCAACTAATCGATTGAAAATTAAACTGTCGTCATCCTCGTATCTTCATCTTCATCTTCCTCTTCGTCATCAACATCACCACCACGTACATCATCATCATCATCATCATCATCATCATCATCATCATCATCATCATCATCACCACCACCACTACCACCACAATCACCATCATTATCATCATCATCATCATCATCATCATCATCATCATCATCATCATCATCATCATCATCATCATCATCATCATCATCATCATCATCATCATCATCATCATCATCATCATCATCATCATCATCATCATCGTCATCGTCGTCGTCATCGTTATCGTCATCGTCATCGTCATCGTCATCATCCTCAGCCTCATCCTCATCATCATCATCATCACCGAAATCATCGATATACATTCACGCAAATGAAAAAGTAGTTAATAATTCAACCCTGATTTGCAATCTGTTTTTGAAAGAACGAAAGCTCGATAGACTCAGGATATAATAAATGAACAGAAGGATGAATGGATGGGGAAGTGAATGGATGGAGGACAAATGGATGGATCGATAGATGGACGGAGGATTTATGAAGGATTGAAGAAAAGTGGATGAACAAAATAGATAGATGGCATCCCTTCATTTGATTTACGTACAATTTGCATGAAACCCGTAGGTTTTAGAATTGATTCTGCAGTCTGAAATGTCGATTGCACTAAAGTGAAATTATTGATCCAATTGACAATTTTTCAAATTTTATCAAGATTTTCAAGGCAGTGATATTGGTTTTGAGGACATTTTGATTTTGTTTGACACACATTATTAAGCTAGTAAGAAGCAATTGAGTTTTCAAGTCAAAATATAGTGTATATACATAATACTACATACCTACCAATTTGCTTTAAATGAATAGTTGAAATGAAATAATTAGTTTAAAGAAGGCGAAATTTAGATTAGGCCCGCGCTTCTACTTTGCCCGACTTTTCACGACACATTAGTAAGAATTATGTACCCAGGAGAGTACCATGTTTCCATGGCAACTGGGACAATCACGCGAGGGGTAGGACCAAATTAATATTTATGTTCCACGAGCGGCGAGCGAAATTGAGTTTCTAACTGGGGCGGAAATCGTGAATAGATAAAAAAAAATTCGATATCTTATCCATCAGTGTTTTTATTTCACCCTTCAGTTGAAACTTCTCAGATCAAACGAATCAACCTCTTATCCGCTCAGGGGTTGAACAGTCATGGGCGGAGTCAATTCTCGACAGCCAATCAGCGACGACCGATCAGTCAGCACGATAGGCAGCAGAAGCATCGAGAGCTCGAGCAACAGCACGTCTGACCACAAGGCCAAGGTCATTCCCAAGACGACGACGTTCACGAATCTTGATTACTGCAACTTGCCACCTCCTCCGCCCGCCATTTTGCTCAAGAACCAACGATCCAGGTTGTCATTATGAGTTAATAAGTATAAATTTGTTGCGCATCAACTGACAAAATCGATCATTTCGAGTTTGTCTTCTAAAAGATTCAAAATAGGACTGTAAACATTTTGTAAGCCTACTTGTTGGTTTGGTGCATTTCTTGGAAGAAGAAAAAATCCCGAGAAAAAAAACTACGTCTCAAAGTAGGACATGCAAGTCATCAAAGCTTTATTGCTTAATATTTCCTCTCGCAGATCTTCAGGACCAAACAGTGGAGTGTTTGCATGGAAAAAAGCGACGACGTCAACGACTAACGTCACTTCGACAGCCGCACCAACAGCAGGATCGGGCTGCGGTAAAAAGATCGGTAGCAGTGGAAATGGGAGAAGCGTGTGGAGCAAACTGGCATACAAATTGTCGGGAGGCAAGCACGGAATTTCTCTCAACTTTCGACAGATGGAAGACATGGAGAATAACAACAACAACTTAGCCGCCGTCAAGTACGCCGCCTACTATGCACCAGAGCAGCCCGCCAAGTCTCACAACGGCTCAGGATTGTTTCCAGTAGCCGGCGGATCTGGAGTTTTCCCGATCTGTCGCAACCCAGTCTCCACGATCGCCTACACCTCGAACCATCCATTCAAAGATGTCACAAACATCGACAGCAACGATGAAGATTATATTGGCAAAGTGAGATTTTCCTGAATTAATAAAACTGTTATTCATTGTTTGTTCTCGCATCTCTCTGATGATGTCACGTAGGGTCTATGGTCTATAGAGGTTTTTTAACACAGACTGTATGAAGCTACAATAAATCATAATAATTATGTACTTGTAACGTTATTAAATGTAATGTATTATAAATGTTTTAAAATGTTCCGATTAAGGGATTCAACTCCAATTTTACCAGATCATGTTGACATTTCAGTCTAAAATTTTGTTTTTAACTGTTTAAACGGAAATTAATTTTTGTCAAGATATACTTCATTCAATTTTTTATAAAATTGTTCTAATTTTTTAAAACTTTTAACTTTTCTTGAAATTTACTTTATTTTTTTTTATTAGTATATTATTAACATTAAAGTAAAATAAACAATAATAAATGTGTCCAATAAAATGCATAAAATAAAATAAATAATAATAAATGTGTCTAATAAAATAAATACAAATTATATCGTGTGTAATTAATGCAGTAGCAATAACACCATTTTTTATTCAACAGGTCGAACCGAAAAACAAAAATTTAGCGAATGGAGTGGCGGGTCACAAGTCCAACCTCATAAACGACCTACATTACAACCACCACCATCACCATCATCATCATTATCACTCAGACAGGAGAAAGTGTAGTCCGGACGACAAGAGGCAGGGAGTGTCGCAAGCCGGACAAACAATAACTTCATTGAGTTTCAGATCCAGGCCCTCTTCGGCTTCAGTTGCAATAAGTTCTTCCATTACTTCATTTCCAGTCAAAAGCGGAGCGGCTCAAAGCAGACCTCACTCGTCCATTCTAAACGGAGGCTATATCATCAGTGGTAACAGTGGCAACTCGGGCTCTTTTTCGGCTCAAGGCAACTGTGACACTCTGGGCAAAACCCAAGCGGCTCATGTTAGCTCTCATCTAGGCTTGACCCTTATGCCAAATTGCAAAACAGTTGTACAAATGCAAGCAACTTCGAGCGAATTGCTATCCTGTTTAGGTGAATTTTTAGTTCAACGATGCAATCGACTGCGCCATTTTCAGACCACCGAATGTGTCACCTGGATCCGGTCAGTTGACAGAGCTTTACTGGCTTCTGGCTGGCAAGACGTTTCTTTTATCAATCCTGCCAACGTCGTCTTTGTTTATATGCTGATCAGAAACGCAGTTGACTCAAGCCTGGTGACAGTCGACGAGCTGCGATCGACCATCCTCGCTTGTTTGTATTTGGCGTATTCTTACATGGGAAACGAAATTAGTTATCCTCTGAAGCCATTTCTTGCTGTAGCTCGCATCGATCCTGACAGGCGTGGCCGCTTTTGGTACCGTTGCGTGCGCGTGGCCGACGATTCCAGTTGGCGAATGCTGAGGCTGAACAGCGATCCTGCATATTTTGCCAGGCTTTTCCGTGAATTAAAATCTTTTAGTCCGTTTAACAACAGCATAATAAAGACAACATCACCAAATCCACCTCTTCCAATATCAATCGCATCGGACTCAGAATCGGACAAGCAGCCACCAGCATTGACTTCTAGCAACGGGTTCGTCTCGGACTATGGCCGGATTACTACCGTCCAAAGCGGAAATGGAAATTTAAACAGCGTATCACAATCGGCGATCATAGCAGTTCAATGAAATGCCAATTTCACTTATGGAGACTTCAAATCACCTACTTTAGCCATGATTCTTCTACATAATGATTCCTCAATGCACGAATAGGGGCATGCCGTTTTTATTTTCGTATTTATTTCTTTATTGCAATTCCTTTATAAAATATCGAGATTGTTTAACATCTAATCAGTCAGTGTTGCATAATATACTTGTAAAACAAACAAATAGCCAGCCACTCCATTTTGTAGTCACTCAAGACTCGGATGTGTGAAAATGTTTGTTTGCAGTGATTTCACATAATCTGGTTGTTGTATAGATTTTCAGAATAAACGAGCTATTCATTTTTGTATCTAATTGCAACATTTTAAATTAGGTCCCTCAAAAGCTGAAATACCTACATCACAAAAGGAACAAGATTAAAAAATAAATCATTAAAAAAAGCACATATTTGTAATAGACTTAAAATATAAAACAGTTCACACTGGTAAAAATACCACGCAATAAAAGAATGAGGCGTTTTAGCTCGGCGTCGATTATCAGTCAGTCAAGACATGTTCTTATATATATATATATATATATATATATATATATATATATATATATATATATATATATATATATATATATATATATATATATATATAATATATATATATATATATATATATATATATATATATATATATATATATATATATATATATATATATATATAAGAACCGATTTTTATGAAATTTTTTGTTTGCATTTGGTAGGTCTGAGGATAGGTCCATGGCTAATTAGAATATTTTTTTAGAATAATTTTTAAAATATATTTTGACGAGATTACGATTTTCTGTTTGCGCTATCTATGCGCATGGCGATAGGTAAAAGTAATTATAGTGTTCGTGGCTATCGGTTTAAAAAGTCGAACGAACACAGCTTTAAACATGCGTTAGTGAAATAAATATTTTAACAATTTTAAGATTTTTTTTCAGATATGACAAACTTTTTATTATACTTCAAGCTTCGGTAATCTTTCACAAAAGCGGCTCGCTGTTTGAAAGAGTAATACATTCTCGGCTATAATTAGCTATAAACACGATGAAAAGTGATAATTAGGGGTAGGGTTAGGATTAGGGTTAGGGTTAAGGTTTTAACAAAATAGGACTATTTTATTTGAAGATTCGGCCCAGGCCACTTATGTGAAAGATAATCCAACCTTCGTGGCTCTAGGTAATTTCAATTTGTTAATTGGTTTTATTATTACTATTATATTCGGCGCGTGCAATATTTTGTAGGGTTATTATGCGTATCATCAAAACGGCTGAACCGATTTTTATACACTTTTTTTGTGTACATTTGGTAGGTCTGAGAATAGGGTGTAATCTATTTAGTATATTTATTAGAAAAATTATTTTACCAATTTTAATCAATTAAAAAACTAACCCATAAAAACAAAGTTTTTATTATAAATCCTTTATATACGATCCTAGATTTTTATTTTATTTGAATTTTTGAAAAATTTTTTGAATTTTTTGAAAAACTTAATTATACAATATCCGATCAAACTGAAATTTTGATAGATTTAATTGTCTCGCAGCCCAAGTCGATGTGCCAAATTTCAGCTCGATCGGATAACGGGAAGTGAGTTAATTTTGAGACTCAAAGTTTGTGACCGACAGGAAGACAGACAGACAGACGGGAAGACAATCGAAAATAATATAAAGGATTTAATTAAAAAGAAAGTATTCAATTGCTTGCTTGAAAATCATCGGCACTGTGGGGTTATGTTGAAAAAGTACAGCTAAAAGTAAACATGCGTGTTCAAATGCTTCAAGATCCATCTGCAGACACATTTTCAAAACAATTGTTAGATATCGGTGATGGAAAAGTTGCTGTCCATGCAAATACTGGCTGCATAAAAGTGCCAACCGATTTCTGCACAATCATTAATTTGCAAAAGTCTCTCATTGACAGCGTATTTCCCGATGTACACACACAATACGTGAATCATGAGTGGCTGGCAGAAAGAGTCCATTTGGCTGCAAAAAATGTGGATGTCAATGATTTGAATTTCAAGACACAACAGTTGTTGCCAGGCGAATTGGTGTCATACAAATCTATCTATACAGTATGCGATGCCAGCGAAGCTGTAAATTATCCAACAGAGATTTTGAACTAATTGGATTGGCATGTCACCGCACCATCTATGTCACCTACAGCTTAAAGTTGGATCTCCCGTTATTCTACTTCGAAATTTGAACCCACTGCGGCTGTGCAATGGCGTACGATTAGTAATTAAAAAATTAATGAAAAACATTGTCGAAGCCAGCATTTTTAATGGAAAGTTCCGGGGCAAAAATGTTTTGCTGCCACGGATCCCAATGATTTCCACAGAAGTGCATATTGAATTCAAACGAATTCAATTTCCAATTAGATTGGCATTCGCAATGACAATCAATAAGTCACAAGGCCAAACGATGTCTGTTTGTGGTTAAGATTTGGGCACACCATGTTTTTCTCAAGGACAATTATACGTGGCATGTTCTCGCGTGGGCAAACCATCCAGTTTGTTCGTGTTGGCAAAAGATGGACTGACAAAAAACATTGTACACTCGATTGCTCTTCGAGATTGATTTTGTTTTTTTTTTATAAATTGACATAATTTGTACATTAAACTTTTAATAAAAAAAAACCAAAATAATTTAAATGGCAAAACAACGTTTGCTGGATCAGCTAATATATATATATATATATATATATATATATATATATATATATATATATATAGATAAAGATGTATATTTGGAATCCAAATATTAATACAAAAAGAAGAAAGTAGAAAAGTCAAAAACTACAGAAAAGAAAGCGAGTGTGAAATCAGCTGTGTGCGTAGCTAGTTATGTACTTAATTTGTATTTTAGTGAGACTGGCTGAACGCGAACGGGAGAGCAAGCGGGAACGGGAAAGCAACCGGGAAAATAATATTACATCATAAAAAATACTTTTTTTTCTCAAAAAACAACGTTTTTCTCGCGCCCTAAAAAGTATAAAATAACATACCTATAAGTCTGGATGAATTTCTGAATAACTTGGTCACATTATATTTGAATTTAGGCGCTGAACGTACGGCTGCCTCTGTTTTTCGCACGTGCTTTTCTTGTTTAATTACCGTTTTTTAAGCAATTTTCTGGTCACGAACAGTGTTTTTCGGTCTTGTTATATGTTCTACTGTTTTGTGCGAGTTACGTGTCTTGTAATTACATTGTCATTTAATAGTTATATTAGCTCAAATATCTGCCTTGTTTAAATATGTGTACCGCTCAGCGTATACATAACCTGTACGACGTGCTCTGCGCGCTTGGTAGCTTAAATAAGCCTGTCGTTCCATGTCGCGAACTTGTACACTCTCTCAGAAAAGCTGGAATTCATCGGAAGGACGTGACGAGTTATCATCACAACCGGGGGAGAAGACCAGGTAGCCGTCACCCACGTCGTACTTCATCGCCTCATTCTACCGGTCGTCACTCCAAAGATTCTTTCGCCTCAAACCTCACATTTGGTTTACTAAATGCGAGATCGTTAAACAATAAAGTTGACAAGTTCCTGGAGTTACTGCTCCGCCAAAGTATCGACGTAATCTTTCTGACTGAGACATGGCATGATACCAATTCTAACGCCCTATGTCGTCTTAGAGCTGCCTCCTTCACAGTCATCGACCGACCGTGGCCAAGGGACTCGAGCGCTGCTGCCTCGGCGTCGCTCAATGTCAACCATGGGGGAGTGGCAGTTGTCGCTGCTCTAAGCATCAGTCTTCAGCCTTACGTTCTTGACACCAAAATCACGACATTCAAATTTATTTCAGCCAGACTTCAATCTACTCACGAGAAAATGGTAGCGCTGGTTGTCTACAGAACTGGCCCCATAACGTCACTATTTTTTAGTGAGCTTGATAATCTTCTGTCGCGCGTATCTGTCTTGAAGGATGTTCTCATCGTCGGGGACTTTAACATAAGACTGGATCGCAAAAAGGAACCTACCACAATAGCATTTTTAAAATGTCTATCATCACATGGTTTTGCACCTCGGGTACATCAACCAACTCACGAACTCGGAGGTACTCTCGACGTCGCTGCCTCACGAAGATCTCTATTCGTCAAAAGCATGAACGTCATACCAGTCGACTTTTCCGATTATCGGTTTCTTCGCTGGGTGTTTGTTATTTCCCGCCCACCACCTGTCTGCAAAACGATAGTCTCAAGGAAATGGTCTCAGTTGGATGTGGAAAAGTTCTTCAAGTTAATCCAATTACAAAATTCTACAGACATTAGCGCTACAGATGATGTTGACGTTGATGTCTCTGCCACACAGCTTAACAGCGCAATTCTCAATGTGGTTAATCATTTGATCCCACTTAAAACGGCACGCATCCGTCTAAGTCAATCGGACCCGTCGTATGACGGAGAGTGCCGTGCCATGAAACGGCGAACTAGAGGGATGGAGAGAAAAGCTCTGAAAACACAATCGGCTTCTGATCGAGACAATTGGCATATGCATCAGAGAGCCTACAGACAATTCATACGGTCCAAGCGTAGCTCATACTGGGTGGAAACTTTTTTAAAGAACAGTAAATTGACTCACCAAATGTGGCGTTCTCTCAATCATATCATGGGCAGAGGAAAAACTTCTTCTGCCCAGTCAATTAGCGTGGATAATTTTCTAAAACATTTCACCTCAAAGATAGACAAGATTCGTGTAGCGAACGTGAAATTTATATTTTACTTTTATAGCCTAAGAACTCGCGTTGATTATCGGTCAGTCAGTCAGTCAGGACATGTTGTTTTACATATATAGATTATCATTATTTTGTATTTTAATTTATTTGTTTTTATGCCTAACAATTGATTCTTCGTCCGGTATAAATAACAGCGTCTGTTATATTCAAATAAAGTTAGAGTAAAAAAAATATCTGTAATTTAAAATAAAAATTAAATGCTTTTTCCCGTTGTTGATTTTTGAAGTTTATTTACAAAATATAAAACATACTTATGAGAATGCTTATGAAAAATAGTTCTTAGATATAACAAAAATGTTAGCATTTACAAATCATCAATTGTCAATTTCTTTTTTCAGTTTTTCATGTCTTTCCAAAAAATCATTTACTTGTTTTTCGTTATGCTCTGATATTGATTTAACAAATCTCACAATATCCTCAGCTTCTGGAATGATACGTTTTGTAAATTTGTGGTATTTCTCATATGCTTTTTTAAGATGAAGGACTATATCTGTGAAACCAATTGTTTTCGGATTAAGTGACAAAACGACTGAGATCCAGCCGTAATTTGGTGATAATAATTCTTTCCAGAACACATCATTTAAAAAACTTGTTGTTCTGTAGTTTTTAGAAGAGTTCAGACTATATACCATCGCGTAAAGGTTTCCTGAACTTATCATCACTTTTATAAATTTTTTAAGTTCACATTTTTTCGGCACAATTTCAGAATAAATACATAGTTTTTCTATAGCATCAAGACAAATAAAATGATCGTAAAGAAAATTGTAACAAAGTTCTCGGAGTATACATTCAAAAACGGTTGAAAGTTTTGTTTGGAAATCCGAATGATGTTGTTTCTTTTTAGCAAACTCTAAAAAATAACGGTAGATTCTTGAAAATTTTTTCCAATCCCATGAAACGTTTTTCATTGCCGTTACAAATCCATCAACTCTGTGAAAGTTACTTACAACTTCTGAGTTTATGTTTGAAGAAAATTCGAATTTTTCATTTTCGCATCTAAAACGCAACCCTAAATACTGCAAACGTTTTGAGTGAGTCCACGTGACAGGTTCTTCAAACTCAGCTTTTAAATTACTTATATCCAAATAAACTAAATTAGGCAATTTATCTATCATTTTGTAGATTAATTGAAGATTTTTGTTATTGATTACTTGAAAACATTCGTTTTCACTCATATCAAGCATTTTTAAATTAGAAAGACATGATATTGAATCGACCAATTCTTCCAATGATTCACCATCAAACATACTACTTATGGCTAACTTTTGAAGACTAACAAATCGGGAAAACTTGTTTATGTTTTTTTGTGCATAATCACAACCAGATATACGTAAAATTTTTAGATTTTCTGCAGGAAATTGAATTTTAAGAATATCAATTTGATCCTCTTGGGTGTTTGATTCATTCCAACAATAACAAGGCAGAGAAAGTTTAACTAATTTAGGGCATGACCACGAACACACTTTGTTATTGTTATTTTTGTAGTAATTTTGGATAAAGTGACAATTGAAATCTAATTCTAAAGTTTTCAAGTTCAGAAACAAAATCGTATTTTTAAACAAATAATGATACAATTTTAATGTTTGTTTAAATGTTTCTTTATCTTCATCAGAATTATCAAAGCCTGAAGTAAACGAAAAACAAGTAAGATTTTTGTTTTCCAAAATATTTTCTATGGGCTGGAAAAAATTATCTAATATAGCATTTCTAAGCATTACTTCATGGAAGTTGTGAAACTTTAAATAAAATGGTATTATATACTCTGGTAGTAGTTCAATTCCTATTTTCTGACTTCTTGAAAGTATTTCTCCAAAAACATGCGATGACAGTTTCACACAATCTCTCACTTTGAAAGAAAGACTTTCACTCTCAGAAGAAGCTTCGAGAAAAGTTTTTTTGAAGTTAAATACAACAAAATCTATGCAAGACATTTTTAACGATAGTTCATAGTGTGTGTAACAATTCATTTTTTTAACTTTTTTTAACCTAGCTTATGAATTAGCAATATTATATTATTGTATATATATTATCATCTAAATCAATTTTCTCTGAACACTTTTTCCAGCAATATTTAAGCAATGATATTAAAGCAATTTGAGTTTTTTATCTAAATGTCGTTAATAAACATAATTTCCAATGTGTGTATGTATGTCAGCAATTTCGCATAACGTGGCGGTCAGCAGGGTCAGTTGTTGATAAAATAAATGCGTGTAGGTTTGTAATAAAGGTTTTTAAAAAATTACACACAATCATTACTAAAAATCAAATACGTTTATACCTAAGATTATTATTACAAGCGTTAATCTGCGATTTTTGCATTACAGTAAAAACTCTTCTATGCGATTTCTCTCTTGCCACACAAAATCGTTCGTATAATAGGAAGAGTCGTTTTTTCGTAACCAACCGGTTGCTTGCAGAAAATTCTCCAGCTTTGTGCTTCTTTGCAACCAGAAGAACCTTTTTTGAAGAAGTTTTTCTTTCATCGTCAAATTGCTTGAGCGACCATCATAAAACCATTCATTGTTTAATTCGAAAAATCTTCAGTAATTTCCAGGTATGAACAGTAGTGTTATTTAAATTTTACCTTTAATTTCAATTTCTGTTTAAATTTCAATTGAAGGAATTTACCCCTATTTCCATTTTAATTTCTATTTTAGCGCGTTTTTCTTAACTTGCTTTTTTGGCTGGTTGGCGTTAACACCGACATTTCAAAAAGTGTCGGTGTGATCGCAAAAGTCGGTGTTAATGATAGGAGCCCTTGATGAGCACCTCACTTTAAAAATCATATTAATTGTATTACATATAAAGTTGCTAAAAAGTGTGGAGTTTTATCTAGATTGCGACAATATGTTGATGTGAATATCTCTTTAATGTTGTATTATTTTCTTATTTACCCTTATTTGTCTTACTTCAATATTGTCTGTGCATCAAACTATCCGACACGTTCACTTATCTCCTACATCATCCTGTAAATCAAAAATGGTTGAAAATAACCTACTCTCAGTACTTCAAATTAATTCTTTCTTCATTGGTATGTTTATGTATAAATAAATATGAAAATCTTATGTTGCCGTCCTCATAATTTATTCGTGAAATCTTCTCATGTACATTCTCATAATTCTGTTAATTGTTTTCGAGCGGATTTTGCCCGCAATAACTAAAAGGCCTTTTCTATTAAATGTTCCGGTTCTCGCATTTATTCAAGTATACCAATTTCAATTTTTTCATCGGAAAGTATCTCATTATTTAAAAAAATCTTTAAAAACATATCTTACTATTATTAGACTCATAATTTTAACAAGTAAAAGAGAAAACGAGTTTTTCAACACAAACTTTTGATTTCAAATACACTCGATTTAAAAATACGAAAGATGTTCAAATTAAGTTTTTTTTAATTAAATCATGTATTGGATGACAATACATGATTCAGTTTAAAAAAACCTAATTTGAACATCTTTCGTATTTCTAAATCGAGTGTATTTTGAATTAAAGTTTGTGTTAAAAAAATTGTTTTGTCCTTTATTTGTAATGTTTTGGCTTACCGTACTACAAATGTAGGGTGAAGAAAAAAAACTCAATAACTGAAAATTTAAAATATTAAAATTCAATATTCATGGTTTTTTAAAATAGTAAAATACGTGTTTCATTAATTTTCGAAAAATTAGTTTCCAAGTTTTGAGATTTTGTGCCCGTTAAAATTAACTGAGTCCAGTTCATCACAGACCGGGACAGGTCTCGATTTTTGAGCTTATGAAACGAGCCAGTTTGGGCTTAAATAAAAAACCAGGCCTGGATTTTTTTTGTCTATAAAATAAGCCGGACCGGTTCTAAAAAATCCGTGTAAAGCTCCATGGATTAGAGTATTGCACGGGCCAAAACGGGCCGGTCCCAAATTATACGAGCCGGCCTGGGAAATAAATTTTGGTTTATGAAACAGCCCAGGCCAAATTGTCGACGGGCCGAGCCAAGTTGTCGACGGGCCGGGCAGGGCAGGGCCGTAAAAATCGGCCCGTGAATATCTGTACTATTGATGCACGGTTCAAATTCTCTAATTTAAAGCGAGCGAAGCCGCGACGGGCAATGCTACTTTTAAATATAGGCTTGTTCCCCATGACAATAAAACTATTAAAATTGAAAAAAGTCTAAGGAAAATAATTTTTCAATTAAAACAATTATATAAATGTTTACATATATAAATTATAAAAAATTTTAAAAAAATGTTTTTTAAAAAACATTTTTGCAACAAAGGTGAAGCCGGCAAATCCTGAAATATAAGGGATTTGTTAAAAAAAAATTTCTTACGGCTTGGTTATTTCATCAAATATATTTTATTTAAATAATTATTTTTGTTGTTTTCACTTGAAAAAAATCCTAACGAGGTATAGTTGTGGTATAGCGGTAAGGCCTTTGTTTGTCTATTGCTTTTCGGTCGTCAATTTGAATCTCATCAGTATCTCCAGCGTAGCTCCCTCAAGCAAGTAGTTTACTGGCACTGCTCAGGTAGAGTTACTCGCACAGATATTTCTTTTTACTAACCTTAATAAATAATAACAAAAGAAGACGTGTGTTTATTTTTTATTTATATGTAAAAAATTGCATTATATAGATACAAAATAATTAAACAGACTATTATTTATTTTAAGAATTTGTTGACATATTTAATTCGTGTTTCTAACTCATCCCAGAAAATTCCAAGTTTTTTAATTCTATTTTTATGATTTATACTGTCAAATAATTGCCAAACATCAATTCCTTGCTTTAGTTCATCATGTCTAATGCAAAAATCTTGTGCAAGATCTTTATCCACTGATACTAATTTAACAAAATTTAGAATCCTATCAGCTTCTGGAATGATATTCCTGTTAAACTTGTAATATTTTTCATATGCCCATATTAAATGAAGGACCAACAGTTGTTTATCCTCAGGAAAAGTGAAACCCATTGATAGAAGACGTGGAATCCAACCGTAACAGGGTAATAATAACTCTTTACAAAATACATCTTCAAACAAAGGTTGTGTTAATAAATTACTTATCCAATAGTTACTTTGTCTACAATTCAATATCACTTTTATAAACAATTTTAATTCACTGTTTTTCAGTCCAAGTTCAAATAAATCACAATATAAAGACTTAACCTCATCACATATATAAAAATAATCACTGCAATAAGACAGTGCCAGCCTTGTTGATTCAACAATGGCTGGAAGATTGTCTCTTATAGTTGAATGACGTCCAAGATATCCTATCCAGCTTCTCAATTCTTCCATGCATCTTAGAAACACGTATGTTTCCCAAAAAAAAGTTTTCATTAATGCTATAATTTCTTCAACGTTACAGTTGTTACTATAAATTTCTGCGTTTATCTTTGATAAAATTGCTGGTTTGTACAAACGACTATAACGATCACCTATATATCTAAAACGCCTTGGATGTGTCCACATAAAACGTTCACAAGACCAATAAGTATTACCTCTATTGAGACTTATATCCAAATAAACCAAATTAGGCAATATGTTTACCATTTCGTATGATAATTGTAAAATATATTCATTGAACACTTGATAAATATTGTTTAAATTTGGAAGAAATGATATTGAGTTAATCAATTCTTCAAATGATTCATCAACAGAAGAACCTATTACCAATACTTGAAGGTTAACAAAACATAAAATTTTGTCGATGCATTTCTTTGCATTTCCACAACCAGATATGTGAAAAGTTTTTAATTTTTTGCTCGAAAATTTGATTTTAAGAATATCAATTAGATCTTCTTTGGTTTGATATTTATTTTTGCAAAAACAACGCAGAGAAAGTCGAATCAGTTTTGGACACGACCATGCAGACAGTGTGTTTATATTTTTCTGGTTATAATTTTGTATAGTGGAACAATATAAATTTAATTCTAAATCTTCCAAATTTGAAGAATATAATGGATTTTGATAAAAATAGCAATAAAACTTTCCAGTATGGTCATTAGGAAAAACCCTTCCATTAAACGAAATACGAGAAAGCTTTCCTCTGCTTACAAGAACTTTTAATGGCTGTAAAAAAGTGCAAATATCAGTTTCTTTAAGTAATAATTCATCAAAGTTGTCGTATTTGAGAAAAAATGGAATAATATACTCAGGACAGATGTCCATTCCTCTCTTTTGACTTTTTGAAATTATAGCAGTGAAATAGTAATTTGACAGTTTTATGCAGTCTTTAACCCTAAAAGGAAGACAATCCATTTCGTAAGATGGCTCAAGAAACGTTTTTTTGAAATTAAAAATGACAAAATCTGTGCATGTAAGTTTTAACGATAATGGATTTTGTAAACAATTGCTCATTTTTTAAATTGTTCAAACTTGATATTTTTATAATTTCGATGATTTAAAATGATATTGCATGTATTAATGTCAAATCATATTCTACCGCTACCAAACTTGTTTTGCAGCAATATTTAAGCAACGATATAAATTTAGCAATTATATATATATATATATATATATATATATATATATATATATATATATATATATATATATATATATATATATATATATATATATATATATATATATATATATATATATATATATATATATATATATATATATATATATATATATTGCGAAGTGAAACACTGCGTTGAAATGTTTCAAGAGCCTACAAATAGGATGACTAACTGTCACCACAAGTAACGCAAATATTTATAAGACTCTACTACGAATCGAACCCATTTTGGTGAGGGTCGGAGGCTCAGTTGGTAAGAGCGCTTGCATTTAGGCGAGGCGGTGTTGCCGTAGACACGTGGGTTCGATTCCTAATAGAGTCTTATATATATATATATATATATATATATATATATATATATATATATATATATATATATATATATATATATATATATATATATATATATATATATATATATATATATAAGGAAGTCGGGTTTGTGTTACGACACTTATAACTCAAGAACGGCTGAACCGATTTCAGAGATTTTTGATTTATTGGATTTCTCTCAGCTCCTATTAACAGAATAACTAAAAAAATTGACATTGAACCATGGACGTAGGGTCTATGGTCTATAGTGGTTTTTTAACACAGACTGTATAAAGCTACAATAAATCATAATAATTATGTACTTGTAACGTTATTAAATGTAATGTATTATAAATGTTTTAAAATGTTCCGATTAAGGGATTCAACTCCAATTTAACCAGATCATGTTGACATTTCAGTCTAAAATTTTGTTTTTAACTGTTTAAACGGAAATTAATTTTTGTCAAGATATACTTCATTCAATTTTTTATCAAATTGTTCTAATTTTTTAAAACTTTTAACTATTCTTGAAATTTACTTTATTTTTTTATTAGTATATTATTAACATTAAAGTAAAATAAACAATAATAAATGTGTCTAATAAAATGCATAAAATAAAATAAATAATAATAAATGTGTCTAATAAAATAAATACAAATTATATCGTGTGTAATTAATGCAGTAGCAATAACACCCTTTTTTATTCAACAGGTCGAACCGAAAAACAAAAATGTAGCGAATGGAGTGGCGGGTCACAAGTCCAACCTCATAAACGACCTACATTACAACCACCACCATCACCATCATCATCATTATCACTCAGACAGGAGAAAGTGTAGTCCGGACGACAAGAGGCAGGGAGTGTCGCAAGCCGGACAAACAATAACTTCATTGAGTTTCAGATCCAGGCCCTCTTCGGCTTCAGTTGCAATAAGTTCTTCCATTACTTCATTTCCAGTCAAAAGCGGAGCGGCTCAAAGCAGACCTCACTCGTCCATTCTAAACGGCGGCTATATCATCAGTGGTAACAGTGGCAACTCGGGCTCTTTTTCGGCTCAAGGCAACTGTGACACTCTGGGCAAAACCCAAGCGGCTCATGTTAGCTCTCATCTAGGCTTGACCCTTATGCCAAATTGCAAAACAGTTGTACAAATGCAAGCAACTTCGAGCGAATTGCTATCCTGTTTGGGTGAATTTTTAGTTCGTCGATGCAATCGACTGCGCCATTTTCAGACCACCGAATGTGTCACCTGAATCCGGTCAGTTGACAGAGCTTTACTGGCTTCTGGCTGGCAAGACGTTTCTTTTATCAATCCTGCCAACGTCGTCTTTGTTTATATGCTGATCAGAAACGCAGTTGACTCAAGCCTGGTGACAGTCGACGAGCTGCGATCGACCATCCTCGCTTGTTTGTATTTGGCGTATTCTTACATGGGAAACGAAATTAGTTATCCTCTGAAGCCATTTCTTGCTGTAGCTCGCATCGATCCTGACAGGCGTGGCCGCTTTTGGTACCGTTGCGTGCGCGTGGCCGACGATTCCAGTTGGCGAATGCTGAGGCTGAACAGCGATCCTGCATATTTTGCCAGGCTTTTCCGTGAATTAAAATCTTTTAGTCCGTTTAACAACAGCATAATAAAGACAACATCACCAAATCCACCTCTTCCAATATCAATCGCATCGGACTCAGAATCGGACAAGCAGCCACCAGCATTGACTTCTAGCAACGGGTTCGTCTCGGACTATGGCCGGATTACTACCGTCCAAAGCGGAAATGGAAATTTAAACAGCGTATCACAATCGGCGATCATAGCAGTTCAATGAAATGCCAATTTCACTTATGGAGACTTCAAATCACCTACTTTAGCCATGATTCTTCTACATAATGATTCCTCAATGCACGAATAGGGGCATGCCGTTTTTATTTTCGTATTTATTTCTTTATTGCAATTCCTTTATAAAATATCGAGATTGTTTAACATCTAATCAGTCAGTGTTGCATAATATACTTGTAAAACAAACAAATATCCAGCCACTCCATTTTGTAGTCACTCAAGACTCGGATGTGTGAAAATGTTTGTTTGCAGTGATTTCACATAATCTGGTTGTTGTATAGATTTTCAGAATAAACGAGCTATTCATTTTTGTATCTAATTGCAACATTTTAAATTAGGTCCCTCAAAAGCTGAAATACCTACATCACAAAAGGAACAAGATTAAAAAATAAATCATTAAAAAAAGCACATATTTGTAATAGACTTAAAATATAAAACAGTTCACACTGGTAAAAATACCACGCAATAAAAGAATGAGGCGTTTTAGCTCGGCGTCGATTATCAGTCAGTCAAGACATGTTCTTATATATATATATATATCTATATATATAAAAGAACATGTCCTGACTGACTGACTGACTGACTGACAGATGACTGTCTGATAATCAACGCCGAGCTCAAACGCCTCATCCTAGGAACGTGAAATTTGGAACTTATATTACTTTTATAACGTAAACATCCGCTAAGAAAGGATTTTAAAAAATTTTGCTCCTGAGGGGAAAAAACTGGAAAACAAAGTTTTTTCTAAAACAATGTATATCTCGAAAACCAAAAATGAGGAGATTTTGAAATTTGGTATATAGATTCTTTTTGTAAAATAAAAAGATACGTGTTTAACTATTTTTTGAAAATTCGGTTTCCCGGACCTCAAATGTGGGTTGGAAAATTGGGTTATTTGGTTTTTAAAGTAGCTTCTACTCAAAAACTGTTAATGCTACAGGAGTAAAAATTAGTATTTAGTTTCTACTCCAAAAATAATGAAATACGTGTTTTAGCATTTTTTGAAAATTTGATTTCCAGGACTTCAAATGTGGGGTGGAAAATAGGGTTATTTGTTTTTTAAAGTAACTGCTACTCAAAAACTGTAAATACCACAGATTTTAAAATTAGTATTTAGTTTCAATTCTAAAAATAAAGATATACGTGTTTCACCATTTTATTATAAATTTGGTTTCCAGGACCTTAAATTTGGGCTGGACAATAGGATTACTTGGTTTTTAAAGTAACTGATACTCAAAAACTGTAAATGCTACAAAAGTAAAAATTAGTATTTAGTTTCTACTCTAAAAATAATGGTATACGTGTTTCACTATTTTTTGAAAATTTGGTTTTCAGGACCTCAAATGTGGGGTGGAAAATTGGGTTACTTGGTGTTTAAAGTAACTGCTATTCAAAAACTGTAAATGCTACAAAAGTAAAAATTAGTATTTTGTTTCTACTCTAAAAATAAGAATGTATGAAATTTTGGTTTTCATGATCTCAAATGTGGGGTGGAAAAAGGTTTCTTTGGTTTTTAAAGTAACTGCTACTCAAAAACTGTGAATGCTACAGATGTCAAAATTAGTATTTAGTATTTACTCAAAAAATAATGATATAAGTGCTTCAACATTTTTTAAAAATTTGGTTTCCAGGACCTCAAATGTGGGGTGGAAATAAGGGTTATTTGATTTCAAAATAACTGCTACTCAAAAACTGTAAGTGCTACAAATGTAAAAATTAGTATTTTGAAGTTTTGTGCCGGTTAAAAGTAGTTTAGTCCAGTTTATCACCGGTTGGGCCAAGCCGTTGTTTTAGAGTCTTCACACGGGCCAGGCCAAACCTTAAATCAAAGTGGGACGGGCCGAGTTTTTCACCAAGTATATAGATATTTTAGTGATTTTAGGGTCTTCAGTTGGGCCGGGCCAAACCTGAAGTCAAGGTGGGACGGGCCGAAGTTTTTCATCAAGTATATAGAACTTCTAGGCCTGTAAGAATGGGCCGGGCCTAATTCAAACGGGCTGTTCGGGCCAGGAGTTTAGGTTTTTAAAATGGGCTGGGCTAAGTTGTCGACGGGCCGAGCCGAGACCTAAAAAATTGATCTCTACTATGGATGCACGGTTCAAACTCTCTAATTTCATGCGAGCGAAGCCGCTACGGGCACTGCTAGTATATATATAAGAACCGATTTTTATGAAATTTTTTGTTTGCATTTGGTAGGTCTGAGGATAGGTCCATGGCTAATTAGAATATTTTTTTAGAATAATTTTTAAAATATATTTTGACGAGATTACGATTTTCTGTTTGCGCTATCTATGCGCATGGCGATAGGTAAAAGTAATTATAGTGTTCGTGGCTATCGGTTTAAAAAGTCGAACGAACACAGCTTTAAACATGCGTTAGTGAAATAAATATTTTAACAATTTTAAGATTTTTTTTCAGATATGACAAACTTTTTATTATACTTCAAGCTTCGGTAATCTTTCACAAAAGCGGCTCGCTGTTTGAAAGAGTAATACATTCTCGGCTATAATTAGCTATAAACACGATGAAAAGTGATAATTAGGGGTAGGGTTAGGATTAGGGTTAGGGTTAAGGTTTTAACAAAATAGGACTATTTTATTTGAAGATTCGGCCCAGGCCACTTATGTGAAAGATAATCCAACCTTCGTGGCTCTAGGTAATTTCAATTTGTTAATTGGTTTTATTATTACTATTATATTCGGCGCGTGCAATATTTTGTAGGGTTATTATGCGTATCATCAAAACGGCTGAACCGATTTTTATACACTTTTTTTGTGTACATTTGGTAGGTCTGAGAATAGGGTGTAATCTATTTAGTATATTTATTAGAAAAATTATTTTACCAATTTTAATCAATTAAAAAACTAACCCATAAAAACAAAGTTTTTATTATAAATCCTTTATATACGATCCTAGATTTTTATTTTATTTGAATTTTTGAAAAAATTTTTGAATTTTTTGAAAAACTTAATTATACAATATCCGATCAAACTGAAATTTTGATAGATTTAATTGTCTCGCAGCCCAAGTCGATGTGCCAAATTTCAGCTCGATCGGATAACGGGAAGTGAGTTAATTTTGAGACTCAAAGTTTGTGACCGACAGGAAGACAGACAGACAGACGGGAAGACAATCGAAAATAATATAAAGGATTTAATTAAAAAGAAAGTATTCAATTGCTTGCTTGAAAATCATCGGCACTGTGGGGTAGACCCCTCAGCCGCATTAGTAACCGTTTCACGGCCGGCTTAGCACGTTTTGCGGCCTAATTTACGGCGAGCCGAGGTTTTTGCGGCCGGCGGCGGCTAACTGTTTTTGTGGCCGGCGGCGGCTTAATTCTCGGCTTATATTTAATTTACCACTTGGGAATCAGAAGTTTCAAACCGCAAAATTTGAGATGCCCTAAAAAAAACTTTCATTCACTATTTTTCCTAAGGTGTTTCAATATCACCCATCATTAGTAGTGCTTTCAACTCATTAAAATTATAAATCACACCCCTGCCCACTACTTTTTTCAAAAATTTATCCACCTAATGCCAACTGGCAAATACCAGAATTCTAAATCATATATACTCATGTCCATGAGTCAAAATATTAGTTTTTCTAAAAACTCAGCCACTGAACAAAGTTTCAAAGTCAAATCTTTTTTGTTTGTTATAGTTTATTTTCCAGTAGAGAGACACACACACACATAAATATATATATATATGCATCATTGTGGTAAGTTTAGGCTGACATTATATATTGCAAGTTATCATGTAAAAAACATATTTTATTCAGCTTAGAAGGGCAAAGACTTGATCGCTTCCCATTGCAGATTAATCCTGCCACTGAAAATAAACATTCTACTGGGACCGACCCTGAAGACATGCCAAGAAACAAAGAAGCAAGCTGCTGCAGTATGGGATAGGTCTTAACATTATCTGCCCAATAGGAGAGTGGATTTGCTGAATACTTTGCTATTAAATCTTCATCACTTATAGTGCTTGCTAGATATCCATCAAGCTCAAGTTGTAATTTTTCTACATCTGATCTTTTTGTTGAAGTTGCCTTGTCATTGAGTTCAGCCAGAAGTTGTTGTCGGAATTGATTGAGTTTTCGTTTTTTATTCTGGCAAATAAAATAAAATAGATTAACAAATTAAGGAAATTTGAAAAAACATATGCAACAAATTCAATAATCAAAGCATCTATTTAAGAAAAAATAAACCATAAGAGAAACTGACCATGGGTTCTCCACTCCTTTCAGGAGATGCAACAGTTGCACTTTCATCAGTAGTCACAGTCGCAGATGCTAAAATACCTTTCTGTATTGCAATTGCATGTGCTTTCTGAACTAGTGCTTCTGCTTGCTCCGGGGTCAACACGTTTTTTGTCATGGGATCAAATATTTGACTTATTTTCATGAAGTCATTCTCCTTAAGACGTTTCTCTACGTTTGCCGCTACAAGTTCCTTCATCATCACCAGGTCGAATCCTACAAATTCGCTTTATTTGTAATTTCATTAGTGGCACCATAGACAGCGTTGGCAAATTTGAGCTGACGAGTTCTGTGAACTTCTGGAACTCTTTTAAAAAATTACAAAGTGATTTCAGCAATTCAAGTTCACTGGTCATTAAGCACAACTCCACATGTCCAATCTTTTTTAAAGTGTTGTCGACAGCTTTCTGCAAATCTATCACTGACTCTATCATAACAAGGATTGAATTCCAGCGAGTTGGACAACTGCCTTTAAGTGACGTGTGGTGGTGTGATTTTGATGAACTGATTGAAATGTTGTGAACTGAGTTTTCTGAAACTTCTGTTCCAACATCGTTCTCGTCCACAACTGGCTGTGATAATGGAAATTGATCGTCAGCATCAATCACAGCATGTGTCTCACTAATTTTGTTTTGTAATTTTGCAAGTTCTCGTAGATCATCTTCTACAGCTGCTTCATCTTCCAACATATCACTTTTAAAGTGTAGCACTGTCACAATGTTACGGCATTTCTGTACCAAACACTTCAACTCATCTACGCGAAAAAGACTATCAACTGTTATCAGAAGATGCAGAGCATGCGCAACACAATGCTGCACAGACTGGACTTTCAGAAGCTGGGAAGATTTCATCATGTTGGAAGCTCCATCATGACACGATGCAATAATCAATTTCCTGCAGTCCGGAAAAAACTTTGATAAGACAAGTCGGATGTGTTCTGCTAAATAATGCCCAGTGTGGCTGCCAGGCATTGTGCGGCAGCTGAGTGTGAAGAGGCGATATTCCCAGTTTTTGACACATGAGATCCTTATGCCAACGTACGAACGACCGTTGTAGCGATCAGTCCATCCATCAGCCATCACACAGATCGAGCGGACTGTAGCAAGTTCTTCTTTGATTTTTGTAAATACTGTAACATACAGATCATTCAGAGCTGTACCAGATAATGTGCTGGGGACTGGTAATGTTTTTGATTGTAAAAATTTTTTCATGAAATTAATCATTCCTGGTTTCTTTACATTTTCGAATGCAAGGAGATCACGAACGAACCATATGAGGACATCTCGATTGAATTCGTGTTGTGAGATTTCAGAGGAAGGCTCAAGTTCTGTTGTCTTTTTATATCTGCTAATATAGTTCAAAATCAGTGGAACATTAGACTGACTGCTTTCTGCAACAATATCGTGCTTTTCCATTAGATGTTTGTTAATATTGCCGGTGGATGTGCCAGTTGAGAAGCTTGCAATTTTACTTATATGAAAAGTGCCAAGTTTTTTTTGTTCATCTAAACAAACATTGCAATAATATCGCGTTCTATCAAAGGTTTCAGACGCTTCTTCATTCTCATACAGGAATCCCACATGACGCCAACAGCTTGCTTTAGAATTTCCATTACCATGTGAACTGTTTAAATACAATAAAATACTTAATTTCTTAGTTGACTTAGTATATCGCACACAAAGTAATCTTTCACTTTCACGTCCCGATGTGTCAAAGATTAACATTCTCTGCTATAATTAGCTATAGACCCGATGAAAAGTAACCACTAGTTTAAACATTATGATAATTAGGGTTAAGATTGTAACAAAATAGGACTATTTTATTGGAAGATTCGGCCCAGGCCGCTATAGTGAAAGATAATCGCACACAAAATAACAACTCACCTTTCTGGAATTTCTGATAATCTTGGTTTAATTATCAATTGCCTAATTTGTTGCTTGTCCATGCGAGACATTTGAGATACCCCAACATTTCTATTTGTATGTCTACGAGACATTGTACAACTATTTATAACAATCTAAAATAAGAAATAAATCGACGGACCTTGCTAAATCGAACGTTGCGAATATCGATAATCGATATGTCCACGTGAGTAATGCGCGAAAACCATAGACATCAATGGTGAGAACGCTTTCTATGGATGTAAAGTTTATGATTTTGATTGCGGTTATGAAAAAATAATTAATTAAAAAAATTATAACTAAAATTTTTTTTAAAATCACGGCTAGCCGCGATTTTCTCGGCCGGCGAGGCTTATTTTTTTTGTGGCCGGCTTGCAGCTAAGCCCCGATTTTCGCGGCCGGCGGCAGCTTAGCACTTTCACGGCTCGGCTCGGCCGGCTAAACCGGCGGCTGAGGGGTCTACTGTGGGGTTATGTTGAAAAAGTACAGCTAAAAGTAAACATGCGTGTTCAAATGCTTCAAGATCCATCTGCAGACACATTTTCAAAACAATTGTTAGATATCGGTGATGGAAAAGTTGCTGTCCATGCAAATACTGGCTGCATAAAAGTGCCAACCGATTTCTGCACAATCATTAATTTGCAAAAGTCTCTCATTGACAGCGTATTTCCCGATGTACACACACAATACGTGAATCATGAGTGGCTGGCAGAAAGAGTCCATTTGGCTGCAAAAAATGTGGATGTCAATGATTTGAATTTCAAGACACAACAGTTGTTGCCAGGCGAATTGGTGTCATACAAATCTATCTATACAGTATGCGATGCCAGCGAAGCTGTAAATTATCCAACAGAGATTTTGAACTAATTGGATTGGCATGTCACCGCACCATCTATGTCACCTACAGCTTAAAGTTGGATCTCCCGTTATTCTACTTCGAAATTTGAACCCACTGCGGCTGTGCAATGGCGTACGATTAGTAATTAAAAAATTAATGAAAAACATTGTCGAAGCCAGCATTTTTAATGGAAAGTTCCGGGGCAAAAATGTTTTGCTGCCACGGATCCCAATGATTTCCACAGAAGTGCATATTGAATTCAAACGAATTCAATTTCCAATTAGATTGGCATTCGCAATGACAATCAATAAGTCACAAGGCCAAACGATGTCTGTTTGTGGTTAAGATTTGGGCACACCATGTTTTTCTCAAGGACAATTATACGTGGCATGTTCTCGCGTGGGCAAACCATCCAGTTTGTTCGTGTTGGCAAAAGATGGACTGACAAAAAACATTGTACACTCGATTGCTCTTCGAGATTGATTTTGTTTTTTTTTTATAAATTGACATAATTTGTACATTAAACTTTTAATAAAAAAAAACCAAAATAATTTAAATGGCAAAACAACGTTTGCTGGATCAGCTAATATATATATATATATATATATATATATATATATATATATATATATATATATATAGATAAAGATGTATATTTGGAATCCAAATATTAATACAAAAAGAAGAAAGTAGAAAAGTCAAAAACTACAGAAAAGAAAGCGAGTGTGAAATCAGCTGTGTGCGTAGCTAGTTATGTACTTAATTTGTATTTTAGTGAGACTGGCTGAACGCGAACGGGAGAGCAAGCGGGAACGGGAAAGCAACCGGGAAAATAATATTACATCATAAAAAATACTTTTTTTTCTCAAAAAACAACGTTTTTCTCGCGCCCTAAAAAGTATAAAATAACATACCTATAAGTCTGGATGAATTTCTGAATAACTTGGTCACATTATATTTGAATTTAGGCGCTGAACGTACGGCTGCCTCTGTTTTTCGCACGTGCTTTTCTTGTTTAATTACCGTTTTTTAAGCAATTTTCTGGTCACGAACAGTGTTTTTCGGTCTTGTTATATGTTCTACTGTTTTGTGCGAGTTACGTGTCTTGTAATTACATTGTCATTTAATAGTTATATTAGCTCAAATATCTGCCTTGTTTAAATATGTGTACCGCTCAGCGTATACATAACCTGTACGACGTGCTCTGCGCGCTTGGTAGCTTAAATAAGCCTGTCGTTCCATGTCGCGAACTTGTACACTCTCTCAGAAAAGCTGGAATTCATCGGAAGGACGTGACGAGTTATCATCACAACCGGGGGAGAAGACCAGGTAGCCGTCACCCACGTCGTACTTCATCGCCTCATTCTACCGGTCGTCACTCCAAAGATTCTTTCGCCTCAAACCTCACATTTGGTTTACTAAATGCGAGATCGTTAAACAATAAAGTTGACAAGTTCCTGGAGTTACTGCTCCGCCAAAGTATCGACGTAATCTTTCTGACTGAGACATGGCATGATACCAATTCTAACGCCCTATGTCGTCTTAGAGCTGCCTCCTTCACAGTCATCGACCGACCGTGGCCAAGGGACTCGAGCGCTGCTGCCTCGGCGTCGCTCAATGTCAACCATGGGGGAGTGGCAGTTGTCGCTGCTCTAAGCATCAGTCTTCAGCCTTACGTTCTTGACACCAAAATCACGACATTCAAATTTATTTCAGCCAGACTTCAATCTACTCACGAGAAAATGGTAGCGCTGGTTGTCTACAGAACTGGCCCCATAACGTCACTATTTTTTAGTGAGCTTGATAATCTTCTGTCGCGCGTATCTGTCTTGAAGGATGTTCTCATCGTCGGGGACTTTAACATAAGACTGGATCGCAAAAAGGAACCTACCACAATAGCATTTTTAAAATGTCTATCATCACATGGTTTTGCACCTCGGGTACATCAACCAACTCACGAACTCGGAGGTACTCTCGACGTCGCTGCCTCACGAAGATCTCTATTCGTCAAAAGCATGAACGTCATACCAGTCGACTTTTCCGATTATCGGTTTCTTCGCTGGGTGTTTGTTATTTCCCGCCCACCACCTGTCTGCAAAACGATAGTCTCAAGGAAATGGTCTCAGTTGGATGTGGAAAAGTTCTTCAAGTTAATCCAATTACAAAATTCTACAGACATTAGCGCTACAGATGATGTTGACGTTGATGTCTCTGCCACACAGCTTAACAGCGCAATTCTCAATGTGGTTAATCATTTGATCCCACTTAAAACGGCACGCATCCGTCTAAGTCAATCGGACCCGTCGTATGACGGAGAGTGCCGTGCCATGAAACGGCGAACTAGAGGGATGGAGAGAAAAGCTCTGAAAACACAATCGGCTTCTGATCGAGACAATTGGCATATGCATCAGAGAGCCTACAGACAATTCATACGGTCCAAGCGTAGCTCATACTGGGTGGAAACTTTTTTAAAGAACAGTAAATTGACTCACCAAATGTGGCGTTCTCTCAATCATATCATGGGCAGAGGAAAAACTTCTTCTGCCCAGTCAATTAGCGTGGATAATTTTCTAAAACATTTCACCTCAAAGATAGACAAGATTCGTGTAGCGAACGTGAAATTTATATTTTACTTTTATAGCCTAAGAACTCGCGTTGATTATCGGTCAGTCAGTCAGTCAGGACATGTTGTTTTACATATATAGATTATCATTATTTTGTATTTTAATTTATTTGTTTTTATGCCTAACAATTGATTCTTCGTCCGGTATAAATAACAGCGTCTGTTATATTCAAATAAAGTTAGAGTAAAAAAAATATCTGTAATTTAAAATAAAAATTAAATGCTTTTTCCCGTTGTTGATTTTTGAAGTTTATTTACAAAATATAAAACATACTTATGAGAATGCTTATGAAAAATAGTTCTTAGATATAACAAAAATGTTAGCATTTACAAATCATCAATTGTCAATTTCTTTTTTCAGTTTTTCATGTCTTTCCAAAAAATCATTTACTTGTTTTTCGTTATGCTCTGATATTGATTTAACAAATCTCACAATATCCTCAGCTTCTGGAATGATACGTTTTGTAAATTTGTGGTATTTCTCATATGCTTTTTTAAGATGAAGGACTATATCTGTGAAACCAATTGTTTTCGGATTAAGTGACAAAACGACTGAGATCCAGCCGTAATTTGGTGATAATAATTCTTTCCAGAACACATCATTTAAAAAACTTGTTGTTCTGTAGTTTTTAGAAGAGTTCAGACTATATACCATCGCGTAAAGGTTTCCTGAACTTATCATCACTTTTATAAATTTTTTAAGTTCACATTTTTTCGGCACAATTTCAGAATAAATACATAGTTTTTCTATAGCATCAAGACAAATAAAATGATCGTAAAGAAAATTGTAACAAAGTTCTCGGAGTATACATTCAAAAACGGTTGAAAGTTTTGTTTGGAAATCCGAATGATGTTGTTTCTTTTTAGCAAACTCTAAAAAATAACGGTAGATTCTTGAAAATTTTTTCCAATCCCATGAAACGTTTTTCATTGCCGTTACAAATCCATCAACTGTGTGAAAGTTACTTACAACTTCTGAGTTTATGTCTGAAGAAAATTCGAATTTTTCATTTTCGCATCTAAAACGCAACCCTAAATACTGCAAACGTTTTGAGTGAGTCCACGTGACAGGTTCTTCAAACTCAGCTTTTAAATTACTTATATCCAAATAAACTAAATTAGGCAATTTATCTATCATTTTGTAGATTAATTGAAGATTTTTGTTATTGATTACTTGAAAACATTCGTTTTCACTCATATCAAGCATTTTTAAATTAGAAAGACATGATATTGAATCGACCAATTCTTCCAATGATTCACCATCAAACATACTACTTATGGCTAACTTTTGAAGACTAACAAATCGGGAAAACTTGTTTATGTTTTTTTGTGCATAATCACAACCAGATATACGTAAAAGTTTTGGATTTTCGGCAGGAAATTGAATTTTAAGAATATCAATTTGATCCTCTTGGGTGTTTGATTCATTCCAACAATAACAAGGCAAAGAAAGTTTAACTAATTTAGGAAAATGCAAGTTGTTGAAATGCTAAGAAAATTGAAAACTGGTAAAAGCCCTGAAATGCATGAGCTGCACCCAAAGTTCTTGCTTGAGGTCAGAAATGAGATCGGAGATGTGCTGGCAGAATTGATGAATAGGTCAATGCAAACTGGGGAGGTCCCGCAGGACTGGAGGGATGCTGTTGTGGTGCCACTGTTCAAAAAAGGCAACAAAAGCGAAGCATGCAATTACAGACCAGTTAGTCTTACCAATATTGCTTGCAAAATTATGGAAAAAATGATTAAAAATGAAATTGTGATTCATCTGGAGAAATATAAATTAATTAAAGATAGTCAGCATGGATTTGTGAAGAAAAGATCGTGTTTGTCAAATTTGTTGGATTTTTTTGAAGAGGTTTATGGAGGTATGGATGCATGTCAGTCGGTGGATGTGATTTATTTAGATTTTGCCAAGGCCTTCGACACGGTTCCTCATCAAAGGTTGTCTTCAAAGTTGAAAGCAGTTGGTATAGGTGGTAATCTGTTAAGGTGGATAGATTGTTGGTTGCTGGATAGAAGACAAAAAGTGGGAGTGAGAGGAAGTTTCTCGAAATGGATGAAAATAACCAGTGGAGTGCCTCAAGGTTCTGTGCTTGGACCACTTCTTTTTGTTGTCTATATAAATGACCTTGATGAAGGAATAGCAGCTAAAATATCAAAATTTGCCGACGACACTAAATTATGCAAAACAGTGTGCAATAGTGACGATGTCGAAGTGCTGAGAAACGATCTTGTGCAGTTATGCGGTTCAATGTTGACAAGTGTCATGTTATGCACTTGGGTAGAAGAAATCCAAGAAATAAATACGAGTTAAAAAGGATACAGCTAAAAGAAACGAAAGAACAAAAAGAACTTGGCGTATTAGTAAATGAAGATGCTAAACAGTCTAGACAATGTGCAGAGGTTGCAAAGATGGGAAACAGAATTTTGGGCATGATCAAAAGAACCATAGTCAGCAGAGATAAAGATACAGTTTTAAGATTGTATAAATCTGTAGTTAGGCCACACTTGGAATACTGTGTGCAAGCATGGAGCCCTTGTCTTAAAAAAGATATCTACATGATTGAAAAAGTGCAAAGACGAGCTACAAAGATGATTGCTTTGTTAAAAGGACTGAATTATGAACAACGTTTGAGTAGATGTAATCTGACCACACTTGAAAAGAGAAGGACTAGAGGAGACTTAATTGAGACTTACAAATTATTGAACGGATTGGTTGACCTAAATCCGGAAAGATTTTTTGAGAGATCGAGATACAAAAGTACCAGAGGGCACAACTTTAAGAAAAGGGAGAGTTCAATGAAACAAAAAATCTTCAGTGCAAGAGTGACGAATGAATGGAATAAATTGGAGAATGAAGTTGTGAATGCTGAAACTGTTGAAGAATTTAAAATTAAATTATGTAAATATGGTTTTTAAATGTTTGATGGTGGATCTCACACACGATTATTATTAATTGTTCTGATTCACTTTAAAATAAACGTTATGTTATGTTATGTTATGTTATGTTATGTTATGTTATGTTATGTTATGTTATGTTATGTTAAATTGAAAATTTAAACACAATAAAAAATTTCATTAAATTTGCTTATATATAAAAAAAATTTTTATGGTTATCAAATGTTAATTTGTTTTTGTTGGCTATTTTTATAATAACGGGCACCATATTTTAAAACTTCCGTCATTTTTGACGGGCTATCTCTAGTCTATATATATATATATAAATGAATGATTGTTTGTATGTATGTATGTATATATGTATATATGCATGTATGTTATTTATGCATTGCTACACCATTCATCCGATCGTAATAACATTTTCACACAACCTTGAGAGTCAAGGGGAATCATATATAGAGAAAAAAATTGAAATCCATCACAAAATGAGCAGAGCGGAGCGGGTGAGCGAGCGGGAACTATATATATATATACATAATAGCGGGGGTACCCGGTGTTGCCCGGGGTTTTTAAAGGTTGTTCTAATGTTTGTCTCTCGCTCCCATTTCCTTCTCCGCTTTCCCGTTCCCGGTCGCTTTCCCGCTCCCGGTTGCTTTCCCGTTCTCGGTCGCTTTCCCTTTCGATCGAGAACGGGAATGGGAGAGCAAGCATGAGCGAAACGGGAGAGCAAGCGTGAGCGGGAACGGGAGAGCAAGCGTGAGCGGGAATGGGAGAGCAAGCGTGAGCGGGAACGGAAAGCAAGCATGAGCGGGAACGGGAAAGCGACCGAAAACGGAAAGGCGACCGTGAACAGGAAAGGGAACGGGAAAGCAAACAGGAGCGGAAAAACAACCGGAAGCGGGAAAGCGGCCGGGAACGGGAAAGCGACCGAGAACGGGAAAGTAAACGGGAACGGGAAAGCAAGCGGGGAAGGAAACCTGAGCGAGAGAGACAAACGTTAGAAAAACCTCTAAAAACCCCGGGCACCCCCGCTAGTATATATATATAAGAACATGTCCTGACTGACTAACTGACTGACTGACTGACTGATAATCAACGCCGAGCTCAAAAGCCTCATCCTAGGTAGATGAAATTTGGAACTTATATTTTTGTATAGCGCAAGTACCCACTAAAAAGGGTTTTTGAAAATTTTGCTCCTGAGAGAATGAAACAGAAAAACACACTTTTTGTAAAACAACGCATATATCTCAAAAACCAACAATGAGGGTTTTTTGAAATTTGGTATCTAGATTCTTCTTAAAAAATGAGAAAATACGTGTTTCACCAATTTTTGAAAATTTGGTTTCCAGGCCCTCAAATGTGGGGTGAAAAATAGGGTTATTTGTTTTTTAAAGTAACAGCTACTCAAAAACTGTAAATGCTACAATAATAAAAATTAATATTTAGTATCTACTCCAAAAATAATGATATTTTTCATTAATTCTTCTTGATTAAGCAAATACCTCATCGCACAGTTTTTTGCATCAATGTTTGCTGAATATTCGTTTTCAGATGTTAAAGCTGATCGAAGGTCCAAGCAATATTTGGAAACTTTTTTGTTACATTTCTGTTAGCACTGTTATTTATTACTTTGATTATCCGTTGGTGAACTGAGACTTTCAGTCTGAGAGTGACTGAGACTTATAATGAGTATGAAACGATTGCTATTAGTTCCCAATGCCTCCACGCACAAGCTTCTATTAAGCAGTTACTACTCTGACAAGAATAAGAAGAGTGACGAGGAAAAACTCCCATGTCCTGTCGGCGTTCTCATCCTAGGACGTTTTGAAGATGCTTCGGTAAGGTTTCCCACGGACGGCCCGTGCCGAAAAATAATCGTATTATTTTTATTTTGTCACAATAACATAAAAAAACAAATTTAATACCAATTTTAATTTAAAAAAAAAACATTTATCGTAATTTGAGAGACTTTGAAAACGTAAGTAGTACCCTTCCAAGCCCTATTTACATCGTAGTTGTGAGTGGTGAGGTACGATGATCGTATGAATGAAATGAATAAAAATAAATAAAATTAGTTTATAATAAAATTTTATTTAAAAAACAAACTATCAGTTGTAAATAAAAAAAAAAAAATTTTAAAACTCACCGCCCGGTAACTCGGGACGGTTTGCAAGAAGTAAGAAAATTGAAAATTATTAAACTAAGTTAACTTCTTTAAATAAACAAAATTTCAAATTTTTAATGAAGAAAAACTAAAAAATAAATGTTAAAAAAAGTAGTTTATTCGAAGCAACGTCGAAATTTGAATATTTGTAAGCGAACATTGTGTATTTGCGTCGTTTAAACTTTTCCTTCAAATCCTTCGTTTAAACTTTTCCTTCAAATCCTTCGTTTAAACTTTTCCTTAAAACTCAAACGTACATAAATTATAATTACATTATTTATTTTTTATATGACATTTTCCCATTTTAATTATCATAATTTTTAAACTAGTGTTTACTTTTAATCGTGTTTATAGTTAACTAGCAGTGCCCGTAGCGGCTTCGCTCGCATGAAATTAGAGAATTTGAACCGTGCATACATAGTAGAGTACTGCACGGATCAATTTTTTAGGTCTCGGCTCGGCCCGTCGACAACTTGGCCCAGCCCGCTTCAAAAACCGAAATTCCTGGCCCGGCACGGCCCGTCTAATATGGGCCCGGCCCGTTTTTACAGGCCTAGAAGTTCTATATACTTGATGAAAAATTTCGGCCCGTCCCACCTTGACTTCCGGTTTAGCCCGGTCCGTCTGAAAACCCTAAAATCACTCAAATGTCTATATACTTAGTTAAAAATCTCGGCCCGTCCCACCTTGATTTAAGGTTTGGGCAGGGCCGTGTGAAGACCCTAAAATAACGGCTTGGCCCGTCCGTCCGGTGATAAACTGAACTCATCTACTTTTAACCGGAACAAAACCTCAAAATACTAATTTTCACATCTGTAGCACTAACAGTTTTTGAGTAGCAGTTATTTTAAAATCGAATAACCCTTTTTCCACTTCACATTTGAGGTCCTGGGAACCAAATTTTCAAAAAATGGTGAAACACGTATATCATTATTTTTAGAGTAGAAACTAAATACTAATTTTACTTTTGTAGCATTTACAGTTTTTGAGTAGCAGTTACTTTAAAAACCAAGTAACCCTATTTTCCACCCCATATTTGAAGTCCTGGAAACCAAATTTACAAAAAATTGTAAAACACGTATATCATTATTTTTGGAGTAGAAACTAAACACTAATTTTTACTCCTGCTGCATTCACAGTTTTTGAGTAGCAGCTACTTTAAAAACCAAATAACCCAATTTTCCAACCCACATTTGAGGTCCGGGAAACCGAAGTTTCAAAAAAATGGTGAAACACGTATCTTTTTATATTTCAAGAAGAATCCATATACCAAATTTCGAAATTTCCTCGTTTTTGGTTTTCGAGATATACATTGTTTTAGAAAAAAGTTTGTTTTCCAGTTTTTTCCCCTCAGGAGCAAAATTTAAAAAAATCATTTCTTAGTGGATGCTTACGCAATAAAAGTAATATAAGTTTCAAATTTCACGTTCCTAGGATGAAACGTTTGAGCTCGGCGTTGATTATAAGTCAGTCAGTCAGTCAGTCAGTCAGTCAGGACATGTTCTTATATATATATAGATATATATATTACCACTTACAGTTTTTGAGTAGCAGTAATTTTTAAGATCAAATAACTCTATTTTGCACCTTACATTTGAGGTCCTGGAAACCAAATTTTTCAAAAAATGCTAAAACACGTATTTCATTATTTTTGGAGTAGAAACTAAATACTAATTTTTATTTCTGTAGCATTAACAGTTTTTGAGTAGCAGCTACTTTAAAAACCAAATAACCCAAAAAATGATGAAACACGTATATCTTTTTTTTTAGTAGATACTAAGTTTTAATTTTTACATCTGTGGCAATTACAGTTGTTGAGTAGCAGTTACTTTAAAAACCAAATAACCCTATTTCCCACCCCACATTTGAAGTCCTGGAAACCAAATTTTCAAAAAATTGTGAAACCCGTATATCATTATTTTTAGAGTAGAAACTAAATACTAATTTTTACTTTTGTAGCATTAACAGTTTTTGAGTAGAAGCTACTTTAAAAACCAAATAACCCAATTTTCCAACCCACATTTGAGGTCCGGGAAACCAAATTTGTAAAAAATGGTGAAACACGTATATCTTTATTTTTAGAAAAAAAACTAAATAATAATTTTTACATCTGTGGTATTTACTGTTTTTGAGTAGCAGTTACTATAAAAGACAATTAGCCCTATTTTCCACCCCACATTTGAAGTCCGGGAAACCAAATTTACAAAAAATGCTAAAACACGTAATTCATTATTTTTGGAGTAGAAACTAATTTTTACTCCTGTAGCATTAACAGTTTTTGAGTAGAAGCTACTTTAAAAACCAAATAACCCAATTTTCCAACCCACATTTGAGGTCCGGGAAACCGAATTTTCAAAAAATGGTGAAACACATATCTTTTTATTTTTCAAAAGGAATCTATATACCAAATTTCAAAATCTCCTCATTTTTGGTTTTCGAGATATACATTGTTTTAGAAAAAAATTTGTTTTCCAGTTTTTTCCCCTCAGGAGCAAAATTTAAAAAAATCCTTTTTTAGCGGATGTTTACGCTATAAAAGTAATATAAGTTCCAAATTTCACGTTCCTAGGATGAGGCGTTTGAGCTCGGCGTTGATTATCAGTCAGTCATCAGTCAGTCAGTCAGTCAGTCAGTCAGTCAGTCAGTCAGTCAGTCAGGACATGCTCTTTTATATATATAGATATATATTACCACTTACAGTTTTTGAGTAGCAGTAATTTTTAAAATCAAATAACTCTATTTTGCACCTTACATTTGAGGTCCTGGAAACCAAATTTTTCAAAAAATGCTAAAACACGTATTTCATTATTTTTGGAGTAGAAACTAAATACTAATTTTTATTTCTGTAGCATTAACAGTTTTTGAGTAGCAGCTACTTTAAAAACCAAATAACCCAAAAAATGATGAAACACGTATATCTTTTTTTTTGAGTAGATACTAAGTATTAATTTTTACATCTGTGGCAATTACAGTTGTTGAGTAGCAGTTACTTTAAAAACCAAATAACCCTATTTTCCACCCCACATTTGAAGTCCTGGAAACCAAATTTTCAAAAAATTGTGAATCCCGTATATCATTATTTTTAGAGTAGAAACTAAATACTAATTTTTACTTTTGTAGCATTAACAGTTTTTGAGTAGAAGCTACTTTAAAAACCAAATAACCCAATTTTCCAACCCACATTTGAGGTCCGGGAAACCAAATTTGTAAAAAAATGGTGAAACACGTATATCTTTATTTTTAGAAAAGAAACTAAATAATAATTTTTACATCTGTGGTATTTACTGTTTTTGAGTAGCAGTTACTATAAAAGACAATTAGCCCTATTTTCCACCCCACATTTGAAGTCCTGGAAACCAAATTTACAAAAAATGCTAAAACACGTATTTCATTATTTTTGGAGTAGAAACTAAATACTAATTTTTACTCCTGTAGCATTAACAGTTTTTGAGTAAAAGCTACTTTAAAAACCAAATAACCCAATTTTCCAACCCACATTTGAGGTCCGGGAAACCGAATTTTCAAAAAATGGTGAAACACATATCTTTTTATTTTTCAAAAGGAATCTATATACCAAATTTCAAAATCTCCTCATTTTTGGTTTTCGAGATATACATTGTTTTAGAAAAAAAATTGTTTTTCAGTTTTTTCCCCTCAGGAGCAAAATTTTCAAAAATCCTTTCTTAGCGGATGTTTACGCTATAAAAGTAATATAAGTTCCAAATTTCACGTTCCTAGGATGAGGCGTATGAGCTCGGCGTTGATTATCAGTCAGTCATCTGTCAGTCAGTCAGTCAGTCAGTCAGTCAGTCAGTCAGTCAGGACATGTTCTTTTATATATATAGATTATAGCCGAGAATTATGTATTAATCCGCCGTCCGTGGGAAACTTTACCGATATATATATATATATATATATATACTAGCGGGGTTACCCGGGGTTTTTTAGAGGTTTTTCTAATGTTTGTCTCTCTCGCTCCCGTTTCCTTCTCCACTTTCCCGTTTTCGTCGCGTTCCCGGTCGCTTTTCCGCTCTCGGTCGTTTTCCAGCTCCCGTTCGCTTTCCCGCTCAGAAGTTTTGTTATCGATTTTCTCTTTTGCTCGCGTTCCCTTCCAAGCTTGCTCTCCCGATTCCAGTCGCTTTCCGCGTTCCCGGTCGCTTTCCGCGTTCCCGGTCGCTTTCCCGTTCCCGGTCGCTTTCCCGTTCCCGGTCGCTTTCCCGTTCCCGGTGGCTTTGCCGTTCCCGGTCGCTTTCCCGTTCCCGGTCGCTTTCCCGTTCCCGGTCGCTTTCCCGTTCCCGCTCACGCTTGCTCTCCCGTTCCCGGTCATGCTTGCTCTCCCATTCCCGGTCACGGTTGCTCTCCCGTTCACGCTCATTTTTTCTTTTCCATTCTTTCATAACTTCTGTTAGCCTATAAAACGTAAAATAGATTTGCTAAGACTATATATATCTATATATATAAAAGAACATGTCCTGACTGACTGACTGACTGACTGACTGACTGACTGACAGATGACTGACTGATAATCAACGCCGAGCTCAAACGCCTCATCCTAGGAACGTGAAATTTGGAACTTATATTACTTTAATAGCGTAAACATCCGCTAAAAAAGGATTTTTGAAAATTTTGCTCCTGAGGGGAAAAAACTGGTTGTTTACAAAACATATATACATATATACATATATATGTATAAACATATATATGTATAAATATATATATTTATATATATATATATATATATATATATATATATATATATATATATATATATATATATATATATATATATATATATATATATATATATATTTATACATATATATATATATGGATTATTTGCTATCTAACTATATGTATGTATATATATACATATATATGTATAAATATATATATATATATTTATACATATATATGTATAAATATATATATATATATTTATACATATATATGTATCTATATATATAAATGAACATGTCCTGACTGACTGACTGACTGACTGACTGACTGACTGACTGACTGACTGACTGACTGACTGACTGACTGACTGATGACTGACTGATAATCAACGCCGAGCTCAAACGCCTCATCCTAGGAACCTGAAATTTGGAACTTATATTACTTTTATAGCGTAAACATCCGCTAAGAAAGGATTTTTGAAAATTTTGCTCTTGAGGGGAAAAAACTGGAAAACAAACTTTTTTCTAAAACAATGTATATCTCGAAAACCAAAAATGAGGAGATTTTGAAATTTGGTATATAGATTCTTTTTGAAAAATAAAAAGATACATGTTTCACCATTTTTTGAAAATTCGGCTTCCCGGACCTCAAATGTGGGTTGGAAAATTAAGTTATTTGGTTTTTAAAGTAGCTTTTATTTAAAAACTGTTAATGCTACAGGAGTAAAAATTAGTATTTAGTTTCTACTCCAAAAATAATGAAATACGTGTTTTAGCATTTTTTGAAAATTTGGTTTCCAGGACTTCAAATGTGGGGTGGAAAATAGGGCTAATTGTCTTTTATAGTAACTGCTACTCAAAAACAGTAAATACCACAGATGTAAAAATTATTATTTAGTTTCTTTTCTAAAAATAAAGATATACGTGTTTCACCATTTTTTACAAATTTGGTTTCCCGGACCTCAAATGTGGGTTGGAAAATTGGGTTATTTGGTTTTTAAAGTAGCTTCTACTCAAAAACTTTTAATGCTACAAAAGTAAAAGTTAGTATTTAGTTTCTACTCCAAAAATAATGAAATACGTGTTTTAGCATTTTTTGAAAAATTTGGTTTCCAGGACCTCAAATGTAAGGTGCAAAAGAGAGTTATTTGATTTTAAAAATTACTGCTACTTAAAAACTGTAAGTGGTAATATATATCTATATATATAAAAGAACATGTCCTGACTGACTGACTGACTGACTGACTGACTGACTGACTGACTGACTGACTGACTGACTGATAATCAATACCGAGCTCAAACGCCTCATCCTAGGAACGTGAAATTTGGAACTTATATTACTTTTATAGCGTAAACATCCGCTAAGAAAGGATTTTTGAAAATTTTACTCCTGAGGGGAAAAAACTGGAAAACAAACGTTTTTCTAAAACAATGTATATCTCGAAAACCAAAAATGAGGAGATTTTGAAATTTGGTATATAGATTCTTTTTGAAAAATAAAAAGATACGTGTTTCACCATTTTTTGAAAATTCGGTTTCCCGGACCTCAAATGTGGGTTGGAAAATTGGGTTATTTGGTTTTTAAAGTAGCTTCTACTCAAAAACTTAAACTGCTACAGGAGTAAAAATTAGTATTTAGTTTCTACTCCAAAAATAATGAAACACGTGTTTTAGCATTTTTTGAAAATTTGGTTTCCAGGACTTCAAATGTGGGGTGGAAAATAGGGCTAATTGTCTTTTATAGTAACTGCTACTCAAAAACAGTAAAAGCCACAGATGTAAAAATTATTATTTAGTTTCTTTTCTAAAAATAAAGATATACGTGCTTCACCATTTTTTACAAATTTGGTTTCCCGGACCTCAAATGTGGGTTGGAAAATTGGTTTATTTGGTTTTTAAAATAGCTTCTACTCAAAAACTGTTAATGTTTCAAAAGTAAAAATTAGTATTTAGTTTCTACTCTAAAAATAATGATATATGGGTTTCACAATTTATTGAAAATTTGGTTTCCAGGACTTAAAATGTGGGGTGGAAAATAGGGTTAATTGGTTTTTAAAGTAACTGCTACTCAACAACTGTAATTGCCACAGATGTAAAAATTAATACTTAGTATCTACTCAAAAAAAAAGATATACGTGTTTCATCATTTTTTGGGTTATTTGGTTTTTAAAGTAGCTGCTACTCAAGAACTGTTTATGCTACAGAAGTAAAAATTAGTATTTAGTTTCTACTCCAAAAATAATGAAATACGTGTTTTAGCATTTTTTGAAAATTTGGTTTCCAGGACCTCAAATGTGGGGTGGAAATAAGGGTTATTTGATTTCAAAATAACTGCTACTCACAAACTGTAAGTGCTACAAATGTAAAAATTAGTATTTTGAAGTTTTGTGCCTGTTAAAAGTAGCTAAGTCCAGTTTATCATCGGCCGGGCCAAGCCGTTATTTTAGAGTCTTCACACGGGCCAGGCCAAACCTTAAATCAAAGTGGGACGGGCCGAGGCTTTTCACTAAGTATATAGATATTTTAGTGATTTTAGGGTCTTCAGTTTGGCCGGGCCAAACCTGAGGTCAAGGTGGGACGGGCTGAAGTTTTTCATCAAGTATATAGAACTTCTAGGCCTGTAAAAATGGGCAGGGCCTAATTCAGACGGGCTGTGCCGGGCCAGGAGTTCGGGTTTTTAAAACGGGCTGGGCTAATTTGTCGACGGGCCGAGCCGAGACCTAAAAAAATGATCTCTACTATGGATGCACGGTTCAAACTCTCTAATTTCATGCGAGCGAAGCCGCTACGGGCACTGCTAGTATATATATATGAATGTTTGTGGGTTAGTTTGTCTATTATAGAAACGGGAAAGCGACCCGGAACGGACAGCGAGCGGGAACGGAAAAGCAAGCGTGAGCGGGAATGGGAGAGCAAACGTGAGCGGGAAAGCGACCGGGAGCGGGAAAGCGACCGGGAGCGGGAAAGCGACCGGGAGCGGGAAAGCGACCGTGAGCGGGAAAGCGACCGGGAGCGGGAAAACGACCGAAAACGGGAAAGCGAACGGGAGTGGGAAAGCAGGTGGGAAAGGAAACGGGAGAGAAAGAGACAAACATTAGAAAAACCTCTAAAAAACCCGGGCAACGCCGGGTATCTCCGCTAGTATATCTATATATATATGTATACATAAACACAGACACACATACATGCACATACACATACATACATACACACATACATACGCACATACATATATATATAGTTCCCGCTCGCTCACCCGCTCCGCTCCGCTCATTTTGTGACGGATTTCAAATTTAATTTTTTTTATTTGACTCCCCTTGACTCTCAAGGTTGTGGGAAAATTTCATTACGATCGGATGAATGGTGTAGCAATGCATAAAGGACATTAACATACATAAATACATATATACAAACATTCATTTTTATATATATAGATGTATATATATGTATATATATATGTATATATATATATATATATAATATATATATATATATATATATATATATATATATATATATATATATATATATATATATATATATATATATATATATATATATATATATATATATATCGTAGACACACTCCGTTAAATAAACACCATTTAGCGTTTACTGATTTTTCTTTTAGTTTTGAAAAATAACGAATTGCAACCGACGAGGATTGAAAGACAGGAGCCATACAAAATTTATTTTTATTTTTATTAGGTTTAAATCTACTGGCCAGTTTCGAAAAGTTCATCATCAGAGTCCGTATGAACTTAAAGAATATAAACAAAACGGAGAATGGAGATGTACATTAAAAATTAATTAAAAAAACTAAAAAACTAATAATTACTCATGAAAATGCGATAGGTTAAAAGAAATATGATAAAAAATGGCTGACTGTGAGCGGAAAAGCGACCGGGTGCGCGAATGCAGCCGGGAAAGGGGAATGAAACGGGAGCGAAAGAGACAAGCATTAGAAAAACTTCTAAAAACCCCGGGCAACGCCGGGTACCCCCGCTATAAATTTAAATATATACTGGCGGGGGTACCCGGCGTTGCCCGGGGTTTTTAGAAATTTTTCTAATGTTTGTCTCTCGCTCCCGTTTCCTTCCCCGCTTGCTTTCCCGCTCCCGGTCGCTTTCCCGCTCCCGGTCGCTTTTTCGCTCACGGTCGCTTTTTCGCTCACAGTCGCTTTTTCGCTCTTGGTCGTTTTCCCATTCCCGGTCGCTATCCCGCTCCCGGTCGCTATCCGTTCCCGCTCGCTTTCCCGTTCCCGCTTGCTTTCCCGTTCCTGCTCACGCTTGTTCTCCCGTTCCCGTTCCCGCTTGCAGACATACATACACACATAGGAAATTATGTCTATTAATGACATTCAGATAAAAAAACACAAACTGCAATAATATTTATATCATTGCTTAAATATTGCTGGAAAAAGTGTTCAGTGAAGATTGATTTTGATAATAATATATACAAACTAGCGGGGTTACCCGGCGTTGCCCGGGGTTTTTAGAGGTTTTTCTAATGTTTGTCTCTCTCGCTCCCGGTTCCTTCTCCACTTTCCCGTTTTCGTCGCGTTCCCGGTTGCTTTTCCGCTCTCGGTCGTTTTCCAGCTCCCGGTCGCTTTCCCGCTCAGATGTTTTGTTATCGATTTTCTCTCTTGCTCGCGTTTCCTTCCAAGCTTGCTCTCCCGATTCCAGTCGCTTTCCGCGTTCCCGGTCGCTTTCCGCGTTCCCGGTCGCTTTCCCGTTCCCGGTCGCTTTCCGGTTCCCGGTCGCTTTCCCGTTCCCGGTCGCTTTCCCGTTCCCGGTCGCTTTCCCGTTCCCGGTCGCTTTCCCGTTCCCGGTCGCTTTACCGTTCCCGGTCGCTTTCCCGTTCCCGCTTGCTCTCCCGTTCCCGGTCATGCTTCCTCTCCCATTCCCGGTCACGGTTGCTCTCCCGTTCACGGCCCCGTTCACGCTCATTTTCTCTTTTCCATTCTTTCATAACTTCTGTTAGCCTATAAAACGTAAAATAGATTTGCTAAGACTATATATATATATATATGAATGTTTGTGGGTTAGTTTGTCTATTATAGAAACGGGAAAGCGACCCGGAACGGACAGTGAGTGGGAGCGGGAATGCGACACGGAACGGACAGCGAGCGGGAGCGGGAATGCGACCGGCAGCGGGAAAACGACCGAAAACGGGAAAGCGAACAGGAGTGGGTAAGCAGGTGGGAAAGGAAACGGGAGAGAAAGAGACAAACATTAGAAAAACCTCTAAAAAAACCCGGGCAACGCCGGGTATCTCCGCTAGTACATACATAAACACAGACACACATACATGCACATACACATACATACACACATACATACGCACATACATATATATATAGTTCCCGCTCGCTCACCCGCTCCGCTCCGCTCATTTTGTGACGGATTTCAAAATTTTTTTCTCTATATTTGATTCCCCTTGACTCTCAAGATTGTGTGAAAATTTCATTACGATCGGATGAATGGTGTAGCAATGCATAAACGCCATTAACATATATACATACAAACATTCATTTTTATATATATATATATAGATATATATTTATATATATATATTTATATATGTATATATATTTATATATATATATATATATATATTTATATATATATATATATATATATATATATATATATATATATATATATATATATATATATATATATATATATATATATATATATATATATATATATATATTTATATATGTATATATATTTATATATGTATTTATATTTATATATGTATTTATATTTATATATGTATTTATATTTATATATGTATTTATATATATATATGTATTTATATATATATATATGTATTTATATATATATATGTATTTATTATATATATATTTATGTATTTATATATATATATGTATTTATATATATATGTGTATTTATATATATATATATATATATGTAATTATATATATATATATATATATTTATTTATATATATATATATCTAGCGATATATATATATATATATATATATATATATATATATTATTTTTTATCTTTGATTTAAATTTAAATTAAATTGACTGTTTCCTATAAAAGAAGCTCAAAAAACTGTCAAAAAACTTATTTTTATAAATATAGATACAATAATATTGCTATTTCATAAGCTAAGTTAAAATGTTTAAAAAAATGAGTAATTACCCACACTCTGAACTATCGTTAAAAATTTCTTGCATAGATTTTGTTGTATTTAACTTCAACAAAACTTTTCTCGAAGCTTCTTCTGAGAGTGAAAGTCTTCCTTTCAGAGTTAAAGATTGTGTGAAACTGTCATCACATGTTTTTGGAGAAATACTTTCAAGAAGTCAGAAAATAGGAATTGAACTACATCTAAAGTATATAACACCATTTTATTTAAAGTTTCACAACTTCCATGAGGTAATGCTTAGAAATGCTATATTAGGTAATTTTTTCCAGCCCATAGAAAGAATTTTGGAAAACAAAAATCTTACTCTTTTTTCGTTTACTTTAGACTTTGTTAATTCTGTGGAAGAAGCTATTAAACAAAACTTACAAATGTTTCATTATTTGTTTAAAAATTCGATGTTGTTTCTGAACTTGAAAACTTTAGAATTAGAACTTAACTGTCAGGTTATTCATAATTACTACAAAAATAACAATAACAAAGTGTGTTCGTGGTCATGCCCTGAATTAGTTAAACTTTCTCTGTTTTGTTATTGTAGGAATGAATCAAACACTAAAGAGGATCAAATTGATATTCTTAAAATTCAATTTCCTGTTGAAAATTTAAAAATTTTACGTATATCAGGTTGTGAATATGCACGAAAAACCATTGACAAGTTTTCCCATTTTGGTAGTCTTCAAAAGCTAGCTATAAATAAGTTTGTTGGTAAATCATTGGATGAATTGGTTGATTCAATATCATGTCTTTCTAATTTAAAAATGCTTGATATGAGTGAAAACAAATGTTTTCAACTAATCAATAACAAAAATCTTCAATTAATTTACAAAATGATAGATAAATTGCCTAATTTAGTTTATTTAGATATAAGTAATTTAGAAGCTGTGTTTGAAGAACCTGTCACGTGGACTCACTCAAAACGTTTGCAGTATTTAGGGTTGCGTTTTAGATGGGACAATGAAAAATTCGAATTTTCTTCAAACATAAACTCAGAAGTTGTAAGTAACTTTCACAGAGTTGATGGATTTTTAGCGTCAATGAAAAAATGTTTTTGGGATTATTACAATTTTGAAACAGTCTTCTCTTATTTTTTAGAGTTTGCTGAAAAGAAACAACATCATCCTGATATCAATACAAATCTGTCAAACATTTTTCAATGTATATCCCAAGGACTTACTTTCTCTGAAGAATTTTTTAGTTATCTTGACTTTTTAGATACAGTTTGCAATTCATCCGAAATTGTACTGAAAAAGTGTGAACTTAAAAGATTTATAAAAATGATGTTGAATTCCGGAAACCGTCACGGGTTGAAATCTTTTCTGAGATACTATGATAACCACATAATAAATGTTCGAAATAATGTGTTATGGAAAGAGTTATTATCACCAAATAACGGCTGGATCTCAGTCGTTTTGTCTCTTGATACAAAAAATAATTGTTTCAAATATACGGTCCGTTATCTTATAACAGCTTATGAGAAATACCACAAATTTACAAAACGTATCATTCCAGAAGCTGATGATATTGTGAAATTTGTTAAATCAAATTCAAAGTATAACGAAAAGTTAGTAGAGGACTTTTTAGAAAAACATAAAAAACTGAAAAAAGAAATTGACAATTGATGATTTGTAAATGCTAACATTTTTGTTATATCTAAGAACTATTTTTCATAAGTATTCTCATAAGTATGTTTTATATTTTTTAAATAAACTTCAAAAATCAACGGGAAAAAGCATTTAATTTTTTTTTTAAATTACAGATATTTTTTTTACTCTAACTTTATTTGAATATAACAGACGCTGTTATTTATACAGGACGAAGAATCAATTGTTAGGCATAAAAACAAATAAAATGAAATAAAAAATAATTTTTTATGTTTTATATTTTTAAATAAACTGAAAAAAAACAAAGAAAAAATACTTTTTTTACACATTTTTACTTGACTTCTTCGTCTGTCTGTCTGTCGTCAAATTGTGCAATCGATTTTAAACTAACTTCCCAATGAACTAGAAACTTAAAAATTTAAACATACCTCCAAACTGATTAACCATCATTTTTTCGCATTCTATCAAAATTTAATTAAATAATTATTTGTGATATTTCCGTTGAACCATTTATTGTCTATGCTAATATGTTTGTTGTTTATGTTACAGAATGTGGCCTACACAATCGATTATATAAAACTGTGTTTTTAAAAAACTTTTTTTTTAAATGTTAGCATTAATGACATGCAAGAAAGTTTGTGGTGCAACTTCGTACGGGGTGATAGCTCGCGCATGCCTAGTGAGACACATAATCGCCTGCTCTAAAAGTATCATCTACATAATTTATTCACAATCCAACTTCGATATTTCAGATGTTATACCATTCTTTGCCGATAAATTTTGATATAAAAAAGAAATGAGAATAAAATGATTCATTATTTTTGCCGTTAAACGTCAAACGCCCTTTTCCCCCTCTCTCTCTATTTTGCTTTCTCTCTCTTTTTCTCCCTCTTTTCTTTTTCTCTCTTATTTTTTCTTTCGCTCAAAAAACTCGTTGTCGCCATGGTTATCACAACTGACTCCACCCATGGACGTCTATATAATAGTATCTATTGCTATTATATAGACGTCCATGCTCCACCCCACCTCTCCCGCATCATCTCTCTTGCTTCATGACTTTAATCATCGTATTCATCAGCAAGACCAATTTGCATACCTCATTTGCATATTTTACTACTCCTCTTATAAATCTCATCATTTCCGTCCATCGCGCCGACACACTCACACACACGCACACGCACACACACGTTTACACAAAAGCACACATACACACAAGCACACACAATTGTCCATTTACGAGCACACAAGCGCTGACAATTTAGCTAAAAACAAAATGCAAAAAATATTGAACGTGAAAATAAACACGCTCAGATGCAATTTCATAAATGATTTCTTTAAAATTTTTATTTTATTTAGTTTAAAAATTCATATTTCTCCGAATTACCGAATTATAAATATCGTTTTTACCAAATCCTGACTGCATTATAAATTCATTCATTCATTCATTCATTAATCTATCCATCTATCGACCACAGGATGACCTCTTGACCAGTGATATTCAAGTTAACTGTAACACTAACTGAAATCGGAAAATAATAGAAAAATAATGGTCAGTTAAGTGTAATAGTAATAGTAACTGAAATACGGCAAATAACTCTAACTGTAATAGTAACTGAATAATAAATTCAGTTAAATAATACAAAAATAATTAATAACTGAAAAATATTTGTAAAGTAATTTTTTTCTAAATAAATTAATTATTAGATTTATTTTTTTATCTAAAGATAAAAATCGAGTTCTTTGGTGTTACCTAACAAATAGTATATATGGTGCTGTTTAGTTATTCGCGGCCTTTTGTTATTATTGATAGTCGATAGTGCTGTTGCGATCGTTCCGTGGAAAATGTTCAAGAACAATAGTGGCAGAAAACAAGAAAGTAGTGTATGGAAATATTTTGATTATGAGCTATCAGTTGACAAGTCAAAGTGCAAGATCGAAAACTGCGGTAGCTTTTTAAAAGGAAAAAATGCAACGAAATTGATGAATCACCTAAAAAGCTAGCACAACAAAATAGCAAATTCTCTGATATTAAAAGAAAAGGACAATGCCCATCCCGCTCAACTCATTCAACCTACACTGCAGGTAAATGTTTTAAATATTTTCTTAATTAAACTCCTCCGAAACGGCTGAACCGATTTTTATGAAATTTTTTGTGTACATTTGGTAGGTCTGAGGATAGGGGGTAGGTTATTTAGTTTTTTTTCAGTGAGGAGTTCAATCACAAACACTATGACACGAGATTTATATATATAAATATATATATATAGCTAGTATATACATAGTAATACTTAATATTAATAATATTGGATATCAAAATCGGTTATCTAAATATTTCTGACTCCGATTAATCAGAATTTTGCACTATTCCGTGAAATCAGATTTCCGATTCAAAATCTGTTAAGTCGAAGATTCAAATAAATAATCTGACAAATGTATAGAATGAATTTTTTATCAATACCTTTTTACAGTTCTTAGTGCCGGCCAGTTCGCAACCAAGCTTGCCAAGTTTTATCCAAGGAGAGAACAAAAAAAGCAAAAATGGGATAAAGATGCACCCCAGACCTAACTACGAGATGAACTTTGGACAAAAATATTTATAAGCACTGGTCTGCCAACTACATTTTTAAATAATCAGGATGTTCAGGAATACCATACAGTTACTGATCCGAAATATTCATTGCCAAGTGTGTGTTTAAATGTATTTTTTAATTTAAATTAATTTTTATAAATTAGATAAAAATTCTTGTGCAGGTTCATCTGGAATGATAAAACTCCTAAATGGAGCACACCGTGGCATGAGTTTGAGTATCCAGGAAGATCTTAATCTTGCCCGATATATTGTCATAAGCATGGACTGCTGGTCTAAAAAAAAGCCTGACAGCATCATATCTGGCTGTGTCAGCTTCATTTTACAGTCCATCCCAAAATCAACCAGTGCATGTTGTTTTGAATTTACATCAGATTGCTCATCCACATACAGGGGATATGTTGGCTGATAAACTTCTTACTACTCTAACAGCTTGGAACATCAGCAGGTCAAAAGTCTTGTTTGTTGTTACAGATAATGGATCAAACATGATCAAAGCTGTAAAAGTAGCTAACATAGAAAAGGAAAATTTCAATGAGCCAGATAGTGATTATTCAGATGATAAAGCACTTGATTCAGTGACAGAAGACAGTGTTATGGAAGACTCATCCCTAGAAGAAATTGTTCAACTGCATAGACTACCGTGTGTTGCACACACTTTACAACTGGTTGTCAAGGAACTTGAAAAGAATAACACTTATCGAACCTTGTTATGTAAAGTAAAAGGATTGGTGAAATTTATCAAAATCTCATCAGTGGCACAAGAAAAATTAATAAATTTGTGTGGAAAAGTGGTTGTAAAGAATTGTATAACAAGGTGGAACTCAATACTGTTTGTTGTTGATAGATTGTTGACGATTCGGGCTCCCTTAGAGCAAATCTTAAAAGAATTGAGACACGATTCTCTAACTAACACAGAATGGGAATCTGTTGCAGATTTACATAAACTCTTACAGCTTTTTGCAGAGATGACAGATAATCTGCAAACTGACACACTTTCTCTGTCATCACTCATTCCTGCTGTAGCTGAGTTAACTCTTCACCTCCAAGATACAACATTACCAAAATTGCAGGCTCAGATGTTGCTTCAGTCTCTGCGAAAAAGGTTTGCTAAATTTTTAGACGCTTCATCGCCAGAATTTGATGCCTTACCTGCAGCTGCTTGCTTACTGGATCCAAGTGTTTCAGCATGCCTTATGCGTGATGATATGTTTAAGCTTGTTGATGCTGCAAAAACATATATCAAAGAAAAGGTAAAGTATGGTTTATGATTAAAATGTAGATTAAAGTAAAAATTCTAGATTGCCTTGGGATTTGTCTTATAGTTTATTCATTTATTTAACAGGTGTTAAATTCTACTTTTATGCCAGCAAGTGTTGCATCTTCATCTTCTGATGAATTGTACCAACCTCCTTTAAAAAGATTTAAGAGGCTTGCCCAAGAAATTCAAGCTTCCAGTTCTCCGAGCAAGCAATCTAGGCACGGACGTTCTGTTGAGGAAGAACTTAATGCCTATCTTGGGGCTTCAAAAAGATTAGCTGCTAATGAAACTGGATTAAGTTTCTGGACAGCCTCAGAGACAGTGTATCCTCTAATAGCGCCTTCGCTAAAGACCTAATCTCTGCACCTGCTTCAGAAGCATATGTGGAGCGCATCTTCTCGGTTTGCAGTGATATGACTGCAGGAAAAAGAAACAGGCTTTCCAAAAATCTAGAAACTCGTGTTTTTTTGAAAATGAACTCGAAGTTTTACCATTTTGTAAATAAATAAAAAAATAATTTTATTTGGCTGTGTATAAAATCTACAGTTAACTGTAACTTTAACTTAAAAATAAATAAGTGTAATAGTAACTGAAAAATGTTTGTGGAAAAATAACTTTAACTGAAACTGAAAAATGTTGTAACTTTAACTGTAACTGTAACTGAAAAGTTGTAACTGAATTATCACTGCTCTTGACCCTTTCCTTTTCTCTTCCTGTCCACTCGTCCACCCCGCATTTATTCTTTTATTTACTTATCTATCCATCTATACATTTTATTTGATTCATAGGTCCACTCAGCGCTCAATCTATACGTCTAATGTGTTGTGAAAATATAAACGTCAATTTACTTCATTGTCGTTTCTTCCCTTCTGTAACACCCACTCTGGTATCCTCCGAGATGCCCCTCTGAACAGTGCCGTAAAAATAGTCGTATTATTTTTATTTTGTTACAATAACCTAAAAAAACAAATTTAATACCAAATTTAATTTAAAAAAAAACATTTATCGTAATTTGAGAGACTTTGAAAACGGTAAGTACCCTTCCAAGCACTATTTACATCGTAGTTGTGAGTGGTGAGGTACGATGATCCATAGATATATATATAGATACGCCATACGCACATTTTTCCTAGGCCGGCCATGCGGCATGCATTTTCGCCAATGTCCGACGGTATAAGACAGTGAGACAAATACTATCATCTGATTGGATAGTTTTAAATGACTAGATCACATACAACCATAGATGTCTATCCATATTTGCATACATTATGCTCTTGGAGCTTGCTAATATTTTCGTTTGAAAATTTTTTTATTTTGGTCAAATTAACTTTTACACTTTTATTTAGAAACAACTATACATAATTTTGTGATTAATAATAATTTTTATTTAAAATTAACATGATTGTAGTATCTATGGACTGTAGGCCATAAGTTATTTACAGCTGAAAATTGTTGTTTTATACTATTTTAATACTATTGGTTTAATACTATTTGAATGCTATTGTTTTAATACTATTTTAATACTATTTTTTAATACTATTTTTATTGATACTTATAATAGTTCTTACAATCATTTTAATATTTGTATGTGGCTTCTATATTGAGCCATTTAGACAAAAATGGCCATGCACATTTTTGTATCTACTTTGATATAGCTTGTCTCCACAATTATTCTTTTGCAACTGTGTTTGCCATATACACCAAATAAAAGTTTGCTGGACCTGTAACATTAAAGTATTCAAGACCTTTGTCATGTTTCTGTTGCAGATAAATAAATAACTTAGCTAATCTGACATGCATATGAAAAAACTAACAAATTTTAGTTACTAACAAAAATTTAGATATTTTTAAACTAATGCAACATTTTGGCTTCAAATGTATTATGAGTAACATGACATTTTAGATTTTGATGATTAAAAATCATTAAAAAATTATCAGTTTTATTGATTTCTTTGATTTTAATTGAGAACAACAGTAGAATAACTATTCAGCTTTATTATATTACAAAATTATCTCAGTTCTTGATTATGAGGCCAATATAAAAAAATTAAAACACAATTATTTCTGCACTAATAACTGGGAAGTCAAATAATTAAACAACAATGAATACTGAAATATTGTCAACTCAAGACAATTCATGAATTTATTAAAACAAATAATGCTAGAGTTTGAACTTTGAAAAAATGTTTTGGATCAAAGCAATGAAGCACAATTTTTTCATGGTGTTTTGCTTATGTGTTTGTTTGTTTAGGTCTTAAAGAAATCAGCGTTACTATGCACTCTTATCACATGCTTGCCTTTAGCATGCTGACAGAGTAGAATTTGGTTGAAAATATATTATCAATCTCCTGGGAAAGTTTCAGATATGTTCCAACTAGTCCTATTTATCTCCATGAACAACTTAGTTAAGCCATTTCTGCATTAAATAAACAACTAATGAGTTAAATTGCACAGTATCATGATTTTTTAGATTAGAATAACTGTTTGTAATGGTATATTTTTTTAGAACAGAAGCTTTTGCATTATTAATTTACTAAAAAATCAAATTCCATTTGGTAAACTCTTGTCAAAAGTTATTAATTGTCAGTCAATTAATAATTAAAATAGTTTATTTGTGTTTCAGTTTATTGACTAGACTTGGTTTATATGATTGGAAAAGCTTCATTCCAAATATTGGTGATCTCTGATTGACAGAATGACAAGTTGAATTTTCTAGGCTATTTAACTATTTAGTTACATACATGAGTGTCGAATAACTTAGTCGCAATTTTGTCAATCTTTATCCACCGGAAAACCCATAACGGCCAACGACTATAAAATAAACAACATCGGAAAACAGAGCGCGTTTATATATTTGCATAATTTATGTGACTTTTAATTCAAAATTATCCAATCAGGTTGCATTATTTATCTCCCTGTCTTATACCGTCGGACATTGGCGAAAATGCGGCCGGCATAGGTATATATGCCGGCTACTCCAGCATAGTATATAACAATTCATAACTTTCGAAGTAGAAAATAAGTTTAAAAAATTTAAACTAATTAAAAAAACATGAAACAAAATATAATTGTAAATAAAAACAATTTTAAAACTAAATTTCTAAATCGAAGTTGAACAAAATGTTAATTTTTATTAAAGTAGTTAATAAAATAAAATAAACAATTTACATAAACACAATACTATTGTGAATTTTTTTCTATCTATAAAAGACTTTAGTTACATAAGGTGTTTTGATTGGTTGCTATTTATATCCTTATCACTAAATTTCGTCTGCTTAGGCCATAGTTTACTTTTGCTTATTTAAAAACTAAAGAAATGCCGGATAATTGCATAGTTCCTGGCTGCAAAAGTTCGAAATTTAAAGATAATGTATTTATGCACAGGTTTTTAAAGCTTTCCATATAATTAATTTGTTGTGTAGATCCAGGTAACTTTTAGAGTTGAGTGTTTTATTGTTAAAATGGTTCCATTTCAAAGCTCTGCTTATTTTTAATTTAAGATTTCCTAAAGTTGCTAAAGTCAATGAAACTTGGCAGGAAGCAATTTTTGGTGACACAGGTAGTAGAAGAATTAAAGTAGGTGAAAGGGTTTGCAGTAGACATTTTGATGTTGAACAGTATGAACCATATGAAGGGTCAAGCAAATTGAAGAAAGGCAGTGTGCCAAGACTTCACCTGCCTAGCCAAATACAGGTACTTTTTACTTGCAGGAAATGTTTGTAGCTGAAGGTTATAAAGAATTAGAAAGTTATTATGTTTATTAAATCTTTAAAGTAATACAAAGGCTAAATGATTAATTATTTGTAGGTGTCAAATAATGCTAGCAATTCATATGTGAGAACTCCGGTCAAAGTTATCCAAGTTAGTCAAATAATAAAAGTTACTTTACTGAAATGTTTGCAAAGTTTTAAAATAAAAGACTGGTTTTGTTGAGCTTTTCTCGTTCATTATTATTATCTTCTTCATTAAATAAATAGGATGACAAAATTGTAATTCTATTTTTTACGATTAGTTCAAGAAACGTGTTCATAATTTTATATTTATTCCAGTTGTGGTCTTCTATTGCAGGAACATAATTACAGTCTTCCAACTCCACGTACATTAAAAAGAAAAATACATTCATGGCATGACCAGGTAGAAAAGAAAAGGAAAGCTCTACATTACAAGAACAACTTAATTCAAGGATATCGACTAAAAAATCAGTCTTTAATAAACACCATTAAAGACATGAAAATTATCAATGATGAATTGAAGCAAAGACTTCTAAGATACAGTGGTTCGGATATATTTATTAAATCAAATTGTTATGAATATTTTGATATGCTACAGTCATAGATATCTATGGCTACAGTATTAGTATTAAACTTCATACTTTAAGAGATTGCTTTCAAATGACTGACTTAAAACAATTGTAACGGTTTCTTTTGAGAATTGATAAAAAATACACCTTGTTTCCATATACCTGTTTGGAAATCCTTCCATTACATAGAAAAGAACTTATATATTTCATTGAAAAGTTATCTTAATTAGGCAACATAGCTGATAACTAAATGTTATAATATCTTTAATTATTAGTAAAATATTAATTCACTTTTAGAAATCCCTCTTGAACTAGTTGGCAACAACAAAGAGTACAGTCAAGAACAAAAGGAGTTTTCATTAACACTCCATCTCTATGGCTCTAAAGCGTATGAATATTTGAGAAAAAAAGGCTTCAAACTCCCAAATCCCAGAACATTGCAAAAGTATTATTTTACAACAATAACATTCATTAATAAAATTAGTAAATTCAAGTTTTATAAAGAAATAACTTTCATGCTTAGATTGTATTAAAATGTTTTACTTAAAATACATAATGACTAAATTGAAATTTTTTTTGCAATAGATCTCTTTCGAATTTATTTGCACAAGACAAAATAAATAGTTTAAATTTTTATTCTACACATGACAACAATAATGTGTGCATTATACTAATTGAAACACTTCCAGATGGCTAGAAAGTGTTGAATCAACACCTGGCTTCAACAAACCAACGATAACAATTTTAAGGAAAAACGTTCTGGAAGAGCCGACTGTATATGGCACTTGCTCCCTACATTTGGACGCCATGTGCATTAGAAAGCATGTAGGGCTCGACAAAAAGTCGAAGAAATCAACCGGCTATGTTGACCTCGGATATGGACCAATTGACAACACAATAGCCAGAGAAATTTTGGTTTTTATGTTAGTTGGGACCACAGGCCATTGGAAAGCACCGATTGCATATTTTTTAACAAATGGGTTAACATCAGAAACCCAGCAACAACTTGTTCTGCAGGCTATATCCCAACTTGAGGATATTGGGATAAAGGTACAGTAAAAACTTGATCTGCAAACTAGTATTTAAACATTATTGTTTCTTTAATGAGTTGCTAAAATTAAAATTTAAAACTCTTAGGTGATTTCCTTGGTGATGGATGGTCACCCAACTAACATATCCATGAACTATCTTCTTGGGTGTCAGATAGACATAAAGAAACCTGATTTCCAATCTTCGTTCATTTCTCCAAATTCCGGAAATGAAATATTTGTTATTCTCGGTAATTAACATTTAAATTAGTTTTACTTGGAATAAATTAAAAATTAGTAATCATTATTATTGTTATTTTTTAATAGTTAAAAATTAAAAATGAACATTCTTAAATTAAATTTAAAAACTTTTTGCAGATGTTTGTCACATGATCAAATTATTGAGAAACACATGGTTTCAAAATGGAGTATTGCATTCGGAGAGTGGAGAAATAAAGTGGGAATATGTAAGGGAGTTGTATGAAAATCAGCAGAAAGCTGGTTTAAGATTAGGGAATAAATTAACAGAGAAACATGTTAATTTTTCAAATCAAAAAATGAAAGTTTATCTGGCAGCACAGGTACATAATTTGCCAATTTAAATATTAAGTTATAAAATTAAAGTTTATTTTTAATAGAATTATAACTTAATATTGTCTAGGTTTTTAGTAAATCAGTTGCTGCAGCGTTAAAAGTCATGCAAATTGCTGGAGATGAAAGATATGGAAATGTTGATGCCACCATTGAATTCCTAGAAATCATTAACAACACCTTTGACATTTTAAATAGTAAAAGCCAACTTGGTCGAGATTTCAAAAGTCCTATTACTGTTAACAATTATATTGAAAAAAAAGAGTATCTAAATAAATCAAAGGAATATTTGATGACATTGAGAACATCTCAGGGTCAGATGTTGTATAAAAGTAGAAGGTTATTTATTTGTACGTTGTTCGATGCATAACTTTTTTTCAACTGCAGAAGTGAAAGAACAACATTATAAAATATAAGTGATCGAAAAAATGCTGTTAAAATTCTCTAAAAATCAACTATTAATTTTTAGCCAGACTTGTGTCACTGGGCTTGTAACTTCAATAACGACGACTATTGCAATGTCAGAAAAGCTATTGAAAACTCAGAATTCTATCTTGATGTACAAGTTTTCTCAGGATCATTTGGAGTTGTTCTTCAATGCAGTAAGGCGAGCCTGTAAGTATACATTTGATAAACTAATGTATGTTATTTTAAAATTCTTCAACGGCTAATAAAACTATGCTGAAGTACTGGATAAAGAAATTAAATAAATATCAAAACCTTTTTTTTTAAATAGGTGGTTGGAATAACAATCCAACCAGCTCACAATTCCAAGGAGTGTTCAGAAGAATTCTTTAAGGTGTGGAATCATTCCTAATAATAATGGAAACACATTTCCACAAGACAAAACCATGTTGATCTACACAATACCAAGCCAAAGCAATGACTATAATGGTAATGTTTCTTTACTGGATAATTCTTCAGAAGAAGTGTTGTTTGTAGACGATATTCAAGGACCTGAAATAAACGTCAACAATTACTTTCAAGAAGACAATTATTCATTTCTATCTACAAATGTAAATTTTTTAATATCTTTGGATATAATCTGTTTTTTAACATTTTGATCTTGTTTGAATCTGATAAATTAGTTTATTTTTAGCTATTGATATCAAATGAAATTTCAAAATAATTAATATAAATTGATTGAAACTTGTATTAATATAAACAGGTTAAAGCTATACTTGAAAATGCAGTTACATACATAACAGGATGGGTAGCATTCAAACTGTTAGAAAGAATAAATTGTGTTATCTGCAAGAGTGTGCTGTTAGATAGCGGAACACGACATCATCGCACCAACTGCTGCTTAATCCTGATGAAAAATGGTCCAAGAAATTCATTGGTAGAACCAAGTTCAGCTCTAGTAAAAGTAATCAACATTTTAAATATATGTGTATATATTTTTTTTATTTTTTTATTTATTGAGCACGAAACAAAACAATTAAGTACAACAGTGAAGTTATAAATAAAGAAAAAAAAAATCAAGTGCTCAAAAGGTTCATCCAAAGGGAATTACTTCCCGCTAACTGGACGACCTATAAACGAAAATTCAGATTTAAATACGAACCGAGACAGAGAAATAAAAGTTAACATAAGTGTATAGGAGTAGCACCGACCCCTGAGGCACACCACAAGTTACCCGCCGCGTTGATGAAGTAACTTCGTTGTAGTGGACCTGTTGAGTTCTACCGCTCAAATATTCTCCAAACCACATTAATGGAATCCCTCGGACCCCATATATATATATATATATATATATATATAAATTACTTACTATATATATTTATTTGGTAATTATCTTTCAGATATGTGATTATATTGAAACAATTCTGAGAAGGAACACATCAGCTCAACGTTTGTCAGAAAAAGTGAACTTTGACAGGATATTGAACAGTGTTATGAAATATTTTGGTAACAAAGACCGTTTCAATTTTGATGATCACATTAGAGACACTACCTTTGGTATTGAAAACCATTACTTCACCTTGTTAAAACATATTTCGAACATATATATAACTTTGCGATTAAATTATATAAGCAAACTAACTAACAGTAACTTGCAAAGAAATAATGCTAGGAAAACATTAAATAAAATAACTCATTTTAAAGGGGAATAATAAAGTTAGTGGTTTTGTTCTTCTCCAGCTAAAATTATTTATTGGTTAAACATCTACATATTGGACATCTTTAATAAAACTTACAAACGTTTGTTGTTGACCTTCAATTGCAATCATTGAAAACGAGAGCAGTATGCAGAAAGGCCAATAATTCTTGAGAATCTTGATCAAAATAGTTGATAATCAGTGAACAAGCACAATATCAACCCTTACTCAAGCTATTAAATGCAAATATTCCATTCATATTATCCAGTTTAACTAAGCTTATGTTGCAATTGTACAAAAAAGAAATCATTAAGGAGAGCAAATGAACATCAATTTCAATCCATGACTTCCATATGGTGAACTTATCCAACAGGCTACGTTGCAAGACTTACTTCTGATTAGCCAATGATGCATTTGTCATTAAAAATAAATCTACAGTGAAAAAAAAATAAACTCGAACATGTGTTACTCTGTAATAGACACAAAAATACAAAATAAAGTTTACATTCTTACATAAACCAGTATGCAGAAAAGCCAATAACTCTGCTTCTACTTCCGAATATCAATAATGTTTTCCACAGTATGAAAATTTAAATTTCCACTAAAAAAATTACTTTTAATAGTAGCTGCTATTATATGTAAAAATAATGTCAAGAGTAATATTAAAATTAAGACCAATATTTTTGTGCAGTGAAATTGGTATGTTAGCTAAATTAAACTTAACTAGACTAAACCACCCATAAAACTCATTTTCTTCGAAATAAAAACAAAATCCCTTATTTGTGTGTTTCAATAAGAAAAATCATTCATAAATACAGACTAATTCAATAAAACGAAATTAGGGAGAAAACTATCGTAAGTCGTATACATATTATCGTCATCCCTGTTTATTTATTGTGCAGTTTTAGGTCTCGGCTGGAGTAAACTCGGCGGCCGTGTGTTGAAGGCGAACGTTAGCACAGCAGGGCGTATCTATATATATCTATGCGATGATCATATGAATTAAAATTAAATGAATAAAAAATAAATAAAATTAGTTTATAATAAAATTTTATTTAAAAACAAACTATCAGTTATAAAAAAAAATTAATTTTAAATTTTAAAACTTTTTCTATGTAAAATGATAAAGAACAAAAGGCGAGAGAAACAACGAAGTAAAACCCGCTAGTCACTTTATATAAGGTCGCTGCTACTGCCCCGGCGGTTCGCCGTGATTGCAATCTGTAAAATTGCAATCCCGTATTAAAATGAAACTCTACCTACCAAGATAAAGATTACGGGACGCAGATGCTTAATAGCTACATCAACTATATTATAAAATTATTAAAAACAGTGTATCCCAATGTTTGAAATTAAATTTCTCAATATTTTAAGTATTTGGGTTGTAATATTTGCTTTAAATTTCAAATTTGTTAAAATAAAGATTTTTGTTATACAAACCAGGCCTAGAACGATTTTGCACTTGTTTTCTTGGTTTGGTATGTGAATGTTTGTTTTTGCCAGGAGAAGACATATCAAAAGAGCCTGTAGTAATGGTACAAAATACGAAGCTCTTGCAAAAGAATGTTGGTGTACCAGCTCATGGTGAACTCGCAACGCTGACAAAAACTGCAGGGACGTAAATTGGGGGGGGCAGGGGGGGGCATTTGCCCCCCCCTGATTTTCAAAATTTGATTTTTTTTTACCTAGAGTTTACTATATATTTATTTAATTTTAACTTTACTTAAGCTAGTGATGATGCAATGCGTATTGGAATCCTTCTGGCGTGTATAGACAATTCGCCTCCCCTTGATTTCCAAAATTAAAATTTTTTTTACTTAGAGTTTACTATATAATATGTTGATTTTAACTTTACTTAACCTCGTGATGATTCAATGCGTATTGGAATTCTTTTTGCGTGTGTAGACAATTTTATATCTTAGCTCGATGCTAGATTCACCAATAACTGCAGAGTAATAATTTGTGTATCAGTGTTGGTCCAAAGATTAGCTGTTTTCTGTGCCAAAATACAATAAGAGAACTCGTGGAATTTTACCCTATTAGTGGTATTAATACAATGTTGATTCCCTCACAGCTGTCTACATCAAAGTTATTATTTATTACACAAAAATAAAACAAAATTATACCCACCCCATTTTGGACATCTTTTTTACAAATTTTTATTGAGGTTACAACCTCTGTTTGTTTGTGTGTGTGTGTGTGTCTTTCTCTGTACGCAAATCTTGCAAGTGAAATTTAACCAGCATTTTGAAGTTGAAACTTTCAGCACAGCTTTATATTTGATGAAAATACATGATTCAATTTTTTTTAAAAACTGTGAACATCTTTTGCATTTCTAAATCGAATGTATTTGAAATCAAAGTTTGTGTTGAAAAACTTGTTTTTCCTTCACTTGTTTTACTAATCCTGTACTTGCCCCTGCAATATGATTAAATCATTCATCCCCCTTATACCCAGTGGCGCATGGCAAATATAGAATTTTTTGGTGGGGATTTACTTCAGAAATTTTTTATATTCTCTTCCAAAAAGCTGATAACCGGTAAGGGGTAGTCGTAAGTATTTTTCAAAATTTTTTCAAAGACTTCTAATTTCTCCTCCCAAAAAAGCTACGGTCGTCTTCTAAAAACAAGGTATTATACCCAAAAAAATTTCAATTGATACTCTGATGGGGGATGCATTTCCCCATCCCTCTCTGCTTGTACCTACGTATTTATATAACTGTAAAAGGTAATGTGTGTGTGAGAGCATTCGTTTATCACATCCAAGCCGCAGGAGCAATTTTAACAACATTTGGCATGCAGGTAACTTCATTGATAAAAAAATTTTGAAAAATTAAAAAAAAATGTTATTTCTTTGACGTTTCGTTGGCAAAAACGAAAAAAAACTAAGCACAAAAAACCCGGACAACACCGGGTAACCCTGTCAGTAAGCTATATAATGGCGGGAAAATTTTGCCCCCCCCTGGAAAATGCTGAATTTACGTCCCTGAAAAACTGTCGATGGTATGTAACTTAAATTTTATTATTTTATTTTTAAATGTTCGTAATCACACACATATATATATATATATACTAGCAGTGCCCGTAGCGGCTTCGCTCGCATGAAATTAGAGAGTTTGAACCGTGCATCCATAGTAGAGATCAATTTTTTAGGTCTCGGCTTGGCCCGTCGACAACTTAGCCCAGCCCGTTTTAAAAACCTAAACTCCTGGCCCGGAACAGCCCGTTTGAATTAGGCCCGGCCCATTCTTACAGGCCTAGAAGTTCTATATACTTGATGAAAAACTTCGGCCCGTCCCACCTTGACTTCAGGTTTGGCCCGGCCCAACTGAAGACCCTAAAATCACTAAAATATCTATATACTTGGTGAAAAACCTCGGCCCGTCCCACTTTGATTTAAGGTTTGGCCTGGCCCGTGTGAAGACTCTAAAACAACGGCTTGGCCCAACCGGTGATAAACTGGACTTAGCTACTTTTAACCGGCACAAAACTTCAAAATACTAATTTTTACATTTGTAGCACTTACAGTTTTTGAGTAGCAGTTACTTTAAACACCAAGTAACCCAATTTTCCACCCCACATTTGAGGTCCTGAAAACCAAATTTTCAAAAAATAGTGAAACACGTATATCATTATTTTTAGAGTAGAAACTAAATACTAATTTTTACTTTTGTAGCATTTACAGTTTTTGAGTATCAGTTACTTTAAAAACCAAGTAATCCTATTGTCCAGCCCAAATTTAAGGTCCTGGAAACCAAATTTATAAAAAAAATGGTGAAACACGTATATCTTTATTTTTAGAAGAGAAACTAAATACTAATTTTTAAATCTGTGATATTTACAGTTTTTGAGTAGCAGTTACTTTAAAAAACAAATAACCCTATTTTCCCCCCCCACATTTGAAGTCCTGGAAATCAAATTTTCAAAAAATGCTAAAACACGTATTTTATTATTTTTGGAGTAGAAACTAAATACTAATTTTTACTCCTGTAGCATTAACAGTTTTGAGTAGAAGCTACTTTAAAAACCAAATAACCCAATTTTCCAACCCACATTTGAGGTCCGGGAAACCGAATTTTCAAAAAATGGTGAAACACGTATCTTTTTATTTTTCAAAAAGAATCTATATACAAAATTTCAAAATCTTCTCATTTTTGGTTTTCGAGATATACATTGTTTTAGAAAACAGTTTGTTTTCCAGTTTTTTCCCCTCAGGAGCAAAATTTTCAAAAATCCTTTCTTAGCGGATGTTTACGCTATAAAAGTAATATAAGTTCCAAATTTCACGTTCCTAGGATGAGGCGTTTGAGCTCGGCGTTGATTATCAGTCAGTCATCTGTCAGTCAGTCAGTCAGTCAGTCAGTCAGTCAGTCAGTCAGTCAGTCAGTCAGTCAGTCAGGACATGTTCTTTTATATATATAGATTTATGTGTGTGTGTATATTATATACACACACAGTGGCGTCGCCAGCTTTTTAATCCAGGGGGAGCAGCAATGTAGCAAATTAAAAATAAGCAATCAATGTACTAGATTTCGGGAAAATTTTAGACAATACCCGTGTAATCGGTTACAAAATTATTTAGAATTTCTGTGATTAATTGATTTACACAGTGATACAGTAGAATATATGTTTTGAAGTGTTCACAGTGTTTTGAATTTATGAATATTGAATTTATTTCAGACAAATTTGAATTTCTATTTAATAATCAAATAATTACACAGCGCATATTGATTGATTATTGATTGTTGATATTACTATGAATATGATATTTGGTGATATTGATATAACGTTACTAGCCTGCTACTAGTCTGTTGATTTTTGAACTGTTCACTGACACTGACACACTGTTGTACTAACTTGAACAATGTCAATGAAAACAAAACATTGAAAATTAAATCAAACGAATACGTCGATTTTCAGCGTGCGCGAATCTGTCAACGATATTGTCCAGTGATGCCTGTTTCAGAACATCCCGTTCTACACTGCACAATACTAAATACTGAAGACGATCTTGCGCCATGGTTGAACGCAGTTTATTTTTGATAAAAGCCAGCTTACTAAAAACACGTTCGCATCCAGCACTTGTTACAGGAACTGCGATCAAAATGGAATACAAACGTCGAAGTTCTTCCATGCATGGCGGACAAGCTTTAGCACGATCCTGCAAAGAGGTGGCAGTTAGCCATGCTGATGTTTTACGGACTAAGTCATACTGTGCTACAACTACATCCGCATCAATTAGGTCTGGATACAAATTCGTCACATGAGAATGCAATTGATCTTTGTCAGCATCTGACTGCACAAGAGCACCAACTAACAGATACAACTCACTTGCATCATCCATGAAGCGAGATTTCAGTTCATTTAAACTTATGTCAACAATTTCCAACACCTGTCGCTTCAATTCATCCAGTGCGGATAAACTGACTTCATGTTCACCGCTATCGATACGACGGGATACTTTGCGTCTTCTGTGGTCTTTTGGTTCGGTTGAGATGTCGTTCGCCACAGCTAGTTCTCTCGCACTTGCGATAACTGCATCCAGATCAGCTCTGAGTTCTTGCAACGATTTCATGGCAGCTTCAGTTAGGATAACAACTGAATGCAACGTTGAATCTGGACCTTGTAACGCTTTCGTTAACACATCTAGTGGCGACAACAAACGCGCAAAGAATTCAACGGCGAGTACAAATTCAAACTGAGATGTGCAACTGAGTAGGCCGGCAGCTTCGCCGATGACCGCAGAAGCAATTAATCAGCTTCGAAATTACGACAATTTAATTTTTCAGGGGGAGCACGTGCTCCAAGTGCTCCCATGTGGCGACGCCATCTGTATATATGTGCTTTTTCTAACGTTTTTTTCTCTCGTTCCTGTTTCCTTCCCCGCTTGCTCTCACGCTCCCAATATATAAACTTTTTAAAATACTACATTTTTCTAATGCACTAACAAGAGGTATATCTATATATATATATATATATATATATATATATATATATATATATATATATATATATATATATATATATATATATATATATATATATATATATAAATGAATGTTTGTATGTATGTATGTATGTATGTATGTATGTATGTATATATATATATATATGTATATACTTTATGAATTGCTACACCATTCATCCGATCGTAATGAAATTTTCACACAACCTTGAGAGTCAATGAGAATCAAATATAGAGAAAAAAAATTTGAAATCCGTCCCAAAATGAGCGGAGCGGAGCAGGTGAGCGAGCGGGAACTATATATATACTAGCGGGGTTACCCGGCGTTGCTCGGGGTTTTCAGAGGTTTTTTATCATTTTTCTCTCTTGCTCCCGTTTCCGTTCCCGCTCGCGCTCATTTTTTCTTTTCCACTCTTTCATAACTTATTTTAGTCTATAAAACGTAAAATAGATTTGCTAAAAGTTGCTTGAAGCCTCCAAACGTTGTTACGTAAACAAAATTTGAATTTTATTACGCAATTACCTTCGATGGTCATACATAGGAACTTTTGGCCTGGAAAGTTAAGAAAGGGAAAAAGTTAAGAAGGTTTGGACTCCTTCTCCGATCCCCCGGCTCAGGGGGCCAAAAAACCTTCTGGGCCAGATGTGCCTATACATGATCATTGCATAAGTTTTCGAAGCACTGTTTACAATTGCGTAACAGACATTACTTGCTAATGGACTTCTTAATATTAAGAAGTCCATGACTAGCTTCCCAATCTTGCATAATGTGACTGATTGCGCGTTATTACAAATTATTAAGAGATAGATGGGGCGGGAAAGCGACCGTAATCAGGAAAGTGACCGGGAAAGGGAGTGGGAGAGCAAACGGGAAAGGGAGTGGGAGAGCAAGCGGGAACGGGAAAGCGACTGGGAGCGGGAGAGAAACCGGGGAATTAAACGGGAGCTAGAGTAAAACTATAAAAACAACTCTAAAAAACCCCTTGAGCAACGGCGGGTAACCCCGCTAGTATATATATAATGGACTTTGTCGATAAGGGAGCGCCTAATCAAATGATTCTTTCTTTGATATATATATATATATAATATATATATATATATATATATATATATATATATATATATATATAACTTTTTAAAATACCACATTTTTGTGAACTAAAAAGATAAAAATGTCTTTATGGAGGCATTCGTTAATTGTGGACATTAGTATAACAAGCCATACATATTTATATTCAAAAAAAGCGTTCTATCCGGTTTATAAAATAGCAGATGGTTTGTTTGAGTAAAAGGCGCCCCATGTTTTAAGTTTTATAAATGTATGGTTTGTTATAGAACATACAAGAGCGCAGATCTATTGTTTGAGTTCGAGGGACAGATTTATAATTCTGTGTTATCAATGTTGTTTCATGTTTTAAAAAAAGTAAATTGAAGTGAACTATTCATCAAAATTTGGGGCATCTCCTTGTCCCACATGATATGTGCCTATGACGATTTATTGAAATAATTATAGACTAATATTCATTAAGAATTTCAAATAATTTAAATATATCATTACTCACTCTTTGTAAAACACAGCAAGGTGGTCAAAATTAAAATTATTAGTTATTAGCAAAAACACTAACTAAATATTTAATAATAATAACTAAATTTAACTTAATTTTTCTTAATGTAAATTCTAATCATTAGCAGACGGCAGGTTTCCCGAAACGGATATAAGAAATCTTAAAGTTCTATTTTTAATGGTCGCGTCTGTTTGGTTAACGATCAGTGATGTGACTCATTTCAAGTTAACAAAAAAAACATTAATTAATAATTATTACAATTAATCTAATTTATTTTATTGCAATCACAAATTTTATTTTTCTAGAGCTGTTTGGATTGAGGAAATTACAATATGCAACAGCTCTGAAGAAGATAAAAGTACCACCTAAAGACTTCATTGAGGTAGAAGAAGAACATTATGAAGAAGCGTACTCGTGTGAATTTGTGTGTAATAAGTGTAATAACAAAGGGGCATGAGTGAGAGTCACGCTGTGGGAGTATGTGAGTGAGGATTAGAAATTAAATAGCGAAAAAGTTTTCGAGGCCAATGAAGTTGTTTTCAATGGACAGATCATGGACGTCTATATAATAGCAATACTATTATATAGACGTCCATGGACAGATCATCCATTATGAATATGACTTGAATGTTGAGTGCTGCTACTGTGGGCGTGATCATGTTGCTTGTAAGAAGTGCGGATTTTTGTTTGTGGATGCAGCAGGTCTAAAAACACATGACACGAAGAAAGATCACACTGTAGCTTGTGATGAGTGCGATAAAACGTTTGTGGGTGAAAAAGGTCTTAAACAACACAAGCGAAGAGTTCATCGTGTGCTTTGTAAAAGGTGCATTAAATTGTTTATTGATGATGAAGCTCTAATTAAACATGGGCAGAGTGTTCACGGTGTGAATTATGGATGAAATTGTTCGGCGTGCTGCAACTCATGAACATGAAAGAGTGTTCATTAACAATGCTAAATTAATGTGATTTATTTTATTCACAAATGCTTATTTGAACTGTGTTTATCAAATGCTTATTTGAACTGTGTTTATCAAATGTCAAAAACTGCCCACCTGCTTTTTCTGGTTTTTCATTGTTTTTATTCAGTTTTGTTCATTTTCACATTTTGAAATAATTAATTTACATAAAAAAAGATTTTTCAATGAATTGTATGTGATGGTTTTAAAAATGATAATTTTTTGATGGCTTAACTATCATAAACCACTCCATGAAAAATGTATATGACTAACTTATTGAGCTTTGCTGATCGATTGCAGACTTTGATTAAGCATAAACTTTGAGTCATGATCCCATAAGAGGACCCGAGCAAAGTTACCTGGTGGCTCGCATTATGTTTATAAAACATAAAAGACTGAGAGCACAGCAAATTGTTAGTTATTTATATGGTTATGTCATGTGTGGATGGTGACTTGTAGAAAATGAGGGATGAGTGACCTGCCATTCATGGGGCAACTTGAATCCTACGTTCTCAAGTATTTGACATGCTTACTATGGGGGGGGGGAATATGAAAAAATAGAAAGTTATCTAAATTTGAACAAAATGATTTATGAGTATTGATGTTTTTTATTTACTTTAGTATAAAAATCAAACATACCAATAAAAAAATTATAATACTCATAAATCATTTTGAACAATAGGGTTAAAACAAGCAGGTTTGCTCAAATTTAGATAATTATGTTGCACCTCTTCCAGCCATGTCAATTAAATGCACAGTTGAACCATTGTCATTATGGTTTTGAAATATGCCTCTACTCACTCAAAAATGGGTCCTCTGATTTTGAAGTGGGTTCATTATATTTTAATGCCCCAGGGACGTCATTTTTTATACAAAATAGGTGGAGCAATAAAAAATGTTATAATTGTAAAAAAGACATAGTTTCTGTTAAACTTCGTAAATTTATAAAAATTCAGCTTAGTCCTCTGAAAATTTCTGGTTATGATTTCGTCCATTGGAATTCTTCCCAACCAGAATTTTTTTGATAAATACCTACTTGATTTTGTGGCATAAAACTTGTTTGTTTTAAATAACGTTTATGTTCACAATTATGTTCAACTTATTTGATTGAACAGCGCTACTTTGCATAGTTTTTTAATGCAGTATAGTGTTTTATTCAACAAACGAGATAAATCGTGAGCAAAGACAGTTATGTTAGGTTCACTTTCGTACAAAGGTGTCAGCGTAGAGTTAGTTCCATCCACAAATCGTGGTAGTCGAACGTATTGAATCAGTCATTCCGCCGGATAAATGAGATGAGACGGTTATTAAATGTTAATTAAAGACTCTCGGGTTAATGTTGTGAAGCAACACGTCGTTCAGTTCTACTTCAACTGTAATTCATATGCGTGAAAATATATGTAAGTCGGATTTTTTATTTTTTCCTTACCCCTTTTTTTCTTTCTCCCCCCCCCCCTGTTTTTTGCTGGGCGAAGCTACGCCCGCTTGTATAGGGATAGAAGCCACTGACTGAGCCCTCACCCAGGACAAATTTGACTGGGTAGACAAATGACGGGTGTGATAGATAGAGATGAAATTTTTACAACTAGAGATGTTATAAATTTAAAAAGTGAAAATAAAAGTGAGGGGTGCTTTTTTGGACTCGATGCTCTCCGGCTGTAGGGGAGAGTAGTACTGAATGTCCACACAATTTTACACTTTTATTCAAATCAATCATACAAGAAAGCTATAAGTGATAGAATTAAAATTTTTCCACATTAGGAAAGCAAAAACATTTCACTACTAAAAACCGCTCATTAAAACTTTTCAAATTATAACAACTTTATAAAAAACGATAAATAACGCAACCTCTCCTTAAATTTCTGGGTGGCCATTCAGTACAACCTGGTAGTACTAAATGGCCACACCCTAGTACTGAATGGCCAAATGGCCACTCATGCAATTTTTATTATAGAAGACACAATTCTCACCAAATGGTAATCCAAAATGTTTTATTTCACAGACAAGTCTTTATTAATGTTAATTAAAAAAATCATAAAAGCATTTTGCCATTTTATTAAAAAGTTGTAGCCTACAATCCAATACTATATGATGAATAGTCAAAAGAAAATTTGATATGCCCATTTCTTCTTCTGCTAAATCAGTTCATTTCTTATCATGTGGTCTATAGTGGAATTCTTTAAACCTTTAACTTTCTAATTATTGTGCTGTTTATTTTTTGAAATGGTTTAAAAACATTTTTATTTAGTAAATTTTATCGAAGAGCGCCTTTGAATTTACGGAAAGGCGCTAAAGAAAACTTCATTTTGATGTTCATGAACCTCATCGTCACCAGAACAGCCTCATGAAACGCTCTGAGGTCATCATACAACTGGCATATTTAAATCCTCGCGACAGCTTCTCAATATTTCCATCAAACCCGAATTGTCAACCACGTTAGGCAAAATGCGTCCAGTACAACTCCACATCTGAACCCAGTGTTCGACGCGCGACAACCCATCAGCAGAACTAACATAATTTCGACACAATTCCTCTACGGCCTGCTCACAAAAATCTCGGCGGACCCCTATGCAAAACTCCGGTTCTCCCAACACACCAGGCGACCGGGTGCCGGCACCACCATAATGCGCCTCCGAAACCTCCGACGAATCCGAATATGTCAGAGACCAGCAACACTCAGCTACAGGGCCCTCGGTGGCCCCCGCCACAAAACTATATCATTTTTTTTGTTTTTCTGGTGCCCCACCTGATTTGTGCAGTCTGTCCATGTCCAACTGTCATCCTGTCACATGTTCTGAGACACAGCTGACATGCAGCTGGTGGACTCCAGTTCAAACTGGGTTTCGCCGCAGCCACCCACATTTTCTTTACCAGCAACACGTCGGTCCAGAACCGTGTCTACCACTGTATCATGGTTTTACTGAATAAAAAATATTAAATATGCATAATGGAAGTAATCAAAATTTACCAACACTAAAAAGATTTTCGGACCCCTTGAAGCTGTAGCTATTGCATTATTTAAAAAATTGCAATATTTAGACGACAATGATTTGCAGCGCATTTAAAACATCGAGATTAAAACAAAATTTAATGAAATGTAAGTTATTCCAAATTTCCATTTCGGTAGCGTCCTTCGCGACTGTTTATACTTGTAGGTATTTCGTTCTACTACTGTTAGTCAGAACGTAGAAATTTTTGTTGCATTGGAAGTGTGAAAAAATCCTAGCAAGCATAGAATTTTCAGATTAGATGTAAAATAGTAATAAGAACTTAGCATTCTAAATTCTATAAAAATCGGAGTTGTATGTCGTGAGTTATACGGCATTTAGTTTGATGGGCGATAGTTAGTAAAATTAGTGTCGTTCGCTTCTGTGCTTGGCGACTAGTATACGTTTAGATTAGGTCTATTTGAAAGATAAATAAGACAAATTAAAAAATATCAACAGAAACAATTTTTTAGAAAATTGCTATTTTCTTTTCCGTTCTCACTGGAAGTTTGCTACATTTTTTGTCTAGTGGTTCCTTTAATGGTGCAGAAGTGTAGAACATGTATGTATGAAGAGGAAGTGAGGACTGAGATATCTTCTTCTGTAATTTCTGAGGAAACAGAAATAAATTCATATTTTTTAAAATGTTCATTTTGTAAGCATTTCTGAACACACTGCTGAAGTTGTAAGAGCCTTGCCCACTGTATTTAAAAAACTGGAAGTTACCGGTTGTTGTGATTTGGTAAATTATATTAATGTGCACTACAACAAACATGTAATTAAATTGCATTTGTCGTGCCGCATGGCTCTGCAAAGAAGCAATGCTACGGATGATGAGGTGCGCAGAGCTGGTTCTAGCCTGTTGGTCAGTCTGTATGGCGAGAAAGATTGGCTGATTTACGGTATGAGTCATATTTAAAATTGGCTCTGTCGTTGTTTTCAACCAGAAAGGCTGCCACTATCAGAATGTGCTGCTCACCTGCATGTCCGATGCGTTCATTTGCATGCTGTGATTTGGGGACTCTGGACAAAGTAGTCTTGAAGGCAACCGACTGGGACTGGTAATCAGTTGAAAGCTGCTTAAAACCCGTGAAAATAGTGGGTGACATTGCACCTCAGTCAGTCCTGAAGTTTGTTCGATGCTATTGTAATGGAAACTGCTCATCCAAGTGTGTTCATGTCTGCAAAACAATAGGCACTGTGTTTCTGTGTGCGGAAATTGTCATGGAACGGATTGCTCAAATGGTGGTGTAACATCGGATGAAACAAATAATATAAGCAGTGACAGTGAAGAATCTTGTGGCACAGAACATGTGGTTGAGAACAATGATCCACAGTTTTTTTTATGAAGACATTGATTTCTTCTATGTGGAAGAAATTTAATATTTCTTGCTGCTTTCGAACTTAGACAGCAATTTTAGTTTTTGACGTTTTGATTGTAGTTATTTGATATTCTAGTCTGACTTTTTCATGAGCTCACTGAAAGCATTTATCAGTTGTGGTTATAGTATCATTCAAACTGAAGATCTGAATGTTTGATAACAGCTTCATTTATGCTGGCTTAATTTTGGTTTTTGAAATTTTTAGGGCAAACGACCTAGTCAATTAGTCCTAAATGAAGATACGAACAGTTGCAGTTAAGCCGGACTTGGAATTTAATTAAACATACCACCACCTGACAGTTTCGGTTAAACCGGGCTGAAGGGTAAACTAACTAGTCATTTGTGTGTATGTGTTTTATATTTTATGTATGTATTTTAATTTTTTTTAAAGCTAGATGTGTGCACATGTTAAATTTATGATTTTCTTAATGTGTTTCCAAATATTCCAGCAAACCTAGAGGTGTGTGCATATTTAGATGTAAATATGTACATATTCTGATATGTTTCTTGTTTGTATGTTGTTTGTATATTAGGTGGTGAGTACGAGTCAACCTTCACGTGGCACTCCCTGTGATTAATCAGGCATTAGGCAATAAATTAAGCAACTAGGTGACTCAAAATATCAATATTTTCTAATTTATAAAAATAATTATTCACAATATGCTGGATGTTTACAATCAAGAATCTAAGAATAATGTCTTGCAATTTCCAGGGCATGAAATAAAAATTGTTATTTTTAGTGTTTCTGTTGTTTTTCTGTTTGTTTTTTGTATTATATGTTGAAATTGGAAATTATTTATAGATGCATGTGAATAAACATATTCAGAAACTAGTTTGTATTTGATTGTTGTTCATAGGTTCAATTTTGGCAGTAATGACTTTTGAAAACCATAAAAAGCTATTTTCCAAATGGCTGATATCGCAAAATTCATAATCAAGATCAAATTATACCAGTGGATCTATGTACTACTGGACTAGCTTTAAAAGGCCCTCATTACCAATGTCATCCAGCCCATGGGGAGTAGGGTCTATAAATTTCTGTGGTTTTTCAACTTTTTCTTCAAAAATTTTATTAAAAAATTTTTTTTTGAAATTTATTCAAGTAACACTGCTTTAAGACTATTAAAGTCAAGTTGTAACATTGTTATAAATAATTGTTTTGGAAAGATATTTTCGAATTGTCGGCCATCTTGTTATTTTGTTATCCTACACTCCCCCGCATTGTTATACAGTTATAGAATTCCGTTTTTCATATTCTCCTAATTCATACCTTTCCAACGATATATAATAAGTGCTTGCTAGGATTTTTTCACGGTTAAATTTATTTCTTGCTGACTATGTAATTCGTTCTACTACTTACTACTACCATGGAGGCGACCATCTCATCATTAAAATTAATTGAGGAACTTGCAGAAGCTAAATGTCCGTTGTTGCCTCTTTCTTTGCTGCGGATAAAAGGTCGGTTAAAGCTGTATTTCCATGATCTATATAAATGTAGTCTATGATCATAAACTCAATTACTCAATTAGTACGTATATTAAATTTACATTATATTTCATGTCCAAATTTTTAGAAGCTGTTGCCAAATATTCTACAAACAGCAAAGAATCACACGAAATTAAAAAAACACTATTTTCTTCAGAAGTATTTCCCATCATAATTTTGTGCTTGGAGCAAAATTTTAACAAAATTGATAATGGATGGAAAGCTTGTCCACAGATTGTTGAGTTTCTCATGTAACATTTGTATTTTTATTTCATTTATTAATTATTGTCAGCCTTTTTAATTACTCTTAGCATTATCTGAGTTTATGTTATTATATTTATATTTGTTATTTATATATATATTATATATTATATATTATATATTATATATTATATATTATATATTATATATTATATATTATATATTATATATTATATATTATATATTATATATTATATATTATATATTATATATTATATATTATATATTATATGTTATATGTTATATGTTATATGTTATATGTTATATGTTATATATTATATATTATACATACATACATACATACATACATACATACATACATACATACATACATACATACATAGATACATGCACACTCCCGCTCCTGGTCGTTATCCGTTCCCTGTCGCTTTCCCGCTCATTCTTTCTGCATACATACATACATACATACATACATACATACATACATACATACATACATACATACATACATACATACATACATATATATATATATATATATATATATATAATAAGTATATCAGACCTTCCAGTCAATTTGTACTAAGCAAAATTTATTAGGCAGGAGCTATTTCGGGAGGGCCAAAAAAGCAAAGAACAGCTAGCATTAGAGGTCCTAGAAAACTAGAAATTAATTAATTAATCTAATGAAAATAAGATAATGTAACCTGGGTGTGAAAATCAGTGCCGGAATAAAACATATGAAGGCCCTGGTGCACTGAGATAAATAAGCCTTCTCTACATTATAAAATTTATAAATTACAGCTTTAACATTTCAATTCAGAGCCAAATAAAATGTATTAAATAATTAAAAAGTTGAAAGTTCTTAACCATATACGCTCAAGTAAATACATCACAAACGTAGGCCTACAGATTAATGATAATGATAATGAATCCGAGTATTATTAAAGTGGCGTATGTTCTTCAAAAGAACTTCAAGACCACTGTAGACGTTAGGGAAAAGATTTAGTAAACAGAAATGTTTTTAGTGCTGTGTGGAAACTGGCTGAACTGGATGTAGAGATGATGTGGAAAGGGAGTTTGTTCCACATTTCAGGCCCAATGACGTTGATGGATCTTCCGTCGAGCGTCGCGCGATGAACCGGCGGTGTAGTGAGGAGGCCCCTGGATGCTGATCTGAGCCTCTGCCGACCCGGTACATTGGCTACATGAGCAAAAGACAGGCAAGGAGGAGCTTGGCCGTGCAGAGATTTGTGTACTATTGTGGAAATCCTGTACTCGATTCGTTGCAGAATGCGAAGCCAGTGGAGATCTTTGAGAAGTGGGGTGACATGGTCATATTTCCGAGCATTGTAGATTATTTTGGCGGCTGTGTTAATGAGAATTTGAAGCCAATCCAGATGACAAGAAGGAAGGCCAGCTATAGTTGAATTACAGAATACTGTACAGTGTACAGTATGATTTACAGTTGATTTTCTTACTGACCATCTGTCTATAACAAACACCTCAACAGAGTCAACCGTCAACAGTTACAATTCACAATGATCTATTCCTACAATTAGCAGATCTGAACGTGTCAATAACCACGGAAAAGTCCAACTCCTGAAGTACATCACTTTCCATGTTCAAGAAAGATAGATTTTTTAGTCTCTCTGGAGACTGTGTTGACCTCAGAGAAGATTTGATGTTTAGGAACATTTTGTGGTTTAAGTTTATAGGTTCATGTCATTATAAAAGTTTTCCTTTTATATCAAAACTACTGATAGCTATTTAACTAACTTGAAATAATTAATTTTAGCAACCTATGCATTGAAGCAAATCCAGCAGAAGTTACGAACTTTTCAAACAAAATTTTAGTTGAAACACTTAATGCAGCTCTTTCATTAGCAAACAAGTTGCACCAAAAACATGTTTTTGAAAGACAGGTATGATGTCCTATTAACTATTTTCTATTATTAATTACGAATGAAATGTTATATAGTAACATCACTTGAACAAAAAAAGTTAATTTGTTGTTGTAAATTGGGATGAAATGTTTCTGAAATGGCAAACTTTTTTAAGGTGTAGATTATTATTTGTTTAAAATTGTGTATCAAACAATCTTAATTTCCCACATTTTTCTAACATTCAGATAATTATAATTTTAGGCTCTTGAAGGTTTACAATCAGAACACCTGAAATACTTTATGTCTGTCATGGATTCTGTCAGCTTATTTTTAGCTAGCTTTCAAGAATTAGCCAAATTAAGCAAGTTACATTTTAAACAATTTTCATTGAGTTCTTTTTATTAATTGCAATTAATTGTTACTTTTGGTAGAATATGAGCATACATCAATCTCTCATTCAATGAGTTGCATGATATCTATTCACTATCAATTGTTCATACTATGAAATTAGTAAAGATTAAGAAAGACCATTTCTATTAAGTTAATTAAAAAATGAAACTCAGATGAATATATATTTTGGTTTTGTTTTCAGCCCTTGAATCAGTCTGGTTCCTTCAAATGCTCATGACAGATGATGTTGAAATACTTACCAGAATTATGGGTTTGCTGCAAACCATATGCAAGACCAGAGTGTATGAAAAGAATGAGTTTATTAGAATATGTTATATTAAATTGTATAACTATACCTAGAGACCCAAAAAATAAGTTGTGCCAAGAGCAACTCTCTGTCTAAAAACAATGATTTTGTCTAAAATGTTGTTTAAAATGTAGTGTTTTTGTCCAAATTTTGTAGCTGAACATTTTTATGTTCTCACAAAAATATTAATATATATTAATAACAATGAAAATGATAATGTAAGGATGTTACAAAAACGTCACAAACTCTAGAATTTTTTCTTGCTTTTACTTCTTCATTCAAATTTGTTTATTTTTCAGCATCTAAATATTCTTTAATTTAATTCCATTTTCAGTGGAATCTTTGAAGTCATTGGAAATGAAACATCTAAACAAATTCTCGATGAGCTAGTTTTTAAAATATTGGACACCAAGAACCCTTGTATTGTCAGGTCTGAAAGTTACCTTTGTATTTTTTTAAATTTTTGGTTTTGTAAAAACTACAAAGTATGACTGATATTTATTTTTTTTTAAATTCATATTAAATTCGGCTTGCAAACATTAGGACCATAATAACAAGAAATAATTTGTTGTTTAATCTTTATTCACAGTACTGCATCAAGAACAATTCTTGAGATATGCAAGTCCTGTCCCTCGTATGCAAAAACCATCCTAATTAGATACAAGTTGAATTTTTTTCATTTTATTTCTGAATTATTTCAACATTAAACTATTTAAATAATCCTTCACAGAGGTCTCAAGTTTTTTGTACAAAAGTGGAAATATGAACCATTCGTCAGCGATTTCGAACTGCTGCTAAATACAGGAAGTGTGGAACAAGCTCGAATGAAGGCTAGTACCTCTGGTCCTATTTTATCTCCATTTATTCAAGTTTATTTCAATGGTTAAATTTTTAAGCCCTACATTCCATGGCATATGAATGACCTAGAGAAGTCAATTTATGCAATTTATTATATGTTTTTCTAATGACAGCTGAGAGCCTCAAAAACTAATACCTTGATATCATTCCCTTCTTAACATAATCCATATTTTTTTCTGAAGCTGTATTATTTATATAGGGCTGTGATGGTATGGTTTCTTTTTGCTGGTACCAGTACTAGTATTTCCATGCAAAAACCGGTACCTGTATATTATCCAAAGCTTGAAAATGGCTAGAAATAGTTTTTGAAAGTGCGTTAGTGTTACTGTCCGCGGTCGGTCGGCCGCTGTCCGTAATTGAAGTGTAGAAAGCAATGGGCATACAGGTAAATTGCACTGCCCATCCTGCTGCTGTATGTCTTTCACTCTTTTGTCTTTTATGCATGATGTGCTAAATGCCAATTGTTCAATAACGGTTCCGGCATCCTTCATGCCGGCGGAAACGGTATTTGCCGGTATTGCCGAAAACCACCCAGTATACCGGCACAGCCCTATTATTTATTTATTAGAGTTTTATTATACTAAGTGAATGAGTTAATAGAAAGGGTATCAAAAAATTAATTTTGCATTTACACACTGATCCAGAGACAGTATTTATTTGAATGTGTGGATGGCATTATTTTGATTCTACTACTTACCAATTTTAGAAATATGAGACACAAGTGATAAAGATTCAATCATGGTGGAGAAGCTGCAATTCAAGGCAGCAACTGAAAAAAAGAAGCTCTGCTCTTTCTGACTTCCAGAAATCTTACAGGTTTTTGTTTAAAATAAAATATTCGATATAAATTATTTAAATATCTCAACGATTATTTAAATATTATTTAAATATCTCAACGATTATTTAAATATTATTTAAATATCTCAACGATTATTTAAATATTATTTAAATATCTTAACGATTATTCAAATATTATTTAAATATCACAACGATTATTTAAATATCTGCAAACACATTTAAAACTTTTGGTTTCATTTGATTTGGGAACAAAAATAAAAAAAATTAAAAGATTAAGTTTTTAGAGCAAGAAAAGAAAAAGAGGAAAAAGAAAAACAAGAATGTAAGATGAAATCAGATTTACAGTATGTACTACTGATGCAGAGGAAATATAACATGCGGAAACTACACAAAAAGCAGCTCTTTACCATGCAAGTCATGCCATCATGTACGTACAATACAACTTTCTAATAAATTAAGTAAAAAATAATCTGAACATCAAAAGACGACTTTCGCTTCTAGCACAAGTAGAAAAATACTTGGTGGAAAACCAGAACAAAGCAGCAGCAGTGATACAATCAGCTTGGAAAAGATATTTGACACAGAAAGGCATTCCAGCTCTAAGACAAAAACGTCTAACAACTTCGGCAGCCATTAAAATACAAAGAGCTGTGAGTGGCATAAAATTAAGGGGCAATCCATATATTATGTATGCAATAAACATCAGATTTTGCCACCACCTTCCCTCCTGTTACACCTCGTACATTTTCAAACACCCCGCCCCTATACATACATACACATGGCGGCTTTAAACTACCCTCCAGCAGTATTAAAATGCATTAAACCACCATAGACTTGCCATTTCCCTGGCAGAGAGGGGTGTATAGCCAAAAAAAAGTCTGGTGCCGAGAATTTTCATATTTTCCCTTAAAAGTATTATCTTCTTAAAAAATTGTTGATGACTGTGGAAGGGGTAGACCCGTACCTATTTTTTACTTCTTGTGGGTGTTTGTTTTCATCATATATAAAATTATATGACAGAACAGACTTTTATTTAATTATCATTACTAGACTATGTATAAAATTAAAACCAACAGTTGATTTTAAAAATGCTATAAACATGAAAAATTTATTTGTACTACGTGGCAATCTGAACTATTAGAAATTATGAAATTTGTGGTGCTGCCTACCAGGAAACGTGAATTTCTAACATACACATTATTACACAACCACGTCCAAACATCAGAAATTATTTAATTTAATATATATCCTTTTAATTTGTAAGTACATACGCTTTTGTTGTAATTGCCCCTCCGTCCCCATACGCACATGTACGCAAATCAATCTCCCGGAACACATCCCCTCCACCTTGGTGCTTACATAATAAATGGATGACCCCTGTATTAGTCTGCTTTAATGACTTTCATGTTTTCACTAGAATTTTTGTTTAATAATTTCCCATAATTTTACAGTTCTACGTCTCAAGCCGAATAGTCGGTTTTTAAAATATAAAAGATAATTGTGGTCGATTGGAATCACAATAATAATATTTGTACAGTCGTTTTTAATAAATCAAATTAATAATATTTGTACAGTCGTTTTTAATAAATCAAATCTATATATATAAAAGAACATGTCCTGACTGACAGATGACTGACTCATAATCAACGCCGAGCTCAAACGCCTCATCCTAGGAACGTGAAATTTGGAACTTATATTACCTTTATAGCGTAAACATCCGCTAAGAAAGGATTTTTGAAAATTTTGCTCCTGAGGGGAAAAAACTGGAAAACAAACTTTTTCTAAAAAATTTTTCTAAAATTTTTTTCTGAAATTTGGTATATAGATTCTTTTTGAAAAATAAAAAGATACGTGTTTCACCATTTTTTGAAAATTCGGTTTCCCGGACCTCAAATGTGGGTTGGAAAATTGGGTTATTTGGTTTTTAAAGTAGCTTCTACTCAAAAACTGTTAATGCTACAGGAGTAAAAATTAGTATTTAGTTTCTACTCCAAAAATAATGAAACACGTGTTTTAGCATTTTTTGAAAATTTGGTTTCCAGGACTTCAAATGTGGGGTGGAAAATAGGGCTAATTGTCTTTTATAGTAACTGCTACTCAAAAACTGTAAATACCACAGATGTAAAAATTATTATTTAGTTTATTTTCTAAAAATAAAGATATACGTGTTTCACCATTTTTTACAAATTTGGTTTCCCGGACCTCAAATGTGGGTTGGAAAATTGGGTTATTTGGTTTTTAAAGTAGCTTCTACTCAAAAACTGGTAATGTTACAAAAGTAAAAATTAGTATTTAGTTTCTACTCTAAAAATAATGATATACGGGTTTCACAATTTATTGAAAATTTGGTTTCCAGGACTTCAAATGTGGGGTGGAAAATAGGGTTATTTGGTTTTTAAAGTAACTGCTACTCAACAACTCTAATTGCCACAGATGTAAAAATTAATACTTAGTATCTACTCAAAAATAAAGATATACGTGTTTCATCATTTTTTGGGTTATTTGGTTTTTAAAGTAGCTTCTACTCAAAAACTGTTAATGCTACAGAAGTAAAAATTAGTATTTAGTTTCTACTCCAAAAATAATGAAATACGTGTTTTAGCATTTTTTGAAAATTTGGTTTCCAGGACCTCAAATGTGGGGTGGAAATAAGGGTTATTTGATTTCAAAATAACTGCTACTCACAAACTGTAAGTGCTACAAATGTAAAAATTAGTATTTTGAAGTTTTGTGCCGGTTAAAAGTAGCTAAGTCCAGTTTATCATCGGCCGGGTCAAGCCGTTATTTTAGAGTCTTCACACGAGCCAGGCCAAACCTTAAATCAAAGTGGGACGGGCCGAGGCTTTTCACTAAGCATATAGACATTTTAGTAATTTTAGGGTCTTCAGATGGGTAGGGCCAAACCTGAAGTCAAGGTGGGACGGGCCGAAGTTTTTCATCAAGTATATAGAATTTCTAGGCCTGTAAAAACGGGCCGGGCCCATATTAGACGGGCCGTGCCGGGCCAGGAATTTTGGTTTTGAAACGGGCTGGGCCAATTTGTCGACGGGCCGAGCCGACACCTATGGATGCACGGTTCAAATTCTCTAATTTCATGCGAGCGAAGCCGCTACGGGCACTGCTAGTTAATAATATTTGTACAGTCGTTTTTAATAAATTACAATAACAATAATTGTACAGATGTTTTTATTAAATCACAATAATAATATTTGTACAGTCATTTTTAATAAATTAATCACAATAATAATATTTTACAGTCATTTTAATAAATTAATCACAATAATAATATTTTTACTGTCATTTTTAATAAATTAATCACAATAGTAATAATTGTACAGTCATTTTTAATAAATTACAATAATAATATCTGTACAGTCATTTTTAATAAATTAAAGAAACTTCTAGCCAGTTGCAACTTTTCATTCAGTTCAGGAAATATTTGAAAAGAAAGAAAAGTAAGGAAGATTATTCACCTGGATTTTTTACTGTGAAACTAACAGAGAAAAGGAGGTTGGAACTTCAGAAAATAATCACAGACAGAAGAGAAGATAAACAACAGGCTGGTGTGCTAATTTATCATTAATTTTATTTTATCAGTTATTAAATATAAGCAATTGAACAAAAATTATTTTATTATTAAGATTCATCAACACCTCTTAGACTATCAGGATAATAATAATAATAATAATAATAATAATAATAATAATAATAATAACATGTATGACTTATATAGTGCAGTACAATTAAACAGCCCTGTACAAACCGTCAAAAACCTCGGATAAACAAGAGATTGTTTAGTTGTATGACTTAATGAATAAGATTGGTTTTAAGAGATTTTTTAAAAGCCTCAATAAGACCTAACTAAGAACGCAAATACGCCGTACTAGGGATGTCATGGGTACGACTTTTTGCACTTTTCGGGTTTTCATTTTTCCAAAAACTAGGTTCGGGTTTTCGATTTTCAAAATTTTGGGTTCGGGTTTAAAAATTAAAAACGTTCGGATCGAGTTTAATCATAGTTTTGGAAATGCGTCTGTGAGTTATCTTAGCGCTAGCATATATTTTATGATTGGCTAAACCAATTAGTGAAATACAAGAAATATATACAGCTCAGCACTTATTTATCAACCAGTTAAGAATGAAAGGCTGAGAGGACTTGAGCAAATATGAGTTAGCTAGCTGCTTGCTCAAGAAAATTACACGCTTAAACCTGGAATCGAACCCGGGTACTACGGATACCCAAGCCGGTCTCTAAGCCACTAGACCAACACGTCTCAAAAGATCAGTTGTTTGTTTTGTAACTCTTTTTAAGGATTGGTACTATAATTATTTATTGCAAAATAATTTTCAGTACAGTGGCAAACAAAATTAGCCAACTTTTCTGACCTAGGTGCTCATAATTAAATGCTATTTATCTACCCATTAACCAGCATTTTCTCTAAGCAACTGTTCAGAGGTGCTACTCATATTATATTGATAGAAACATAATGCAGAAAGAATGTTGTTCGTGAAACAAAATGCCTGAATATGATTTTTAATACTAGATTTCTTTAGATGTACCAAGTTTTGAAAACTCCGGGATCGTGTTTAAATTATTAAAGCTCCGGGTTCGGGTTTTAATTTTTTAAAACGCCGGGTGCGGGTTTCTCATTTTCGGATTTCTATTTTTTAAAAGTTCAGGTTCGGGTTTTAATTTTAAGAAAGTTCAGGTTTTAATTTTTAGAAAGTTCGGGTTTCAAGTTTTCAAAATTTCGGGTTTGGGTATCCAAAAAGACCGGGTAGTACCGAATTTCGCGTCGGGTACCCGTGACATCCCTACCAATTACCATGATTTTGAAAGGTTTGGGTATTTTCCCCATTCCATATCAATGTAACATTAAAGATGAGCTCGATTTTATCAAATCTCATTCAATTCTCAGTATGACTTCTTTTCCAACTATTAAATTTATACCTTGATGACTTGGGTAAATCAGTTTAACATTTAGATCTTAAATTAATTTATAAGTAACAAAAACAAAACTCGTTACAGTTTGAACCACAATTGTTGTTATATAACTAAATGAGCAAAACCGATAATTAAAAACACGTTTCTTTCTAGTTAAGAAAAAAATTAACTTGTGAACAGTATGTCATCATCATCATGCTTGACCAGATCAAATGTAAAAATGTGTTAAAATCAAGTTACTGATGAAAATTAAAAATTTTCTGTCATCAGATGGAGCCAACAATTGGAAAAGAACTTGAAGAGTTGCACCACAAAGTTCAAACTGCCTTGGGGAATAAGTTGGTCTCGTATCGAACATCGTGGAGGAATCAACAACATCTGGATGCTCTGATAGCTCACATTTCATCAGATGTCAGTCTCCTGTTAAGTAAGTGAGCAAATATAACACATCTATTAAAAATTTATTAAATAGATTCTTATAATTTTAAGTTATATGAAATAAATGCTTTAATAAAGAGTTCTGGTCACTTAGATGCTCCAAGTCTAACAGATGTAGAAGAAAAAAGCATTTCTTCATTCCAAAGTTGCTCACTGCCAGTTGCTACAATGGCCAGACATGAGCATCTGGAGGCACTGCAAATGTTGCAAAAGCCCTGGTGGAAAAGACTCGAACAATCACAGAATGCAAGTGGAGGTACAGATATCATTTGGAGTGACTGGAGAGTTTTCTAACTAATCCCTGAAAGGTTAACACACCTGATATAACACCAAATTGAGATAGACTCTTGCTTTTTAATCTGATCATATTAAAAATCAAAGAATAAAATCTTGTTTGTAAACATCAAATTAAATAAAATTAAAAAATATAAATAAATAAAAATTAAATAAAATTAACTCAAATCTACTTCAACAGTAAAAAGAATGTGCCTGTTGAAACAACAAAATGCAAAAAATAAAAACTCAGAATTTATTTCAACTGAGCTCCTTATAGAACTCAAGCATTTGCATGTGCACACACACACACAAACACACATGCACACATTCTGGCAAACCTCAGCAGCAGTAACAACATCCAGGGCATTCTTCATCTAGAACCAACCACATGCAGCTAGAAAGTAGGCATAATAACATCGTATGTCAGTAATTTTGGCTAGTGATTTTTTTTAATTTGATGTTGGAAAAAAACCACAAATCTGACAGCTTTTTTTCTTTATTTCAGCTGTATTCCACCATGATATCACCTCAGTCTTTCTTTTTTCCTTAAACCTTAACCTCCTCTTTCTTGCTCAAATCTTTCAGAGTAACCACACTAAGTTGAATCAGAATGTTTAGCACAAGAGCGAGCATACTACTTACTACTCTGGAGAATTGTTATGATCCCCTAAAATTCCATTCAGTACAAGTTTGCTTAGACAGAATTTTTGATAAAATGTTCACACCTCAAAAGTAATTTTTAGCAGAAACTTCATTATTGAACCACAAGAAGAAAGTCAACTCATTGTCAAATTCAAACAATATTCATATGGAAAAATTTTCAAATTTTTATATCAACAACCAGATTTTCATTGAAGTAAAATCAACTTGCAAACCAAAAAATTAATTTAATTCAAATCCACACTACAAGTAAATGAAAATTTGATGTTTTGTCATTCCCAAGGAAAGCTAGACAGTTGTATAGTTCTCTGATAATTGGTGTAACTCTCAACTATACAACTTTCTACCTCAACCAGAGAGATGACACATTCAAGAAATCTAAAATTAAAAACCCTCGCCAAACTAGAATTTGCAGCGAACTTCATGTAATTTAAATATTTAACTTAGATTGTGACTGATTATTAGATTTACAGACATTTTGAGCTGTTATGCTCACATATACTTCTTATTAATTATAAAAAAAAGTACTTGAATATAATCATCATTCAGCAAAAACCTTATCGTGTTTGCCTTCACAAAACTTTACGGAGGGCTCAAAAGCTGAATAAATCTGCATAATGAGCTCAATTGTTAATCAGAACACTTTCTAAAAAGAAATTTCGAAGGAATATTTTCTATCCACAGTTGATTCTAACATGTGTTAAACTGAACAAAGGTGTCACCACATAAAAAGAAATGACGGCTTTCTATTGCACTCTTTCCCAAGTTATTTCTTTCTGGCAAGACAGACCCTGCCACACCGACTTGTGGATACACTGACTAACTAACACAAGTCCGGTTGTACGGGTTCATTTGGCCAGAAGTCCTGAAGAGGAAATTTAAACGAAAATATTTATAAGCTGGTCAACTGCACACATATTTTAAAACTAAATTAAACAAATCTGAACCAGAAAAAAGCTATTTGGTTCACATTTGAAGAGTTTATTGCGGATAACCTCCGCTTTATTATCAATTAACGTTAGCTCACCTGTGAGCTGAAACAAATTATTGGAATAGAATACTAAAAGATTAAATCAAAATAACAAAAAGAACCTTTTAAAAATAAACTATTAAAATTGTTTAAATGAAGAGCACGTACTTTGAAGTAGTCTCATTACGTCAAGAGACAAGTTACGAATTGTTGAGAAAAGTAATGTATATCACTTATTTACACTTGAATGTAAAGCAAGATAAAAAGGACAAATAGAACTTTAATTACGAAGCTACTGATTGGTGCGTAAAAACATGGCCACCAAAGATCCAGATCTATTTTGGAGAAGTACAACGCGAATTGCTGAAATATAATTTATTTTATTTTTTATGTTAGACTACAACAATGAAAATGCGAAATCATTGCTGTGACTGCAAAAAGTCAATAGATCTGATGATTATTTATAACTTTAGTGATTTGCCACCAAAATAAATGGAAGCTATTGCTGAGCATGCTGTTATCAGCCCAGCTCACTTGGGCCACTAATGTGTGCATGCTAGTCTTCTATTTGCAGAGAGCACATATATAATGCACATACACCAGCCAATCCAAGGTTATGAGTCACTAAACCAGCTGTCTAGACCCGACCTAAATGCAGGATAACCTACAAAAGCCTAGAGTTGCTAGAAGAAAATAGCTGATCTCAGCACAAGTATAGAGAGCTCTAGAATTTATATTGTTAGTGCTATAAAATATTTTAAATTTCCCATATTTTCACAAATGTTGCAGAGCCATTAAAATTTCATCTTTACTTAAAAATTTTTTTTTGAGTTTTTCACGCTTATAAAATTATTATAAGATGTTGGTCATAATTCGGCTGAAACTTTTTTTTTTAATGCTTGCTATTCGAAGGCAGGTGTAGGCAGGTCAAGCCATTCATAATATTGGCAAATTCTTCACCAAAAGCATAATAAAACAATAAAGTCCGAATTGAATTTCCTGACATAAAAATATTGCTTATTACTAAATGACACTTATTATTAAGATCAAGTCATTCCTTAGGTTTTACAATCAATGATACATTTTTTTATGCTAAAAATTCATAAAAACAAAAGTATTGTATTTTATTTAACTGATTAATCAATCAACTCATACAAGTTGCATTATTCTGTTTTCCAGCATCCCTCTACCCCATTTTTAAGCTTAATTTTAAAATAATAATTTTATTAGTTTGTTCCTGTGTAAAACATAAAAAACGCCGATTTTTTATTTCAAAAATCAAGTTCGATTGTGGTTCACAGCTACGTGTTGATCCTTACTACTACTAATTTCAATGAAGTGAAATTTTACTGAAAGATACAAAAGAACAAATACTTCTGACCTCTCAAAGTTTTCTTTGTAGACATTACCGAGGGTGCGTCTCAAACATCATAAATATTCTTTGATGTGGCAAGGAAAAGAGATGCATTGTCACTTATTGTAAGAGCTGGAATCAAACATTTTTTCAACGCAAAACGTTCGTCGCGTTCAAAATTCAAATAAGAACGCTTCGACCGAGATACATAACAAGAATCAGACTGAAAAATTGAGCACTAACTGACTTCCCGCCCGAACGTGTCCAACTGAGCGTAGTCACGCGGCCGCATGCTCCAGCACTTCAACGGCTCCACATCTTGATTAATTCGATAGATCGTGGTGATTTCCGCGGCCTCCAAATTGTTCACGATCAGAAGCAAATTCTTCAGTTAACAAAAAAAGTAATAAACGCCGACATTCGTCTGCTTCCATGCAAGACATCTTCGCTCGGGATGCACATTGCCGGCCGGCCGAGCTTTCTATCGAGCGTTCTGATTGGGCGATGTGATTTGAATCGAATGGCAGGATTGGTCCAATCTAATCGTCGAACCATGTACCACGTGGCGCTAGTACCAAAACGACCTAGTTGTCTGAGTGCGTCTAGGCACGTAACATTATCAAATCTAACATCAAACACTTTAAATTATTTTATCGTAAAAATACAGATCTGTACTTTATGTTTTCTAGCAGGTTGAATTTACTTTACAATTACTCGAACAAATTCCTAGCGCGTTCAACGTTTCTAAATCGTCGACAATGTGCGGCGTCAGATTCGAAAATTTATCGATAATACAAACTTTTACGCGATAACAATGAAAAAACTCCTGAAATTTTGAAATAAATCGAATCATATCTCTTCCCGAAGAAATAAAAAACATACTCCGAAACGAAGCACGAGACGAGCTAAGAAAAATCAACTCTTCCTACTTATTAGGCTGAACTTAAGGGGCGGAACCTTGCGTAACTCAGGCTAGAGAAATACAGAAAAAAAGTGAGCTGCGCTGTTGTCATTATAATAAATTATTACGCGAACTGCAGGCCTTGTTTCCTAATACTAGCTGTATATTAGTAAGACCGTGCCATAATAACCAGCCTCTTCGTAAAACGTGGTAAAATTAAGTTTCTTGATGGAAGTAAGCGGGTGTGGTTGATGACAAAGTGTTTTTGTATGTTTGGCAATTTATTGCTTGTGTGTTTGGGATGTATGTGTACATAGAGTGAAGCTTATGTAGTTCTAAAACTTTAACCTAAGTTATGGATCATTCAAAATCGTGACTAACTGAAGACCATTTCCATTTAAACAACACCTTTGTTCTTGTCAATTTGTGTGCACTTCAGAAAAATGTATATATATATATATATATATATATATATATATATATATATATATATATATATATATATATATATATATATATATATATATATATATATATATATATATATATATATATATAGCAAAATAAAGCTGGACGAAAATTTATGTATGTCAGGCACGTCGATTAAATTAAATTAATTTGAAGTGGGTTCTCCTGACATTGTATTTTTCCCTTTCTTACGCTTTAGTTGAACTGAGTCCCCTATTCTTAGACCCCCTCCGTCATGAGCTATTTTAGGAGCAAATAGTTGAGAAGTCCTTCGAACGTTTTTTGGAAATGTACCTCCGGCTACCCCCTACCCCCTTGCTATAGGACCTACCAGACTTTTTGGCCTTATACTAAGGCATTTGGCTGCGACTGTATCTTTCTATATAACTCTTTATAAAATTATAAAACAAAACAAAATGCATTTTTTAAGTAAGAAATGTAATGATAATGTTTTAGGTGGGAGAAAATACGACCTATATTGTTTTGTTGAAAACACGGGGTGAGGAAGAAATTGATCAGTGTTTTAAGTTTTCAATAATTTAAATTATTTGGCTGATAATTTAAAAACAAACGCGCATATTGGATAACGTATTCAATTTCACACACTTTATGGTGCTAATGGTGCTATATAAGATGTATATTTAGCAAATCGGCATTTTTTAGACCGATAGGTTACCCATGTAAGGTAATGCTGAACCACCTTGACTACCTAAGTTAGTTAGCAGACGATAGCAGTAGTGTTTTCTAACGGTGGCATGCTCAAAGATTCACTTTAAAAATATTGTAATTAATTTAGCTTCCTGCTCTTACGGTATGAGTTCAGCCTGACCAGCAAGTTTCTTCAATACACAGTTTACTGCTCCTGAACAAAACTTCTACGTTGAGTTTTACAACAACGTTCTATATGCATCAACGTATGGCCGTGCTCCGTCATACTTATCTCTCAACCACGTTACAAACGGACGGTGCAAGCGTAGATTAGCACACTGGTGTCTTCTCCTGACACCACCGGCTCGTGGCACAAAGCTCATCGGAAGATCAATCGACGTCATAGAACCAAAAATGTGCGACAAACTTCCTCACCACATCATTAATTTATCTAGTTCAGCCAGTTTCTACACAGCACTCAAGACGTTTCTGTCTACAGGATACCTTCCCCTCATGTCAACAGTGATATTAAAATTCTACTTGACGTACGCCAATGTATTCAGTCCGGGAACGATTTGAGTGGCACAGCAGTTACTACAGGATTCTTTAGGGTTCTCTACATTCACAACAATCCATCGATTAACCACCTGAACTGTCAACAATTTACATCATTTCTGTTCATTTGCTAATCCAGATATGCTTAAAGACCGTCTTAAGTCCCAGAAAATTTAAAAAATTAAACTGTTTGTTTGTTTTACGGCTTCATTATTCCACATGGACATTTTTCAAAGTGAAACGTTTTTAAAAATTTTGCCAAAATTTCTGATAGTATTAATGTTTGTGAAATAATTAGTAAGTCATCTTGAGCAGTTTATTTCAAAGTAAATCTGAAAACTTTTTTAATTTATTTTGTTGCTTTTGTCTGAAAATCCTATTTAACATAACATATTTTAAATGGCGTAGAAAATAAGAAGCCTATGTGAAAATCACTGAAAGTTAACATTTTCTATCTTATTAAACAGTTTAGACATTTTAGACTGTGTTTGCATACTCTTTGTTCCACAAAAACACCTGTATTCGGTATTAGAATACCGATTAAAACTCCAAAGACCAAAAATTTGTTTCTAATCCCAACGATCCTGTACCTTGCTAATCGTTCTAGCTTTTTTGGTCTTGCTAAGGCATTTGCACCGAGACTTGCTTCTCTATATAACGCTTTATAAATTTGAGCAGCTCTGAATATTCACAATCGTACGGACCATATTAAAAATAATTATCTATATTTGTTGATTTTCGTAAATATGCTAACAGTAGCTAGTAGCTACATGAAAGCAGCCAAGCAGCATACTAAGAAAACAGAAAATTGCCTTGAAGTATTAGTATTTATACAAGCTGCGCTATATAATTTGTCAAATAATAATAATAACAATAAATAGGTAAGAACTGCCAGGTATTATTCTACTTTAACAAAGTAGATACAAGCCGTCTCAAGAAGTTAGTCTCTATTTTCGGACACGGTTATATAGTAACGTCTACAAAAAAGTGGGAGTAAGAGAGTGGGGGGGGGGGTCAGTCACATATGGACAGGAAGTAACAAGAAAAACTCGAGAGTTCGTGAACGTTACGAACGGACAGATGAGTTAACTTAGTAAGCATTCCATTGAACCAGAGTCTAGTCTCATCTCCGATATTCCGCGACCTCCAAAATTGATCTAAAGTAATAAAACAAAGCAAAATGCATATTTTTAGATCACGCATCAGATTGTCACAAAGGATGGCAGTACAAAATGGCGAACAAGCTTCCAGACAAAAATTGTCAATTTGAGCAAAAAAGAAACTACAAATGTAATAAAAAAAATCTACAAATACATCATTCCTTGAATAAATATTACAAAAAACACATTCAAATGAGCATTAAAAGATCGTCTGAGTAAATGCAAGAGTTTTTAAGTAGATTCTCCCAGATAATTCTGCAGCACAAAAAAAAAACGTCTAGCATGTAAATGTTAATAATATTCGTTATATTTCAAATAGGCAAACAAAATATTATCGCTATTGTATTAGTTTTGTTTAGTTCAGCAGCTTAAACATAAACAATTTAAAACCACGCAGAGTTATATATACCAAAGGATGATATTTAAATGGAGATATTGATATTTTAAGTAACATTTGAAGGAAAACTAACGAGATGACGATGACATTTACAATTTTTGAATTCCTACTATTTTTAAATGATGAAGAAGCTCGTTAGTACTTTAAATAAAGTTTATAAAAAGAAGTTTTTAAAAATATGTCAGTCAAGGTAATGCTATCAGAACAAAAAAAAAGAAATATAAAAACAAAATTTGAAAGGTGCAGCTGGTTCTGATAATCAGAAAACAAAAGATGTGTATACAAACGTATGTTTGTTTGTAACTATATCACATGTAAAAATTTCTATACATCTTGGTATATAAGCAAATGGTTATGCTAGCCGTTATCAATAATAGTTTACTATGCCGTTGAAACAAGCAGCATTTCGTTGAAGCTACAGTTTGAAAATGCTGCTTTTCAATTTAAAAATCAAACTCGAGATTTATACGTTACTAAACGAGTGGTTGTGGAATCCAAGATCCGCATTGCCAAAGTTTACGCCTGCGGTCATCCTTCCCTGAACGGGTCTACCGTTACCATTGCTTACAGGGTTGGTGTCGAACGAAGTGTTCAACTGAGGTATGCTTCCACTGCCACCAAGGTGAGCCACTCCGATGTCTGGAACGCCAGGACTTCCACTGACAACGCCACTGGGATTTGGCTTCATTTGTTGATTATAAACAGGCGTGTGAAAAGCCGGATTTGGATTGGGGTTAACGCTGGTAGCTGGCTTTGCTTTACTGGGGCTGCTGCCTTTAACCTCATTCTTGGGAGGAGTCTTTTTGATACTGCCGCCTGTTTCTTGATTTTTCTTCTTTCCTGAACGTGCAGAAGGAGTTAATTATTGTATATTCCACTTTATGGAATGAAACGAACGTTTAAATTATATGCGATATTTAATTTGCTAAAATTAATATGCAGTTAAGCATGTAATGCAAAAATTAAAAAAATTAAGCTTACTCATTTGATAGGCAATCAAGCCTATGATTGCCAGTAAAATTGGCACACCAAGACCGATACCTATTCCGACTCCAATGCCAACTTTATCGACTGTAAAAGTTTTGAATTTCAATTAAATTAGGATAACTTATAGCAGGAAGAGTAAATAGACGCACTTTCTGCTGCCGCCACATGTGGAGTTGTTGAATTGCCTGAGGGTCCGACTGAAAGTAATTTTAAAATATGTTCAGATCTTCTTAATTGTCTTGTTTTACATGAATTTGAATTGAATTAATACATATAAAATTGAAAAAAAAAACGATTTAACTATGCTCAAGTCGTCAAGTGAGTTGTAGAAGATATCAGTAATACTAATAATAGTAATTATAATATTAATAGATGTATGTCTACGAGAGATCCTTAGACACTCAAAGCTTATATATATAACCAGTTTTTCATTAGTATAAGAAGTAAATTGTGTCTTGTTATATACAATTTCATATATGACACACAAACATATAGAAGTCTCAAACATTATTTATAAAATTTTTGTAGAATCTCTTCTAATTATGACATCGGCAATGCTTAAAACTGAATCACATTAGAAAGCTTACAAATAGAACAAACATAATATTTTAGCAAAGTACCTGTAAAATCAATCCTTAAAGATTTATTGATAACATTTGATCGGTAGCTGTATGTACTGGTGCAATTCCATGACTGAGGACCCTGGCACGAGTTTGCCAATGTCAGAATCGAACAACTGCACCCAGGAGGGGAAGATAGTTGCGGAGGTGTCGGACAATTTCCGCTTAAACGGATCCAGGTGACTGTTGGAGTTGGATAACCATCTGATGTGCAAACCAGTTGGTCGTTGACCTCAAAAGATGTTTGAGAAGAATTGGCAAACATGACGTTTTGCATTGGGTCTGTTAACAAATATTGTCAGTTTATCAGTCTGCTGTCAGTATTTAAACTAAGGTGTCTTTCAGGCATTTAATATTTTAAATGGAATAAATAGGCTCAATTCAAATTATTTCCTATTGCTACATATGCTATCATGGCAGCAATGTTCTCGAATTACTTACAAATAACATTCACTTTGATGGTTGCCATTGAAATTGAAGGTTGTTTGGTTGAAGCAAGTCGACAGGTCAAGTTGTTTTTCTCCATTGCATCATTCACAGTACCGTTATAGTTCTAAATAAATTATGGTTATTTACTTAAGCAGTGAAACTTCTCTTTTTTAAAGTTATTGTTTTTATTGAACCGCAAATCACCAAACTTACCAACTGCCTGGTTCTAGTTTCTTCAGCTTGGTCAACCATAAATGATAAGTTTTTAGCCAGATTATTGCTTCCAACGTCAAGATATAAAACTGGATTTTCATTATTTGTAAAGAGTTGGGTAGGTACAACATGAATGACTACTCCGCAAGTGATAGCAATCGGATCATTCAACGACAAACCATCCTGAGGAATAGCTGCAATCTGAACCTTTTCTGAAAATCAAGAAAACAAAAGTAGAAGTGTACAAGTCTCAAAAATATTTTATATTTTATGAATAATATTTTTCATACCGGCAACTGCTAAATCAATTTGGGCTTGCTGGCTTACATTTCCCATATTTAGGCACAAATAACTTCCAACATCTTCGATGTCGACGTCGTTAATAAATAAGTGCCAGACTCCTCCAATTATTGTAAAGTTGTATTTTTCTGATGGATTCAATTTTTTTATAGATTCATCTTGGCAATAAAGATTATCCACTGTAGAGACAAAATTCAACGGTAGGTCTGCTTGACTTCCTCGAATAAAAGTCAACATATCTGACGTACACGGTTTCCATATCATCAGCAGAAGTATCACTAAAATAATTTATTAAATTTAAGTTGATCACACAATTCTACTCATTGAAATACAAAAATTATATAAGTTGAATTAGCCATCGCATAAAGTTTGTGCAGTTTGAAAGACATACACACAAAAGTTGTAAAATCTTTCTTCTTCGATGTAGCAGAAATTATTTTGAAAAGAGCCATATTTCAATTTATATCAGCTATGGTAGATATTGGCTTACAAATTTCTGTTTGTGCAGATTCCGTGTCATGATGATGAGGCTTATATTATACATTATTTAAACACCATGCAAATTCAAAATATTAGACAATAAATTTATTTTAGCAAATGGTGTTTGTAAAAAATTAGCAATTTTTAATTTTTTGACATCTTGATCAAATGAAAATGAACTAAACATTCTCAATGAGTGGCATTTTCAATATATTGTCACACAAACTAAAATAAAGTTGAATTTCTTTATTATTTCGTTGTATATATTTTTATATCCATTTGAGATGCTAATGCTTATGTGCTAATTTGTACATTATTATTCATTAATTAATCGCTGCTCTCTTAAAATTAAATCCTGTTCTAAAGAAATGAACAAATATAAGCATAGTACAAATGGTTCTTGCTAGTTCATTTAATTAGTAAAACATTTAAGAAGAAAATAATAATTTGATACATGATAGATAACATTTTCAGTAAACTTTTTAAGCTAAAAATCAATTCGTTAGCCATGCATTAGATAAAAAAATAACCTGAAATAATCAACGCCATTCCTGCAGTGTGTCTGTTTTTAATGCGCACAGGTACAGGTGAAACGATGAAAGCTACACAGGTGAGCATATTTGTTGTGGTGAGACGCTTTTTTTTTTACAAAGGTGTTAGTTAAAGCAGTTATACGAAAAAAATATATTAAAGGTAGTTTTATTTTCATTTAATAAATATCTTAGAAATACCAGCCTAACTTACTTTTGGAGATAACAATTTGTTTCAAAATAATTCCGCTTTCTACAGCTAATTAACATAAACTGACCGTCCTGTTAACACAATTCAGCATATTGACAAATCGCCACACGTCAATCATTTCTCACGTTTCCATTGGTCACTCGTATTCGTATGACTGCATAGTAAAACCATTTGGCTCAACGCATATAGGCGGAACATCTGGAATAAATGAATATGCTAATTTCTGACCATCGCCTTTGGAACTGGACGAAGTTTCTTCCAATCACAGATCACTACTAATTCTCACTTATCTTTTCATTGCTTTTGCAATAGCACGAAAGATCAGCGTAAATTTTTGATTTACGTTAAGTAGAAAATTATGAATATACTCTAAAATGTATCATGCTGCCGTTTCTGAATAAATTCCATATTATAAAATTGTTTTAAAAAATACGTCAAAGCATGAAGATGAAGGTCTTATACGGAGCGGAGAAAAATATTAACTATCTTCATTTTATTCATTTCCAAATTCCACGTGTTTCTTTTTAATAATGTAACATGACGTAAAACGGAGGGGCTTTTGCCCAGTTCACACATAAATCAACATATATAAAATTTTAAATACAAATTGTATTTCTATAAGCAACTATCCTGATATGCAGTGATGTATGACATGGCCTAGCGAAAGTTTTAAAAAATATTTGACTATTTCTTTTCACGTTTAAAGGATGTAATAAATGGCTTTGGCCCAATGCCATTTATCCCCCTTCCTAGTCGGACTTAGGTGACTTTGGCTCATCAACGTTTAGCCTGTTTAAAACTAATAATTCACCTCCAAGCAGTATCAATTAAAGTTTTTTTCATTATTACTATGTATGTTTTGTTGAAATACACTTTTTAAAGAATTAGTTTAGCTAGTTTTGGCACTGTTCAGACTCGGACACGAACTTTTTAAATAAATAAGTCTCAAGTCCCTGAAGGAAATCTGTGAGAGAAGTAGATTTAGGAAGAGAGTTCCAGAGATATGGACCTGGACCAGAGTAGGAAAAAACGTTTATCAAATGAATGCTTAACAGTGAAGATACGAAAGTGACTAAGAGAGGAAGATCGAAGACCAGACTTAGGAGGGATTTGTATCAAGTTAGGTAGAATGAAGAAGGGCAACTTTTAATTTTAAACATTAGTAGGCAAATTTTGAAAATCACCCTATATTATATTTAAAGTGAAGCCAATGCAGAAGAACAAGAGATGGGAGAAAAGTAATTTCATTTATGGTAGTAGTTGGAGATACCTACTTTTTCTTAAAATTTTCTAAATTGCTATGCACTTTTGCCTTTTTTCAAAAAATTCTTGGGGGAGGAAATTTTCTCCCCCTGCTCTACCCTGATTCTCAAACTTTGTATATAGATCTTATTGCAAATAAATATCAGTAGGCTCGCACGTGAGCCAGCTGCTTTCGGTACAATTTTTCATCTAATTCTCTTCAAACAGTTGAACCGCTGTTTTCTATTAGGTACTTGCGGTTCACCCTTTCAACAAGTAGCAGCCATTCTTCAGGCACTTACAGCCTCACTACAGGTGCTTCGCGACGAGCAGATTCGAAATACCGCCTTACCAATATACCACAAACCCGGATAAATTTCCGCCGCCTTTTTGGTGAGGTAAATTTCGAGTATCGCCGCCAGTTGCGGGTGTTTTTGCAATAATCAGGAAAATTTAGTTTTTGGCTAAACAATAATGTTTTATAAAGATATGCAAACAATGTGCAAAATAGCAAAATACAAGAAATTTGTACGACGTTAATAACACAATTAGGTAAAAATATAGCTTAAAACCAATAGGATAAATTTGCGAGTTTAATTCAGAAAAATATTCAAAAATTAAATACACGCCGCAATCAACTTTAGATTTCAATTCACTTTTATCCAACGATTCCAGTTACGCTGCACCAACTGGAGCATGGTTACAATGTACTACATGCGCATTAATGGTGTCGGGATGCAGGAAAACTTTATGGCAATATGGGCAGAACTTGGTCTTCCTTGCATTAGGTCCTATGAACTGTAGGTTGTTCCCTTCGTGTATGTCGAAGTGATCATCTAATCCATTGCCCGGTTGGAAATAAAAGCCAAAACCATTCAAAGGATGGGCTAGAAGTGTCCAGACCCCATCTTTCTTTCGTTCGACATTTGCTATGATTTCGTTATTTTCTATTATGAATGTCACTCTTACTGCAAACAATTACCATAAAAAATATAACTATTAATATATCATAATATTTATATAGTTGACGTGGGTTAGTTTCTTGCTCAAGGAAATTACGTGCCCGGACCGGGAATCGAACCCGAGTCCTACGACTCAAAGCTCTAGTGGTATTATTTTATAATTGTTTCTCAGTTAAAACTAAATTATGATCAACAACTAACCATCAACATATTTTGGGGAAAAGGGACTGTTGGTTATAGATAGCGATCCTACTCCCCTTAAACGCGTACAGAACTCGAACGGAGTTTCCTGCGTGTCCATATTTTGCACGAAGATTCCAGAATGAAAGCTGGGAAGTTGGCGTCGGTCTGCTGACGTGATCAAATACACGGGCTGTACCATTCCTACATATTAAGTTTAATGAAATTTGCAGCTTTACATTAATTGTATTTAATCGAGAAGATTTGCGAGCGTTTATTTTGAAATTTGTTATGGCTAACAATAATAATATAATTGTCTCGTAATAATTTGAAACAAGTTCACAGTAATTCGCCCCATAAAAACTTATTCTAATTTCTATCAAATTAATTCATTTATTAATTCAAAATTGAATTCCACTTAAACGTTTGAGCGTTTTCAATTGCGTACGAACTGTGCATGTATTTTATACGAATTTCATATTCGTTCTTCCCTTCACTGCGTGCACACCATGGTCAAACATTAAGTTTATACGCAATATCTTCAAACAATAACTTAACAGAGCACGTTTCTCCAAATTAAGACACTATTATTATAACTTAAAATGTTAATTAAATTACTAGCTTGTGTTCAAAGGAAAATATTCGTTCTACTTGCGCTTAAAGCTTGTTTTATGAAAAACTTACAGCTGAAAAGATTGCAAAGCTAAAAATGTATTCTTGCAAAACTTACAACTGGAAACATGCAAGACTTACAACTGGAAACATGCAAGACTTACGACTGGAAACATGCAAGACTTACGATTGGAAACATGCAAGACTTACGACTGGAAACATGCAAGACTTACAACTGGAAACATGCAAGACTTACAACTGGAAACATGCAAAACTTACAACTGGAAACATGCAAGACTTACGACTGGAAACATGCAAGACCTACGACTGGAAACATGCAAAACTTACGACTGGGTCGTTCTACAGCTGCAAGGTCTTCAAAATTTGTATAATGAAAAACTTACAGCCCAAGACTCTTAGCCCAACTTACTTACAAGACTCACGGCCTGTAAGACTTACAACTAATTTATAGTCGCCAACAACTTCGAACCGGGAAAAGCGAACGAGCGAAATTCGTGCGACATTGCAGAAGAATAAAATTCATAAAAACCTCACTCAAATTTCTTGTAAAACTTCTCTTGCAAAATTATAATACGAAAAACCGACGAAACTTCGTTTAAAAACTTTAGAAATTGAAAACGTAAGCTATCGTTGAGACGTTTAAATACAGTTAAGAACTTCTTTACAGTTTCACTGCGCCTTCTTGCTGGAAGTGTGTCAACCTCGACTCTCCCTGCTGTATATATACCTACTGAAAAAAAGATTAAATATACGTTTGTATCAGCGAATGTTCTAGAAAACAAATTAAAATTAACGAAACTTATAAGGTCAGTCAAAATCAAAATATGTTTATTACGTAACATAATTTTAGTTTAATTATCTCGCTAATTTAAAGTAAATGAAAGTGTAGAGATAATAAACAAAGCCTGTTGGTTTTTTGAATGTTCAGAGGCGGTCTTTGTCACGTAAAGAGGGGTCACTAGGGCTGGGTTCAACTGGTGCGGTGTCTGGTATACTCACAGTGTGGCCCTCCTCAATTTCTCAATGAATCTTCTTCATGTCTTTTGTTTTTGACCTAATAAACCCTATATAACACCGGATAATTAAATTTTTCTTATTTGTAATTTTATAAAATTCTTCAATTGATTATGAATTCTTCTTAAATTCTAATTCTGAATTTCAAAATAACTTTCTTTTAGTCGAGCCAGTTGCAATTTATTTGAGCAGAAATGTCATCCAGTGTGTTCAACAGAGTATCGTTTCAATGTCATGTTTTACAACTCTCATGAATTTTCTCAGAGTCTTTTTGTTATTTTGTTATATTCATTTTGTTGCGGTCATTCGTTCAAGGCTACAACGCTTTTCGTCATAAGCACTAAGCACGAGATAATTTAATATATGAAGCGTGAAAATGAGACTTAATCTGAACTCCTCTTGATGACTAACGCCGTACTTGATCATCCTAATTGGGAAGAAATAAATCGTACCAAAACCACGGACTGCCAGATAGACTGTCTAATAGTTCATGAGTTCCTGGATGAAAAAAATCAGAAGACATTCAAGGTCGTTTTAAGGTCACCGAGGGATCAAACAATTATAAATCGGAAACAAATGCTAAACTAACTGCTAAATTTAAAAGGGTTTTTTGTTGTTAATAATTTAATCAGGCTCAATGTTGTCAAGAGCCTGGAATTCAATGGTGATTCAGTGTAGGAAGTTCACTCTGTGTTGCCAAACTAGAGCAAAGATTGTTTTGATAAGCTTCAATTTTCAATTTCGAAATTGTCTGTTCGCCAGTGATTAGGATTGAAAAAAAACAGTTTTCGTTTTTACTGACTAACGGACTGAGTGTTAAAACAAAGAATTATGGTTCAAAAAATTTAGAACAAGCTTTTAAGAAATGCTCTAAAACACCCTGGGAAATCCGGACAAACAAAAGTGAGCAAAATCTCATAAAAATAGTATCCCAGTAAATAGTAAACAAAGGATAGAATTTATTATGACGTCATTATCTTTGCGGACATCCACGTGCATCCGCGAACATCCGGACAAATGAAAGTTAAAAATAGCAAGTATAACAAGTGAACCGCGGAAAATTCTCTAATTCGGCAGGTTTTAAGTTTTTGTCATTTTTTATAATAGTAAGTCTATAAAATAGAAAAAAAATTTGACCACAGTCTTTTCAATACTTCTAAATATTTGAGGATTTAAAATATAAGAAACTGTTAAATCAATTTATTATAAATTAAAAAATTCTAAAATTAAGTATTGTTTTCTATAAATAAACTAAAAACTAAATTGTATTCAATTTTGTTCTTTGTTTTATTAAAATTTTGTCCAATCGATTTGAAACTTTAACAGCATGTGAAGTCTTTAACGACAAATAAACCAACCAAGTTTCAGCTCGATTACATAATTAAAAGTTAATTTTGTAAGCGTCCAAGGGCCCCAACTTATGGCTCAAGCAGGCAAGCAAACACGGTGAAGTAAAGGAAGTCTGTAGGTCTTTTGAATGTTTAGAGACGTTTTACGCCATGCGAAGAGGGATCACTAGGGCTGGATTCAACTGGTGATGTATCTGGTAAACTCATGGTGTCACCTCTTCCTTACTTTTTCAACCTTTAGTGAAGCCGGTTAGCAGCAAAAAAATTATTTTGCAAACTCGAGACAAACTCCATAAAGGTTAATTCAAACAATATACAGCTCAGTTTGACACACGATTATCTAATTTATGCTTGCAAATTAAGAACTTTAATGAAGTTTAAGTTACTAATATTATTTGCATAAAATAAAGTGATAAACATTACGTCACCCATTCTTTGTTTATTAAAAGATATAAAATTCAAAAATGAAAATAATCGAACCAACTAAATTTATTTTAAGAAACAAAAGAGACAAAAATTTAGGACAGTCGGCAGATGACAGTCGTTTTCTGGCCAGAAGAACCTTTCTCAAGCTCCAAAATTCTTTGACCTCAAGCAGAGGTTTTTCTTCAAGCCCTACAGTAATTCAAAATTATAAAATTTTTATTGGTATAGTTTAACAAGTAAATTAAAAACGAATTTTTAAAACCCAATGCTTTTATATGTAATTAAAACACAAATTTTGCAATCAATTTTTTCTTATATTACTCTTTTATTTTATATTAAAGTCGCAATATACAACAAGTAAATTAAAAACGAATTTTTAAAACCCAATGCTTTTATATATATACTAGCAGTGCCCGTAGCGGCTTCGCTCGCATGAAATTTGAGAGTTTGAACCGTGCATCCATAGCAGAGATCATTTTTTTATGTCTCGGCTCGGCCCGTCGACAAATTAGCCCAGCCCGTTTTAAAAACCCAAACTCCTGGCCCGGCACAGCCCGTCTGAATTAGGCCCGACCCATTTTTACAGGCCTAGAAGTTCTATATACTTGATAAAAAACTTCGGCCCGTCCCACCTTGACCTCAGGTTTGGCCCGGCCAAACTGAAGACCCTAAAATCACTAAAATATCTATATACTTGGTGAAAAACCTCGGCCCGTCCCACTTTGATTTAAGGTTTGGCCTGGCCCGTGTGAAGACTCTAAAATAACGGCTTGGCCCGCCGATGATAAACTGGACTTAGCTACTTTTATCCGGCACAAAACTTCAAAATACTAATTTTTACATTTGTAGCACTTACAGTTTGTGAGTAGCAGTTATTTTGAAATCAAATAACCCTTATTTCCACCCCACATTTGAGGTCCTGGTAACCAAATTTTCAAAAAATGCTAAAACACGTATTTCATTATTTTTGGAGTAGAAACTAAATACTAATTTTTACTTCTGTAGCATTAACAGTTTTTGAGTAGCAGCTACTTTAAAAACCAAATAACCCAAAAAATGATGAAACACGTATATCTTTTTTTTTTGAGTAGATACTAAGTATTAATTTTTACATCTGTGGCAATTACAATTGTTGAGTAGCAGTTACTTTAAAAACCAAATAACCCTATTTTCTACCCCACATTTGAAGTCCTGGAAACCAAATTTTCAAAAAATTGTGAAACCCGTATATCATTAGTTTTAGAGTAGAAACTAAATACTAATTTTTACTTTTGTAGCATTAACAGTTTTTGAGTAGAAGCTACTTTAAAAACCAAATAACCCAATTTTCCAACCCACATTTGAGGTCCGGGAAACTAAATTTGTAAAAAATGGTGAAACACGTATATCTTTATTTTTAGAAAAGAAACTAAATAATAATTTTTACATCTGTGGTATTTACTGTTTTTGAGTAGCAGTTACTATAAAAGACAATTAGCCCTATATTCCACCCCACATTTGAAGTCCTGGAAACCAAATTTTCAAAAAATGCTAAAACACGTATTTCATTATTTTTGGAGTAGAAACTAAATAATAATTTTTACTCCTTTAGCATTAACAGTTTTTGAGTAGAAGCAACTTTAAAAACCAAATAACCCAATTTTCCAACCCACATTTGAGGTCCGGGAAACCGAATTTTCAAAAAATGGTGAAACACGTATCTTTTTATTTTTCAAAAAGAATCTATGTACCAAATTTCAAAATCTCCTCATTTTTGGTTTTCGAGATATACATTGTTTTAGAAAAAAGTTTGTTTTCCAGTTTTTTTCCCTCAGGAGCGAAATTTTCAAAAATCCTTTCTCAGCGGATGTTTACGCTATAAAAGTAATGTAAGTTCCAAATTTCACGTTCCTAGGATGAGGCGTTTGAGCTCGGCGTTGATTATCAGTCAGTCATCAGTCAGTCAGTCAGTCAGTCAGTCAGTCAGTCAGTCAGTCAGTCAGTCAGTCAGTCAGTCAGGACATGTTCTTTTATATATATAGATAAATTCCTAGATAAAAAAATATAATAAACACACACACGTATACATATACATACATATATATAAACACACACACATATATATATATATATATATATATATGTGCGAAATTAATTAAAATCAACTAAATTAATTGACTTATTGTAAAACTAATAATTGAATATTGCATTGTCTTCTATTTTGAGCATGTATGCAAAATTTGTAAAAAATCAATCATCAGGAAGTGACTCAAAAATTGATTGCAAGATTTGAAACAGACAGAGAAACAAACAGAAAGATTTGAAACAGACAGAGAAACAAACAGACAGACAGAGAAACAGAGACGACGAGTTAATAAAAGCATTGGTAAAAAGAATAAGCCTTAACCTATTCGAGCTTCTTAGGCAGAGACTTATCCACCAAGCCACTGTAGCTTAATTTTCATGACGTTCTGCTAGTCACGAATATAAATTAACTAAATTAATTGACTTATTGTAAAACTAATAATTGAATATTTCATTGACTTCTATTTTGAGCATGTATGAAAAATTTGAAAAAAATCTATCATCAGGAAGTGACTCAAAAATTGATTGCAAGATTTGAAACATGCATAGAAACAGAAAGACAAACAGAGACGACGAGCAAAAAAGCATTGTATAAAAAGATTACATATTTTTGTATTGGTATTTATTCTAAAAGTTTATTTTCCGGAATAAACTTCTTGATTTTGCTTTAGCTTATAAATTTTATTCATTGAAATTGTTAAAACTTCTAAAACAATACAAATGTTTATTACATAATAGAATTGTATGTTAAATCAAGGATATCTTGATATAACAAGATATCCTTGGTTAAACTAGCTGGGTTACCCGGCTATCGATCACTTTCTCACTCCCGCTTGCTCTCTTGTTCCCGGTCGCTCCATTCATTCATTCATTCGTTCGTTCGTTCGTTCGTTCGTTCGTTCGTTCGTTCGTTCGTTCGTTCGTTCGTTCGTTCGTTCGTTCGTTCGTTCGTTCGTTCGTTCGTTCCTTCGTTCGTTCCTTCGTTCTTTCCCTCGTTCCTTCCTTCGCTTTTGAAAGTTTTTTTATTGTTCTTCTCTCTTGCTCCCGTTTCCTTCCCCGCTTGCTCTCCGCTTGCTCTCTCGTTCCTAGGGATATCGAAATTTAAAAAAATATCGATATATCGATATATCGATATTTAAAAAAATATCAATATCGACGTCGATATATCGAGTGAAAAATATCGATACATCGATATATCGATCGAATTTTCCCGCTCCCGGCCGCTTGCTTCCCCGTTCCCGGTAGCTTTCTTTTTCCCGCTCGCTCCTTCGCTCTCAGTCGCTTTTCCGTTCCCGCTCATTCTCTAGTTCCCGTGATTCGAAAACTTAAGCAGAATAACTAACATTTATATATATTATTTTATGTACAAAAAACTCAATAAAAACGAAAGTATTTTTATCAGTATTGCTTTTTATTAGGTAATAATTACAAAAATAATATAAACCAAAAAGCTATCTTTTAACTGATATTTTTAAATTTATTAATTGTATCATCACGGAAACAAGTATTTGTCCGGTAATGAAAGTAAAAAAACTCTGTTCTTCACATGTTCCGCTGTCACTCGGCTCCTAGTGTTAGGAACTGCCAAATTTACGGCAGAAGCCACTCTTTCTGAAGGTACAGAGGAAGCCGTAGGTGTCAAGTACTTAAGAGCTATATTTGAAAGAACTGGGGTGAAATGTCTCGCGTCAATCCAAAACTTTATTGGATTTTCCTCAGGGCCGTAGCCAACATGCTTGTCCTGGGGGGGTGTAACCATCCCATTTTACCGACAAATTTTTTAGTCATTTCTAAAAAATAAATTACTGGTTTTATATATTCGTTATTAAAAAAACATCTAATTTTGGTAGTGGCGGATCCAGAAATTTTATAAAAGAGAAGGTCTGAAAATTTGTATTTTTTTAAAATTTTGAATACTGTCGTTATACAACCCGTTTTAAATCATTTATAATTTCCTTTATTCGGTGAGACAAAACTAAACGGTTTGAAGTTAAATTTTATAATAACTCATTTTCCCCTCTTTTTTATCTCACTTTTTTTGTATTTTTTCTCTGTAGCAATGCCAACACAAGACACCGTTTTGTTCATTGTGCTGAGGAGTTCATCAGATACTTTTCAAAGCTGAGAATAATTTTTTAGCTGTAGTATTAAGTATACTAGAATCGTTTCAATCAGGCAGAAAAAAGTTATCATTTATTACAGAAGGCGAAATATTATTTTTTTCGAAAAGAATGACTTTTTATTTTCATTGGTAAACGTTTTTGTGGGAGTGATTATACGAGACTCTGTCATTTGTTAAACTCCAACTGGAACGGTTCAAGACAAACTCGAAAAACTCGACTACTTCTATGATTTTTGACAGCGAGATTTTTTCTTGGCTACAAGGATAACATAAGCAGTTGCACTTATTTTGGGAATTTGTCCGCCTTGAAACCGTACCTTTAGCCGGTTCATGAGATGGTCAGAGAATAAATTGAAAATGGTTTTTTCTGTACTATTTTTCTGGGCCATGGAAAAAAGAGGTGTCCTGGGTTGACATTGCTACAGAAAGAAAAAAATACAGAAAGAAAACGAGAGAAATAAAAGTGAGAGAGAAAGAAAAAGAAAAAAAGAGGGAGAAAAAAAGAGTAAATAAAACGTTAAATTTCTTATGTTTGGTTTTACTGAATAAAAAAATCAAGATGACTTACAACGAACTGCAAAACGACAGAAATATAAATTAAAAAAAAACGAAAAAATATTTTCGGACCCCTCATTACGAAATTCCCGGATCCGCCGCTGTGCATTACTTAGCTTCGGGTTTTTTCGCTAGGCCTGCTATCTCTCCGAAACCTAGCTCTATCAGAATTTCCCAATGAGCTCGTGTGCTGGTTTGCGCTTTCGTTTCACAGTCTAGCCGTGGACTTCTTAATATATATCAGGATGTCCATTGTGCTGCATGGCTAGCACTTGCTCATTAATGCCCATGTGTGTGTGTGCTGGTGTGCGCTACCATCCTACAGCGTAGCCGACCGACATTATATCTTTACTGACATTATATTTTTAACTGATAATATAAATTTTACCGACAATATATTTTTAACTAATAATATAAATTTTACTGACAATATATTTTTAACTGAATACAAGTTGTGCCGACAATACCTATATTCTTAACTGACAATATAAATTGTACAGACAATATATTTTTACCAACGGCGTGTCAAACAGTGGGGGGGTGCTCCACCCCCCCACACCCCCCGTCCCGACGGGCCTTATTTTCCTTAAGAGAGAGATTTGGAGTATCCAGGAATTGCCTCAACTCGTCCGGCATTCTGTTAGTTCGAGAGGCTAGTTAGCATAGACATAATATTATATTAAAAAATCAATGCTAATATTATAAATCTATGCTAGTTAGTTACATAAAAAAAAAAATTCGCATATCATAAAATTTTCGATAGTCGATACTGGATATTTTATATCGATATATCGGATAAAAATATATCGACTAAAAATATCGATATATATCGGCTAAAAATATCAATACATCGATATATCGGATAAAAATATATCGACTAAAAATATCGATATATATCGGCTAAAAATATCAATACATCGATATATCGATATTTTTTCGACATCCCTACTCGTTCCCCCTTGCTCTCCCGTTTCCGTTTGTTTCCCCGTATATATATATATATATATATATATATATATATATATATATATATATATATATATATATCCTCAGACCTACCAAATGTACACAAAAAATTTCATAAAGATAGGTTCAGCCGTTTCGGAGTTCAATTTCAAACACTATGACAGGAGATTTATATATATATATATATATATATATATATATATATATATATATATATATATATATATATATATATACTAGCTGACCCAGCAAACGTTGTTTTGCCTGATAAATTATTTTAGTTTTTTTTATTAAAAGTTTAATGTACAAATTCTGTCAATTTAAAAAAAACAATGTTTTTTGTCAAACCATCTTTAGCCAACACAAACAAACTGGATGGTTTGCCCTCGCAAGAACATGCCACGTATAGGTAATTGTAGAAAAGAATGGCATGCCCAAATCTAAGCCACAAACAGACATTGTTTGGCCTTGCGACTTATTAATTGTCATTGCGAATGCCAATCTAATTGAAAATTGAATTCATTTGAATTCAATATGCACTTCTGTAGAAATTATTGGGATCCGTGGCAGAAAGCAAAACACTTGCGCCTCGGAACTTGTCATTCAAAATGCTGGCTTCGACAATGTTTTTCATCAATTTTTTAATTATTAATCGCGTACCATTGCACAGCCGCGGTGGATTCAAATTCCGAAGTTGAATAACCGGAGATCCAACTTTAAGTTGTAGATGATGCGATGACATGCCTGGCAAATCCAATGAGTTCAAAAACTCTGTTGGACAATTTATGGCTTCGCTGGCATCGCAAACTGTATCAAAACTGTATCAATCGATTTGTATGACACCAATTCGCCTGGCAAGAACTGCTGTATCTTGAAATTTAAATCATTGACATCCACATTTTTGCTGCAAAATGACTCTTTCTGTGGCCATGGATAATTGCTTTTTTATGTTGCACATTGCTTAAGTGCTGAATGAGTTGTTCTGCCTCCATCCAATAAAGTTGCTGCAATGCCAGACGATGCAACGGCCAAAGCTATGCCATTATTTGATCGTATTTCGGCGAGAATTAGAGAAATGAAAAATGTTTTCCAAGTTCCACATGGTGCATCCAAAAAAAAAAAAATCCACCATGTCCTTCCAAAACTGCCAGTATAATGCGTTTGTAAATCATTCTTTGTTCATCAGTAATTAGTGGAACATAGCGAGCAACAATCGCTGCCATTTCTACAGTATTGTACCGCAGTTTACCTGAATGGAATTTGCCATGTTTTTGACGTCTATATATATATAAAAGAACATGTCCTGACTGACTGACTGATAATCAACGCCGAGCTCAAACGCCTCATCCTAGGAACGTGAAATTTGAAACTTATATTACTTTTATTGCGTAAGCATCCATTAAGAAAGGATTTTTGAAAATTTTGCTCCTGAGGGGAAAAAACTGGAAAACAAACTTTTTTCTAAAACAATGCAACAAATAGATATATATATATATATATACTAGCTGGGTTACCCGGCATTGCCCGGGGAATTTAAAGGTTTTTTTTATCGTTTTTCTCTCTGGCTCCCGTTTCCTTAACCGCTCGTTTGCCCGGGCATCTTTGCATCTATTGAAACATTTATGCAGATACTTTTGATTTTTAATTAAAAGAAATACAACAAACACATACAGTCATTTTATTGCAAAGCTTTCTGATACACAATGTTTTTTGTTTTTCCATAAGGTGCATTAATAGTTATACTATTATACTTAAAATACATTAATAGTTATATTGATATACTCACTCGCAATAAATTTTTCAATTTTCTTTTCTGTAAGCACAAAATAATATCTGTTAGACTAAAAGTAGCACAAAATAATATCTGTTAGAGGTTAGAGTGGTTAGATTGGTTAGAGTGGTTAGACTGGTAGAGCGATAATGATAGCCTGACACACAACGACCGAAACAATTTACAATTTAATATATACACAACAATAATTAACAATTAAATAATATAAAAATAGTAGCCTAAGTAAATAATATAAAAATAGTAGCCTAAGTTTTTAAATTACTTTGATTTCGAGAAACCGAGACGATAAACAGCGAATGTAAACAAAACATAGCTCTGATACAATAGCGAAAATATTTAAAAAAATTAATTTTCTAAAACATTCAAAAACATTTGAACGATATACAGTAATTAAAAAAATAATAGTATAGTATATAGTATATTATATATTACTTTTGATATATTGATATAATTGATATAAGTAAAATAATACTCACTTTTGATTTTGAGAAATCGCGACAACCAACAACGACGGAACAGAAGTCGAAAGCAACCCTAAGCTCGTTAAGCCGCGATATAATTGCATAGATAAAATATTTCTAAAAATTAATTTTCTAAAATTGCATAGATAAAATATTTCTAAAAATTAATTTTCTAAAAACATTCAAAACAATTTTTTTAAATAAATGAGATTGTTTGTTAGGTGGTAAATGTTTATTATGTAAAATTTCGTGCAAATCCCTTCATTGGTTTTGGCGTTATGAATGAACATACGTTGCCTTTTATATATATAGATATATACTTCTAGCCATCCTTTTTTGGGGATGGTCGGTGGCTCAGTTGGTAAGAGCGCTTGCATTTAGGCGAGGCGGTGTTGCCGTAGACACGTGGGTTCGATTCCTAGTAGAGTCTTATATATATATATATATATATATTCACACAACCTTGAGAGTCAAGGGGAATCAAATATAAAGAAAAAAATTTGAAATCCGTCACAAAATGAGCGGAGCGGAGCGGGAACTAAATATATATATATATATATATATATTTGCGTTATTTCGTGGTGGATTGTAAGCCATCCAAGTTTCTGATATATGTGGCTCGTAAAAACATATCAACGCTATGTTTCCTTATAATATATATTACAGAACATATATCTTCGATAGCTATTAAATTAGCTAGTGACGGATTGTAAGCCGTACAACTTATATACTATCGAGCATTGATTCGTACCCATTCATAGTCGAGTATTGTGTTCAACATACCCCAACAAAAGCGCTTAACAACCACTGTTTTTGGCGGTGGAAGTGGTCAGGGACGTAAATTGGGGGGGGCAGGGGGGGGCATTTGCCCCCCCCTGATTTTCAAAATTTGAATTTTTTTTACCTAGAGTTTACTATATATTTATTTAATTTTAACTTTACTTAACCTAGTGATGATGCAATGCGTATTGGAATCTTTCCGGCGTGTATAGACAATTCGCCCCCCTTGATTTCCAAAATTAAATTTTTTTTTAGTTAGAGTTTACTATATAATATGTTAATTTTAACTTTACTTAACCTCGTGATGATTCAATGCGTATTGGAGACAATTTTATATCTTAGCTCGATGCTAGATTTACCAATAACTGCAGAGTAATAATTTGTGTATCAGTGTTGGTCCAAAGATTAGCTGTTTTCTGTGCCAAAATACAATAAGAGAACTCGTGGAATTTTACCCTATTAGTGGTATTAATACAATGTTGATTCCCTCACAGCTGTCTACATCAAAGTTATTATTTATTACACAAAAATAAAACAAAATTATACCCACCCCATTTTGAACATCTTTTTAAAAAATTTTTATTTAGGTTACAATCTCTGTTTGTTTGTGTGTGTGTGTGTCTTTCTCTGTACGCAAATCTTGCAAGTGAAATTTAACCAGCATTTTGACTAGCTAGGAAGTTGAAACTTTCAGCACAGCTTTATATTTGATGAAAATACATGATTCAATTAAAAAAAAAAACTTTGAACATCTTTTGCATTTCTAAATTGAATGTATTTGAAATCAAAGTTTGTGTTGAAAAACTTGTTTTTCCTTCACTTGTTTTACTAATCCTGTACTTGCCCCTGCAATATGATTAAATCATTCATCCCCCTTATACCCAGTGGCGCGTGGCGAATATAGAATTTTTTGGTGGGGATTTACTTCAGAAATTTTTATATTCTTTTCCAAAAAGCTGATAACCGGTAAGGGGTAGTCGTAAGTATTTTTCAAATTTTTTTTCAAAGACTTCTAATTTCTCCTCCCAAAAAAGCTACGGTCGTCTTCTAAAAACAAGGTATTATACCCAAAAAAATTTCAATTGATACTCTGATGGGGGATGCATTTCCCCATCCCTCTCTGCTTGTACCTACGTATTTATATAAATGTAAAAGGTAATGTGTGTGTGAGAGCATTCGTTTATCACATCCAAACCGCAGGAGCAATTTTAACAACATTTGGCATGCAGGTAACTTCATTGATGAGAAAATTTTGAAAAATTAAAAAAAAAATCTGTTATTTCTTTGACGTTTCGTTGGCAAAAACGAAAAAAAACTAAGCACAAAAAACCCGGACAACACCGGGTAACCCTGTCAGTAAGCTATATAATGGCGGGAAAATTTTGCCCCCCCCTGGAAAATGCTGAATTTACGTCCCTGGAAGTGGTGCAGATGGTAAGGTAGTTGGCATGATGCGAAGCGGTGTTGCCGATCCGACATTCGTGGGTTCGAGTCTGAAGTTGAGACATTTATATTTGCGTTATTTCGTGGTGGATTGTAAGCCATCCAAGTTTCTGATATATGTGGCTCGTAAAAACATATCAACGCTATGTTTCCTTATAATATATATGTATATATATATATATATATATATATATATATATATATATGTATATATATATATAGAAATGAATGTTTGTATGTATGAATGTCCTTTATGCATTGCTACACCATTCTTCCGAATTTTCACACAACCTTGAGAGTCAAGGGGAATCAAATATAGAGAAAAAAATTTGAAATCCGTCACAAAATGAGCGGAGCGAGCGAGTCAGCGAGCGGGAACTATATATATATATACTAGCGGGGTTACCCGGCGTTGCTCGGGGGTTTTTAGAGTTTTTTGTATCGTTTTTCTCTAGCTCCCGTTTAATTCCCCGTTTTCTCTCCCGCTCCCTGTCGCTTTCCCGTTCCCGATTGCTCTCCCATTCCCGGTTGCTTTCCCGCTCCCGGTCACTTTCCCGATTCCGGTCGATTTCCCGCCCCATCTATCTATTAATAATTTGTAATAACGCGCAATCGGTCACATTATGCAAGACTGGGAAGCAAGTCATGGACTTCTTAATATTAAGAAGACCATTAGCATGTAATGCCTGTTACGCAATTGTAAACAGTGCTTCGAAAACTTATGCAATGATCATGTATAGGCACTTTTGGCCCGGAAGGTTTTTTGGCCCCTTGAGTCGGGGGATCGGATAAGGAGTCCAAACCTTTTTATCTTTTTCCCCTTCTTAACTTTCTAGACCAAAAGTTCCTATATACGACCATCGAAGGTAATTGCGTAATAAAATTCAAATTTTGTTTACGTAACAACGTTTGAAGGCTTCAAGCAACTTTTAGCAAATCCATGGATGTCTTGATATAACAACTGGATGCACATCCTACTCTAGTAGGCCACAGTGATAATTCAGTTACAACTTTTCAGTTACAGTTACAGTTAAAGTTACAACATTTTTCAGTTTCAGTTAAAGTTATTTTTCCACAAACATTTTTCAGTTACTATTACACTTATTTATTTTTAAGTTAAAGTTACAGTTAACTGTAGATTTTATACACAGCCAAATAAAATTATTTTTTTATTTATTTACAAAATGGTAAAACTTCGAGTTCATTTTCAAAAAAACACGAGTTTCTAGATTTTTGGAAAGCCTGTTTCTTTTTCCTGCAGTCATATCACTGCAAACCGAGAAGATGCGCTCCACATATGCTTCTGAAGCAGGTGCAGAGATTAGGTCTTTAGCGAAGGCGCTATTAGAGGATACACTGTCTCTGAGGCTGTCCAGAAACTTAATCCAGTTTCATTAGCAGCTAATCTTTTTGAAGCCCCAAGATAGGCATTAAGTTCTTCCTCAACAGAACGTCCGTGCCTAGATTGCTTGCTCGGAGAACTGGAAGCTTGAATTTCTTGGGCAAGCCTCTTAAATCTTTTTAAAGGAGGTTGGTACAATTCATCAGAAGATGAAGATGCAACACTTGCTGGCATAAAAGTAGAATTTAACACCTGTTAAATAAATGAATAAACTATAAGACAAATCCCAAGGCAATCTAGAATTTTTACTTTAATCTACATTTTAATCATAAACCATACTTTACCTTTTCTTTGATATATGTTTTTGCAGCATCAACAAGCTTAAACATATCATCACGCATAAGGCATGCTGAAACACTTGGATCCAGTAAGCAAGCAGCTGCAGGTAAGGCATCAAATTCTGGCGATGAAGCGTCTAAAAATTTAGCAAACCTTTTTCGCAGAGACTGAAGCAACATCTGAGCCTGCAATTTTGGTAATGTTGTATCTTGGAGGTGAAGAGTTAACTCAGCTACAGCAGGAATGAGTGATGACAGAGAAAGTGTGTCAGTTTGCAGATTATCTGTCATCTCTGCAAAAAGCTGTAAGAGTTTATGTAAATCTGCAACAGATTCCCATTCTGTGTTAGTTAGAGAATCGTGTCTCAATTCTTTTAAGATTTGCTCTAAGGGAGCCCGAATCGTCAACAATCTATCAACAACAAACAGTATTGAGTTCCACCTTGTTATACAATTCTTTACAACCACTTTTCCACACAAATTTATTAATTTTTCTTGTGCCACTGATGAGATTTTGATAAATTTCACCAATCCTTTTACTTTACATAACAAGGTTCGATAAGTGTTATTCTTTTCAAGTTCCTTGACAACCAGTTGTAAAGTGTGTGCAACACACGGTAGTCTATGCAGTTGAACAATTTCTTCTAGGGATGAGTCTTCCATAACACTGTCTTCTGTCACTGAATCAAGTGCTTTATCATCTGAATAATCACTATCTGGCTCATTGAAATTTTCCTTTTCTATGTTAGCTACTTTTACAGCTTTGATCATGTTTGATCCATTATCTGTAACAACAAACAAGACTTTTGACCTGCTGATGTTCCAAGCTGTTAGAGTAGTAAGAAGTTTATCAGCCAACATATCCCCTGTATGTGGATGAGCAATCTGATGTAAATTCAAAACAACATGCACTGGTTGATTTTGGGATGGACTGTAAAATGAAGCTGACACAGCCAGATATGATGCTGTCAGGCTTTTTTTTAGACCAGCAGTCCATGCTTATGACAATATATCGGGCAAGATTAAGATCTTCCTGGATACTCAAACTCATGCCACGGTGTGCTCCATTTAGGAGTTTTATCATTCCAGATGAACCTGCACAAGAATTTTTATCTAATTTATAAAAATTAATTTAAATTAAAAAATACATTTAAACACACACTTGGCAATGAATATTTCGGATCAGTAACTGTATGGTATTCCTGAACATCCTGATTATTTAAAAATGTAGTTGGCAGACCAGTGCTTATAAATATTTTTGTCCAAAGTTCATCTCGTAGTTAGGTCTGGGGTGCATCTTTATCCCATTTTTGCTTTTTTTGTTCTCTCCTTGGATAAAACTTGGCAAGCTTGGTTGCGAACTGGCCGGCACTAAGAACTGTAAAAAGGTATTGATAAAAAATTCATTCTATACATTTGTCAGATTATTTATTTGAATCTTCGACTTAACAGATTTTGAATCGGAAATCTGATTTCACGGAATAGTGCAAAATTCTGATTAATCGGAGTCAGAAATATTTAGATAACCGATTTTGATATCCAATATTATTAATATTAAGTATTACTATGTATATACTAGCTATATATATATATTTATATATATAAATCTCGTGTCATAGTGTTTGTGATTGAACTCCTCACTGAAAAAAAACTAAATAACCTACCCCCTATCCTCAGACCTACCAAATGTACACAAAAAATTTCATAAAAATCGGTTCAGCCGTTTCGGAGGAGTTTAATTAAGAAAATATTTAAAACATTTACCTGCAGTGTAGGTTGAATGAGTTGAGCGGGATGGGCATTGTCCTTTTCTTTTAATATCAGAGAATTTGCTATTTTGTTGTGCTAGCTTTTTAGGTGATTCATCAATTTCGTTGCATTTTTTCCTTTTAAAAAGCTACCGCAGTTTTCGATCTTGCACTTTGACTTGTCAACTGATAGCTCATAATCAAAATATTTCCATACACTACTTTCTTGTTTTCTGCCACTATTGTTCTTGAACATTTTCCACGGAACGATCGCAACAGCACTATCGACTATCAATAATAACAAAAGGCCGCGAATAACTAAACAGCACCATATATACTATTTGTTAGGTAACACCAAAGAACTCGATTTTTATCTTTAGATAAAAAAATAAATCTAATAATTAATTTATTTAGAAAAAAATTACTTTACAAATATTTTTCAGTTATTAATTATTTTTGTATTATTTAACTGAATTTATTATTCAGTTACTATTACAGTTAGAGTTATTTGCCGTATTTCAGTTACTATTACTATTACACTTAACTGACCATTATTTTTCTATTATTTTCCGATTTCAGTTAGTGTTACAGTTAACTTGAATATCACTGGTAGGCCAAGACAATTTAGCCAATTACGTCATAGTTACATCAAGATTTTTAGAAGTATGATATAACTACTGATGCTTTTGTAGTTTGTTACATCAATTTATTTATAATTAATAATATAGTAGCCCACGTCACTCACTTAATGATTCTGTCACGCTTACGTAATTAGTCGTATAGTAGTTATTAAATACAATTTTTTTATTATTGATATATATATATATATATGTATATATATGTATATAGATATGTATATATATATATATATATATATATACGTATATATATACATATATATATACATATATATATATATATACATATATATATATACATATATATATATATATATATATATATATATATATATATATATATATATATATATATATATATATATATATATATATATATATATATATAAGTACACAAGCCACAGAAGTACGTCAAGAAAATGAAGCAAATGAAAATGTCGTCCTGATATTTTAGATAAAACAGATCGCTTCTTCCGTGAACACAATAGACTAGCCCAAAGCTATCAATTGATGCGAGATATAGAAAATCAAGAAGCTGAACAAGCCATAGCAGCAGGAGAGCAAATTCCAATCATCAATATGGCACTGAGAAGAGATCGACAGTCAGATCAGCGAAGATACAATGCACCGACAAGTAATGAAGTGGCCATGATTTTTGTGAATGAAGACGTAGAGCCACCATTTGATAATAACGGTCGCCGTATTTTAAAACTTCCTTCATTTTTGACGGGCTATCTCTAGTATATATATATAAATGAATGTTTGTATGTATCTATGTATGTATGTATGTCCTTTATGCATTGCTACAGAGTCAAGGGGAATCAAATATAGAAAAAAATTGAAATCCGTCACAAAATGAGCGGAGCGGGTGAGTGAGCGGGAACTGTCTACATATATATATGCACATACATATACATACATAAATGAGCAAAAACGGGAACGGGAAGCCAACTGAGAGCAAAAGATAGAGCGGGAAAGGGAAAGCGACCGAGAACGGGAAAGCAACCTGGAGCGGGAAAGCGACCGGGAGCTGGAAAACGACCGTGAGCTGGAAAGCGACCGGGAACGCGACGGGAACGGGAAAGCGGAGAAGGAAACTGGAGCGAGAGAGACAAACATTAGAAAATTCTCTAAAAACCCCGGGCAACGCCGGGTGCCCCCGCTAGTTATGATATAAGAAGCAATTAAACATTAGGCCTACTAGAGTAGGTTGTGCATCCAGTTGTTATATCAAGACATCCTTGAGCAAATCTATTTTACGTTTCATGGGCTGAAATAAGTTATGAAAGAGTGGAAAAGAAAAAATGAGCACGAGCGGGAACGGAAACGGTAGAGCAAGCGGGAATGGAAACGGGAGAGCAAGCGGGAAAGGAAACGGGAGCAAGAGAGAAAAATGATAAAAAACCTCTGGAAATACTTGGATTTTTACCAATGCTTTTATTAACTCGTCGTCTCTGTTTCTCTGTCTGTCTGTTTGTTTCTCTGTCTGTCTGTTTGTTTCTCTGTCTGTTTCAAATCTTGCAATCAATTTTTGAGTCACTTCCTGATGATAGATTTTTTTTCAAATTTTGCATACATGCTCAAAATAGAAGACAATGCAATATTCAATTATTAGTTTTACAATAAGTCAATTAATTTAGTTAATTTTAATTAATTTCGATATTTCGATATAATTAAGATATTTCGACTTTAATATAAAATAAAAGAGTAATATAAGAAAAAATTGATTGCAAAATTTGTGTTTTAATTACATATAAAAGCATTGGGTTTTAAAAATTCGATTTTAATTTACTTGTTATTTTTATTGTTGTTAAAATTAATATTAAAAATGTGCTATGGAAAGAATTATTATCGACCAATCACGGGTATATTTCAAGTATTCTGACAAACAGGTATGTCGTTGAATTCAATAACCATTTATCCAGACATCTAATAACAGCTTATGAAAAATATTACAAATTTGAAAAAAAGCTTATTCCAAAGTGTGATGAGATCGTAACATTTGTTCAATCAAAAACTACCTATGCAAAAATGTTTCTTGAAAGACATAATGAACTAAAACAAGGACTTGATATTCGGCACTTGATAAGTGATCGAGAAAAAGGAATCTTCAAATACTGCAAAAAATAGCTATCATAATAATCAATAGTAAGTTTTTTAGCTTATGTTATTTTTATTGTATTTTAAACTAATAAAAAATTGCAAAATAGTTTTTTAATCCCTTATATTAACTTTATTTGCCCATATCTAAAGTTAATAAAAAAAATCATATTGATATTTTTTCAAATTAGAATATTTTTAAGAGACATTCATTTTGTTTCTTTGGAGAAAAAGTGATAATTCATTGTTAGCGTCACTCTAGACATTTGCTTGATTTGTTGACCATTAGTTAAAGAAATGGTTTGCTTAACACCAGTCTCCCCATCTTGAAGCGGCTTTTCAGCGGATGGAAAAAATTATTTTATTAACAAATATTTTATTTAAAAATTGATTGCTGTTTTTTATAATGAAACCAAATATTGATGACTTGTTTTTTTTACATTTTATTGATTATAATCTTTAATTCACTCAAAGCTGATCTGATCAATTTGAAAATTTAGTAAAATGTGAAATACGCAGCGACAATTAATTCCACTAAATTTCAAATTGATTGGATAACCAAAAGTTTTTTTAAATATAAAAGATTTAAAAAGGATTGAAAATCTTTTAAAACCTTTGGGCAAAAACCGGGTAACGCCGCAAGTTTTATATAGAAAGTAATGGATGATAATAGTTTAATGACATATGTCAAAACATTTGTTAACTGGGGTGTAATTAAATGAATAACTGCTTTACGAATAATAATAACATTTTTACTTTGAAATTGATGGACGAAATATATTGCTACAAAATTTCTTTGTTTTCTAGTCTACAAAAATTAGTTTTCATTTTTATAGATGTTTTGACTTAAATTTGTGACCATGTTTTTAGCAGATATTTATTTAGAGTAGAAATTAATTACTTATATGTGGAGGGGAAATAGGGTTATATTTTTTGTAAAATAAATAACAAGCCAGGCCTTAAAATTTTCTGTCGATGAATTAAGCCGGACCGGGTCTAAAAAATCCGGGCAGAGCAAAAAATGAAAAATCTCTGAAATCGGTTCAGCCGTTCTTGAGTTATAAGTGTCGTAAAACAAACCCGACTTCCTTTTATATATATAGATATATATATATATTATATATATATGACTGTCTGTGTTCTGTGTGTGTATGTATGTCCTTTATGCAATATTTTTTGTCATCATCTTCCAATAGCTATTTTGCTATTTTGAGACCTTCTCTCAATATCTTTCTCATTTCTTCTTAGACTTCATATTGTCGCAGAAAAACGGACGATTTGGCGTGGACAATTCATTGCAGAAAAACAGACAATTGTTAATTAATAGTTACTATATTTATTATGTATTGTTTTTTGTCTAAAAGGAACACCAACGATAATAATTCCGAGTAAACATAAAAATCCTAATAACAGATCTTTTACTTGTGACACACCCCTGACCCTTCCCCTCGGTGCGTTCGTAATACATGAATAACTCCTTAATTACTATCAAGTGTTGATCGATTAGAATATTTTGATGTTAAATCCACCTCTTATATGAAAAAGATAGTAATTTAACACAAACACATTTCTGCAAGAACTATTTTATTATTCTATTAAATTAAAGTTATGGCTGCATCTCCGCAAATAATTAATTGATGAACGATTTTCAAAATTTATCACAACAGTACGCAATCAACAATCCAAATCTCAATATTTCTTTTTCCTCAGAAGAGCTAACATAATTCCTTTATCTATTTTTTTCGCAATATCGTTTTGCACATCCCAGTTTATTACCTTCAAGTTCACTTTGTTTAGCTTTGGTTTGCGATGAATTGTCCTGCGACAAATCGTACGCGTTGAATTGTCAGTTTTTCCGCGACGAATTGTCCGCGATGAATTGACCTGGAACCGAATGTAAGTACATCGAACTTATATAAAACCGTTGGAAAATTACGTATTTAGCCAATGAGTTTAGTGATGACCAGGGCTGTGTTTATAAAATCCTGTAGATTAACTGCCATTTGCTGATGACTCATTTACATAATGTTTTGCATTAATGTCATAAGAATGGTCAGTAAAATTAAATTTTTTTTAGTACTTCAAAGAGACTGTTTTTGTTTAGTTTGAGCAAAAGTAAAATTAAAAAAAAAACAGGTATACAAATTTAAACTGATATTCTTAAAATTTCTGAAAATTATTTACGGTCCTACGTGCCACCTTTTTTCTGGTTATCAGTTTTTAAGAAAAAAAGTTTAAAAATGTAAAGAAGTCATAAAAATAATTTGTGACAAGGAGCACAATTTTAGGAAATGATGGGGAGGGGAGGACAAAATGTTTTAGGAAATAGCTGATAATCGATTAGTAGTCGTTTTGGAACATTCATCTATGGCTTCTGGTTTCTGACTTCCAATCTGAGCATCACACTAGCATCTTAATTTAAGTAATTTTTTATTAAATAAAAAATAAAAAATACATTTTACAGTTCAACTTGCGTTTTTTGATAAAAATCTGAAATCCATTTGAAAATCCGCGAGCGTGCTGTGTTATAGTGCTGCTGTCTATTTCAAGGGTTTTGCGTTAAAGTGTCATGATTAGCTGCTCCATCTAAATCAGTATTTGTATTGTTTATTAAGATGCATTTTAGAGTAAAGATAGGCAAGATAGCTGGTAGTTACCAGCGATGTGTTAGGCTCATAAGATTTTACTTCTTCGATATCTTCTACAGAACCGATGTTTCTGTTTACCAGGTGCTCTCCAATGTTCGAAATGGTCGCAATTTTTATCGCTGGTTGGTTGGACATGTGAGATGTTGTACTCTGAGTGCTGCCTTCCGCATGGCTTAGAAAAACAACCTTTTCATTTTGCGGTATTTTTACAAGTTCTGAAACACATTCCCCGCTCTCATTCTGTTTATCGATATCTGAATTGTTTGTTAAGTTGAAGACATTTTCTATATCTAAATCGTCCCCATTTGCATTTATACCCATGGACGATTCAGCGCCTGACGGTACTCCAGAATCAGTTGCTATTTCGCTTCTTCTGTTTTTAAATCCTTCCGTATTTACGTTTTTTTCAACTGTTTTCAATTTTTTTCGTTTTTTCGTTTTTCTAAACTTTGAATTTTTTTTCTCTTCTTGAATTGGTTCCCGGAGGTTTCTCATGGACTGATGAAGAATAACATTATTAACACTGGCGTTCCAAGCTTGCAAGGAACTCAAAACTGGAAGTCTGTTCTTAAAGTCTTCGTTTTCTTCGATGACCTGATTTTAAGAAATTAACAAAACTAATTAAAAAGAAATTCCACAAAACCTATTAAATATTGAAGGTCAAATTATAAGACTTGCATTTTAATAGTTAAGTTTCAGGACAAGCGAGCTAATATGTTCCAATAGGTGCATTTATTATTATTATTATTATTTTTATTATTATTATTATTATTATTATTATTATTATTATTATTATTATTATTATTATTATTATTATTATTATTATTATTATTATTATTATTATTATTATTGTTATTATTATTATTATTATTATTATTAGTTGCAGTTCTTTTGTACTTGTAAATATTATTTTAAAATTATTCAATATCACAGGTCAATAACAACAAAACCTGTCTGGATGTTTTCAACTGATTTATATGTATTTTGGTGTGCTGAAAATGTAAAAATAATAAAAAAATCCAGAACCTCACGTTTTTTTTTGCATAATGCATTTTAATTTGCAAAAATTCAATTTTAGGGGTATTTTAGGGCCATATACAACTTTGACCAAAAACGCTGTCTTGAATTTTTTGACTGAATTTTATGTAAATATACGTGAAAAAAACGATAAGAAATTGGAACACTTCCGCTTGTTGGAAGCATCTGGAAGGACGTTTCAGAGAGACTTTCCAGCTGCTTCCAACAAGCGGAAATGTACCAGAAAGTCTCAATGGGAAAAAGAAATGTGTTTAGTGCTTACCGATGAATGTATTTTAGATAAAAAAAAACAAGTTTTGTTACGCATTTATAAATAAATTTGCACCTATTTCTTTATGACTTTAAGATAACTCAAAATAAGTTTTTTCATCTTAAAAATTTTCGTTTAAAAAAACCGGACGGTCTAAAAATATTTGAGTTTTTTATCGTTTTATTTACGTATGTATACATAGAAATCAGTTAAAAACATCCAGATAGTATTTTTATACAATTTTGTATTTGACTCTAAAATACCTTTAAAAACAATTTTTTTGCAACTTCAGGAGCGTTTTGCAAAAAAACCTGACGTTCTGGAAAAAATGAAAATCATTTTTGGAATCAGCAAACCCAAAAATATAAAAATCATTCAACAAAACTAAAACAGCTTTTGACACCTATTTGTTTGTTGACCTGTGTAATTAATAAACATTCTAGTTTGTTTACTTGTAGTACAGTTTGATATAATTTTGGTCCATTCCTGTCACGGAGCTCTTCAATTGACTTTGTTTCAGTGGTTTCCGCTTTTTTCTTATTTTGCTCAAGTAGTTTTCTACAAGTTAAATCCAATCATTTGTTTTTGATTATTTACATTGTTACAATTTAATTTGTTAATTTAAAACAAACTTGGATTTGTGCTTGAGCATTTTGTAAGCATCCGGATAGTCTGACATGGCTTCTTCAAAATCTGCTTTCGATAAAAGAAAGAGCTGTGAATAACCTTTTGACCTTACGTCAGCTGTTCGCCTGTTTCCTCCCGCCAAGGCCATCAAACTTGAATTTGAATAAATACAAATTTATTTTTAGAAAAATAAATAATGACCTGATGTCGTATTTGTTGAAATAAGTATAGTTAATTCTTCGACTTACCTGATCTCTCCAAATACGCTTCCTTCTTTAAGTGTAGCGAAGACGATGCTGTTGTTTGGACCACCCACTACTTCGATCAGTCCCATCTTTATAATGTACATCTCAGTTCCAACTTCCCCCTAGATTGTAAAACGCATTATATAATTTTAAACTAATTCGATTTTAAAAGTGCGTTTTATAATACAAAATAAAAGAAAACCTGCTCAACAGAAACTTTACTCAGAAATCGGGCTAGTATTAAAATTACTGTTTCAGATCGAAGTTACACCAGTACGCTAATGCATTAGTTACAATAACATTTATTTAACACGCGGGGTTACCCGGCGTTGCCCGGGGTTTTAAGAGGTTTTTCTAATGTTTGTCTCTCTCGCTCCCGTTTCCTTCTCCACTTTCCCGTTTTCGTCGCGTTCCCGGTCACTTTTCCGCTCTCGGACGTTTTCCAGCTTCCGGTCGCTTTCCCGCTCAGAGGTTTTGTTATCGATTTTCTCTCTTGCTCGAGTTTCCTTCCAAGCTTGCTCTCCCGCTTCCAGTCGCTTTCCGCGTTCCCGGTCGCTTTCCCGTTCCCGGTCGCTTTCCCGTTCCCGGTCGCTTTCCCGTTCCCGGTCGCTTTCCCGTTCCCGGTCGCTTTCCCGTTCCCGGTCGCTTTCCCGTTCCCGGTCGCTTTCCCGTTCCCGCTCACGCTTGCTCTCCCGTTCCCGGTCACGCTTGCTCTCCCATTCCCGGTCACGGTTGCTCTCCCATTCACGCTCATTTTCTCTTTTCCATTCTTTCATAACTTCTTTTAGCCTATAAAACGTAAAATAGATTTGCTAAGACTATATATATACATATATATATATATATATATATATATATATATATATATATATATATATATATATATATATATATATATATATATATATATATATATATATATATATATATGAATGTTTGTGGGTTAGTTTGTCTATTATAGAAACGGGAAAGCGACCCGGAACGGACAGCGAGCGGGAACGGAAAAGCAAGCGTGAGCGGGAATGGGAGAGCAAACGTGAGCGGGAACGGGACAGCGACCGGGAACGTGAAAACGACCGGGAGCGGGAAAGCGACCGGCAGCGGGAAAACGACCGAAAACAGGAAAGCGAGCAGGAGTGTGAAAGCAAGTGGGAAAGGAAACGGGAGAGAAAGAGACAAACATTAGAAAACCCTCTAAAAAAACCCGGGCAACGCCGGGTATCTCCGCTAGTATATATATATATATATATATATATATATATATATATATATATATATATATATATATATAAATATATATATATATAAATATATATATATATATATATATATATATATATATATATATATATATATATATATATATATATATATATATATATATATATATATATATATATATATATATATATATATATATATATATAGTTCCCGCTCACTCATCCGCTCCGCTCATTTTGTGACGGATTTCAAATTTTTTTCTCTATATTTGATTCTTCTTGACTCTCAAGGTTGTGAAAATTTCATTACGATCGGATGAATGGTGTAGCAATGCATAAATAACATACCTATATACATACATACATACATACATACATATATACATACATATATACAAACATTCATTTATATATATATAGATAACATAACTGCTTTGAAAAACTGATTTAGCAATTTTCAGAATGTCTGACACAAACCTAAACAAAACTGTCAGATTTTCTTACACGGTCACTAAGAGTATTAAAAAATTTAAGTATTAAAAAATTTAAGTAAACAAATGAAAAGTAACCTTTCTGCAAATATAATCTCCTGGTAAGAACAAAACTGGTTTCAATTTCAAAACAAGATCGTAAAGAAGACTTTTTTCACAGTCCTGAAAAGTTTCATTTTGTTTATTTAAACATTTAAATTACAACTAATTATAGCATGAGGCTGACAACTAAATGGTTCCTGTCGTTTTTAAATGATAAAATTTAAAAAAAACGCTAGAACGTTTTAGTTGCTGACCTAATATTATAAAAAGTACTCCACTTATAACAAAGCTGGTTATAGCAAATTCCGCTCATAACAAAGTCGGTTATAGTGAAGTTTCTTATTATGGCATGCGAATTCGCTACAACTGACTTTGTTAGAAGCGAAATTCGCTATAACCAGTTTCGTTATAAGTGGATTGTATAAATATGGATATAAAAGAAGCTATATCAATCAGAAATATTTACTTGGAATAGGCTGACTTTGCTGAGAGTGGAGAGATGAACGTGGATGGCTAAATCTGTTCTCATTTTGCGAGGTAGAGGATCCAATAAAGAGTTTTCGTCTTTATAAATTAATTAAAATAAATTATTTTAGATAATAATATTTTATTGAATATTAATAGCAATAAATGAAAACCTAAAGTTTTTGAGTTTTCCCAGTTATATGTGAACCACATTCTGACTCTTTCTTGAAGCTGGACTGGAACTCCTAAAGATTTGAGATGGAACATTGTCTGGTCAATAGATTTTCTGTATCTTTCTTTGTTGGCTCCTGACGATTGAATTATGTCCCTGATCTGAAGGTACCAAAACCAAATTGCGAATCAAAACTGCAATTTGCTGAAATCTTTCTAACATTCACTTATTGATTAATGAATTTGGAAATTTTTTAATAAATTAAAAAAACAAAATATAAAGAAATATTTTATTACTTGACCAATGAGTAGAGCAAACAAAAAAATTCCAATGAGCCAATACAAAGTCATGAACATATATTCTTCTTGGATCGTTGGGTTCCAATTATTTCCTATGAGGGCTGCTGTTTTCGTGGCTAAGTACATACAGTGGACATATCTAAATAACGAAAGTACATACAGTAAACATATCTACATGATAAAAGTATATACAGTGGACATGTCTAAATAATGAAAGTACATGTAATGGACATATCTAAATAATAAAATTATTAACGCTAAATGTTTATTTTTGATAAGTCCATTTTCTGCTAAATTCTTACTGACGTTGTTAAATTGATATTGATTAAGAAAATATTCTAACAACGGAAGAAGCTGGTGAGATTTGAACCATGTAATCAACAAGCTGAGTACAAATCATCAAACCAAGTTTAGGCTTTATTTAAATTAACTTTTTGGAATTGAAAAAACCCGAATATAGCTTGTTTTCTATGTTTTGACTGTTATGCATATTTTTCACAAAAAGACACTTTGAAAACTAGAACTTGACCTGTCAAAACGTTACTAAATAGAAACAAGTAAATTAAAAACGAATTTTTAAAACCAATGCTCTTATATGTAATTAAAACACAAATTTTGCAATCAATTTTTTCTTATTTTACTCTTTTATTTTATGTTAAAGTCGAAATATCTTAATTATATCGAAATATCGAAATTAATTAAAATTATCTAAATTAATTGACTTATTGTAAAACTAATAATTGAATATTGCATTGTCTTCTATTTTAAGCATGTATGCAAAATTTGAAAAAATCTATCATCAGGAAGTGACTCAAAAATTGATTGCAAGATTTGAAACAGACAGAGAAACAAACAGACAGACAGAGAAACAGAGACGACGAGTTAATAAAAGCATTGGTAATAATAATAAAAATATCATCAAAAAGCATCGAATTTAAATATCTCAACTATTTTCATGAAAATTTCGTACACGCTTGAGAATCGCGGTCAGTGAGTGTGGTTCGTGTTAACTTGGTAAAATAGTCTGCCAGTCGGTTAGCGTTTTGTGGTCAAGAAAACCCTCAAGAAAACCCTCAAGAAAACCCTCAAGAAAACCCTCAAGAAAACCCTCAAGAAACCCCTCGATAAAATCCTCAAGAAAATTAACTAAATTAATTGACTTATTGTAAAACTAATAATTGAATATTGCATTGTCTTCTATCTTGAGCATGTATGCAAAATTTGAAAAAAATCTATCATCAGAAAGTGACTCAAAAATTGATTGCAAGATTTGAAACAGACAGAGAAACAGAGCCGACGAGTTAATAAAAGCATTGGTAAAAAACAAGTCTTAACAAGAAAACGCATATTTTGTACATTATAATATGGAATACATTTCTATATATATATATATATATATATATATATATATATATATATATATATATATATATATATATATATATATATATATATATATATATATATATATATATATATATATATGTATATATATATATATGTATATATATATATATATATATATATGTATATATATATGTATATATATATATATATATATATATATATATAAGTGTGCGAAAGAATTTTCGTAGTGTTGAAAGAAGTCTTCAAAAACTTGTATCGTGTAAGTATGCGGTGACTTTTAATAAAGAATATATATATATATATATATATATATATATATATATATATATATATATATATATATATATATATATATATATATATATATATATATATATATATAAATTGTAAACTTTGATAATAAAATGATTTGACCAGAGCCACCCGAGGGTTCAAAACCTCGGATTCAACCCATAGACAACAGTGACATCAAAACGAAATAAACTAAAGTGGAATTTATTAATGTGTAGAATAACATTTTTTTAGTATGTATAACTAACGGTATGGTTGTTCCGGGCCACACCCAGGTATCTGTTCCGATTCCAATATAAGTACACATGACGAAATAAAGACATGCTTCGACGTGGATTAAATACAGCATATATGTCATCATCCGGGCTACTCTGAGTCGCAACAAGAAATTATTAAACACGTTATTTTCTATTAGATCAATGATTTTGTATATTTCTAATAATATTTAATAATATAGCAGTTTATTTAAAATGTCAATAACCTGACTATATAACCACTGCTGACTGTTTGATCGAGTCTGTCGTAGAACTCCCAGAAGGTCTGAATCTATATAGTTTACGTTTAGATCATATAAACCTGAGATTAGTCCATGCAAACAACACTTTTGTAGTTGATAATCATACAAATGATTTTAAGAGAGTTTCCGTGCCAAATTAATAACATTTATTATTATTATTATTATTATTATTATTATTATTATTATTATTATTATTATTATTATTATTATTATTATTATTATTATTATTATTATTATTATTATTATTATTATTATTATTATTATTATTATTATTATTATTATTATTATTATTATTATAATTATTATTATTATTATTATTATTATTATTATTATTATTATTATTATTATTATTATTATTATTATTATTATTATTATTATCATCATCATTGACAATAAAAATGACTTCAATTAAATTCAAATGAAATATTAAAGAAAATAATTACAGGTAACTTCAAAATGAAATGACAACCTTTAGCAGCTTGTTCAGACGAACCAGAGAATTATAATTAACTGAAGGAATCAGGTACAAAATGTCGAAAGGAATCAAGCAGAACACATCAAGCTGCATGTTTTAACAAATCTTTACAAATTCAAGTTACAAAGAAAAGTTCGAAAATGTTGTTTGTAACTATGTTTTTTAAATTAAAAAAAAACTTAAACAAAATATGTTAGAATGTTTTTTTAATGGACATTTTAATGTAGACTATATATTTTATAACTACTGTAAAATTTTGTTTAATGACATATGTCAAAACACCTGTTAACTGGGATGCTTAATATTTAAAGCCAATGCTGCAAAACATTCAAGTGGCTATTGGCGAGCAAAAAAAAACTAATGACTGCTTTCAGGGACGTCATTTCCGCAAAACCTTGGGAAGGGCAAAATTTTATAAAACAAAATTGTATCTCTCTACCCCTAATGCTAAACTTTTTTTCTCCAAAATAACTGATAAGCGCGGGGTAGTCGTAGTTATTTTTCCAGAACAAAATCGTAAAACAGTATGCACTTCTTTCTCTAAATAAGCTGATGACCGAGGGAGGGGTGTCTTAGCCTTTGGCGGATTTAAAATCAACAATGTGCTTCCCAGTTCCAATTTCTAAAAAAAAGTTTATTTCAATTTATAACTGCTTTTAAAACTTTTCGTTGCATATTTTATATACAAAATAGGTAAATATACTGTATACTTATATTGTTACAGCCTACAAAAAAATTGTTTTGATTCATAGAGAATCGTTAGTTATATGTACGACAAAGTTAGAAAATGAATTTCACACTGTTCATGAATTTGCAGTAGCAATGAATGCATGCTGATGAAAAACAACAACCTACGTATTATAGCAGACAGACTATAAAGGTTCTGTAGGAGGCTCTCGATGACTGTTTACATTGATTGATTGAACAAGAAATGTTGAAAACACAATTTTTTACGACATCTATAATAAAATTATTTTGATTCATTATTTTTATTTTTTGTATTGACCTACTGGTCAGTCAGATGACAGACAGGTTACCCTCAATTAGTGGTTCATTCCTCCCTTGCATTGTTTTGATATCTCTAAACATCAAAAGCGTACTAAAATGCGTGAGAATATGCTTCAATCTTATCTGGAAGCTGATTAGTTGATATACCATCGCTTGCTACTTTTGTCTAAGAAACAAGATTATAAAATCTATGTAGTTATGTAGCTGCACCATTTTATTTTTATTTTTATTTTTAAAATTTCTACGCTTTTTAAAACCGCCCTGAACATTATAAGAAGCATGTAAATAATTGTTAATAATAGTAGTTATAATGTCAAATTTCCAAGCAGAATCAAATCCTGTCAAGTTCATTTGTTGAACTCAACTGGCAAAGCCCTGCAAGGGCCAATTTTTTTAAACCCGACCCGCAAATACATTTTTTTACAAATGTTATGTTTCTAAATAAATATCAGTAAAATAAATTTTGACAATGCATACTTTTTATTTACTAAAACCCGGCGGCCCTCGGCTTTACAAATTTCTATATACACCAAGGGAGGGGGTGTCTGTCTTTTTTCTTATTAAAAAGCTCATGACCGGGAAAGGGGGTAGTCATAGCTACTTTTCTGAATACTTTTCCAAATACGTCAAAACATTTTTTTAATCAAAATTTTTTTTTGGAAGATCCTTGGGGGTAATTGCCCTCCTTGCCCCGCGCAAATAACGCCCCTGACTGCCTTACATATAATTATAAATTTCTTACTTTGAAATTGATGGACGAAATGTACTGTTTGAAAATTTCTTTTTTTCTTGTCTACAAAAATTAGTTTTCAAGATTATACAGGTTTTGACTTAAACTTGTGGCCATGTTTTTAGCAGATCAGAGCGGCAATAAATTATTTTTAACAATAATTTTGATGGCAGATTTTTTTTACTGCTGATTTGATTAATTTTCAATTAATCAACAACTTTAGAATTGCATAATCTTCTTTAAGATTGTAATGATATTTTTATCAATACACTTCAGGAGAATTCTTTTTACAAATCTCTCCCAGCTATTAATCATAAATCTTTTTCGATAAATGTTCAGAAAATTACTTCACAAACCTCAAGCATGCCTTCCTTAATGAACATGACTCTCGTCTTTACGAATATGACGTCAAACAGATAAATTAAGTCACACAGATAATCTAATGACCACCATATGTAACGGTTTTGATTGGTCTCATACCCTGGAAAGCAGCCAATGATAACACAATCTTTCCCTATAGTACCAATATTTAAAAATTCTCTCTTTCTGTGGTTGCTTAGTTGAGATGCTGTTGAACTGAACACAGTCGTATTTGTTGGTTCAAATGTTGACATCATAAAAGAAATGAAATAAAATGAAGGAGTTGTGACTGAATTATTTTTCAGATCTGAAAACATTTGTGGATAATTTGTTGTCGTTCTACTGGTATTCATGCCGTCTCGAGTGGTTGTATCCTCATATTCAATGCATAAAAGTGCCCGACAGAACGCTAACGAATCAGGAGACAAACCATCGGCTGAAAACGTTGTCAGGGTAGGGGTTGGTGATGATGACGTTGTTAGAGCTGGTGATGATGAAAAAAAAGGTGTCGAGGGTAGGTTTGATTGTGATACTGAAGTTTCAAATGATGATGATAGATTATTCGACGATATCTCAGCTGGTGGTAGAGACGATAGTAGAGTTTTTGTTGATATAAATGATAAAGTCTTAGATTGCAACGACATATTTTTCTGTTGTGACAAATATATTGATAATGACAATGATGGTGACGATGATGATGATGAAGAGGAGGAGGAATAGGAAAAGGATGATGACATAAGGTTATTCGTTAATGTAGATAGTATTGGTGTAGTTGTAATCGACAAAGAAGTGCTGTAAGACGTTGTGGAAAATAGGAAGCTAGTAGATCGGTTGCTGCTACTTGAGTTACTGGAGTTGTTAGTGGATGTAAAAACTGATGAGATACTGTTGTTTATATCGTCAAAATAACTTGTTACTGGAGGACCCGGAGTAGTGATGATATGGAGAGCATCAGAGGGACAAAATGGTGGATCTTCTGTTTCCCCGCATGAATATATAGGACAAGCTGTGAATGTAGCCCTGAGAATACTGGCGCCACAGTTATACAAGAATGCCGCACTTACCAGGAACAACCAGAACAAGTAGATTTTACCTGTTTCAATTATTTTAAAGTGCAGTTCAGTTTTTTAGTGATTTCCAAAACAAAAACAAAATGTATTAATCCACTTAAATAAAAATAAATAAAATATAAACATAAAATAATAAAGAAAAGTGGATTTCTAAAAATTAAATGTATGTGTTATAAAGCAGAATATTTTTTAACAGTTTAGCAGAATATATTTTAAATCGGCTTTTAAACTTTTATAAAAAGCCTACTGTTAGGATCAAGGGCTTCTGGTTCTTTTTTTATGTTTTTTATGGCAGAGAGCAGAATTTGCGTCCATTTGATCAGAATTGTCGTAAAACGTCCTCGTTTTCTCAACTCCACGGTTTCTGAATTTTCTTGAGACTCAGGTTTTGCCTTCTCATCTGTGTTTGGCTTGGAAATACCTACCAAAGGATATTTATGGCATCAAAAACAGTAAATTAAGGAAATGTTATTTTAATAGTTGAGAAAGTGTGGTGTTAGTTAATGCAATCGGTTAACTATTGAAATGCAATCGGTAAACTTTTAAACTTATTTTTAATACAATTATTGCTAATATTTGTACATTTATTTTAGTTGACTTTTTTTAAGTTACCAGTTTAATATTGGTAGTCATGATTAAACCATGATAACATACTAAATACAACATTTCAGAACTTAGTTATGCTTACGGAAGCTCTAAATAAGAGTGCGGTAAACCCTATAAGATTTAGAGAGAAAGGAACTCATTTCACTGAACTCAGAAAAGTCTGGTTTATTATACCTTTGTAAAACCTTTTCAAACATTGAACCAACTCCAATAAGGTGAAGGTCGCGTATCAATACCAGTTGACCATCCAGCTGCATGTACAAGCAGGTGCAATTTCTGAGCGGTAACATTGCTTTGTCGCAATGTCTACGCTAAATATTTGTTGGCATGTTGTTTTTATTTCAAACATTTATTTTTTGAAAGCAATACTGGTTTAATTTTTCATAAAACTTCAATGATTAAAAATAGATTACTTCAAATCGCAGGGTCAGACTGACTTAAAAAACCGGCCCGGGAAATTTGACCACAGCGGCCCACTTCATCATAAGTTTTATATACTTTTTTTTTTCAAAATTCGGATGCTTGGCGGCCGCCGCTCACCGGGAATTTTTCAGTTCAAGTCTGAATGTAATACATATCAGTTAAGCCCTGGGTTTCCAGCTTTCCAATGCTTTCATCTCTATAGGCCGGTTTGTTGTGATCCCACCTGATCTCATTGTTTGATTTAAGTTTAAACGTTTAAACGTGGTTAAATTGTTGTAGGTAATTCCCGTTTTACTGCGTCACCAAATTACAAGCATTGAATCAACAGTACATTAAAAGGTTTTATAAACAATAATGCAAAAAGTTTTAACGTTTCTCGTTCATATACAAAGTCCAGGTTTTGTTTTGACAAAGCCAAACGTCGCGCATTCAAGCGATTGCGGGCTTTAATTGGTATAACTTAAAACAGCTATGCTAAATAAAGATTGCAGTACAAAATAATAAAACTTAGTACAATTGCAGTCTACTGTTAATCCTACCCTCCCTCATGTCTTTTTTCTTCCATTTCTTACCAATTACACCCTCTGTCTCGGAGGCGAAAAGATGGGAGCAAAATTTTTCATTTTAGTTTCAGCTAGACTGTTTTAATCAAAAAATAACTATTTCGGAGTTTTCTTAATTTTATCATGATTTTTTTTTAAACGATTTATCTTTTTTTTTGTCCCTCTCACTCATTATTTCTAGGGAGGTTTACCCCATCAGCCAGAAACTTTTGACTTTGTGGTATTTTATTTTCTACTCTCATTCACACAGCCTCATTTTTCCGGTTTTCCAACATCAAATATCATACTTTAATTGGTATAATGTTACAAGTTTTGATGAAATTTTATCTTGAAACTTGGTTTCTAATTTTTTTAAACACGTTTTGTAACAGCAACAAAAACCCATATAATTTGTTAATTATAAATTTATTTTGGGCAGAAAAATTTTAAAGCGTAATTTTTACCAGAATCCCTTCGTTAAAATGTATAAACTTTGTGTACAGTGTTTGAATAATTAAATACCCAACGATATCTGACCCTGACCTGAACTTATGGAAGAAGGTGAATCGGGTCGTATCTGTTTCATCTTCTGCGTCCTTCGAGCAAGTCTGGTGACGAATATCTTCATCCTGTCCAACATTCTCTCGCTCAGAAGTTCTTCTCGAACTTTCTCTCCATCATTAAAAGAGTAAATAGTAGTGACGTCATCAGTGTCACTTATCCATCTCTCCGTTAGTCCATCTTCGTCATCCCATCTCTGCAAAGCGCTGACGAGAGAAGAGCGCATTGAACCAGAAGATGAATGTCTACTGGACTTTTCGGAATTCTTGATTTTCGTTTCTCGAAAGTTTTCAAAATCGCTGTCGTTAGAATTTTCTTTCTCCATCGCATATGATCGATGCTCAGTATCTTTTTTTAGATTTCTCAATGTAGACCTGTTTCCTCTCTTATTAATTTTCGTATTAAATCCAACAAACGAAAGCTTTAATTATTTCATTTTTCTTTTCATTACAAGTTTTACGACATAGAAAACTTTCCAAATTATAAATAAATATATACATATATCTAACAATTTAAGAAATAAACGCTGCCCATACGATTTCTACATTTCAAGACGATTTTCTGATGAACAGTTCTTTGGATGTGCGAGCGCAGCTTCAATTTACCTCACTCTCACACCTGTATTGCCGCTACCTGTCTTCATAGAGTGCTTTTGCATCTGCCAGCCTGTATCTCTTTCTACCTGTAGGTCTGTTCACCTGTGAGCTTGCGTCCATGCCGATCTACGACGAAGTTACAGTAAGCTTTGCCGAATTTTTTTTACCAATTTATCTGTGGCTTGAAAATTTTATAAGCTCTGGTTTTGCTGCTAATAAGTAAAGAGTAAAACAATCCCGCAAAACTGTTAACCAATATTGTTGACATTCTTTTTTCTTTAAATTTCATCTTTTCAGTTAAAGATGGGGGAGGAAAAAGATGCTAGACGTCATCATCTGCAAATCGATAATTTATTTTCGACTGCTACCATGACACATCTGGTTGCCGTGGCGACCTTCTCACCTGTTTTAAATGCCTTACATACAAATCAGTGTTCAGTTAATTGACCTGATGCTAGCAAACAATCCGTGCAGAAATTCCCAACCGGCAACAATAAAAAATGACGATAATAAAATGCATCAACGAAATTGAAACTGAAGAAATTCATTTCTTCGTTTCATTTCAACAGCTCCTTTACCTATTTATTGCAATAACGTTGGTTTATTTAATTTTTGAATTATTTCATTCAAATTTGTTTTGGATGAATACATAAAGTAGACCGCTTCTGGATATGGCTCAGAGAGAACGGTAAGGAATCCAGGGTCACAGACTTTTCTTGCCCGAGGGCTCCAGCCTAGATTGTTCCGCTACTGCATGTTGGTCCCCTATTACAAAGTTTTCTTTAGATTTTACACTAGAAAAATATAGGCATTATGCATAATCTGGTTTAAAAAGTTAAAATATGTCAAAAAAGTTATATTTCGATTTAGACCTTGTGTTGCCTTGTATGTACACTATACAGACTTGTGTCAGTGGTCTCAAAGACCCTTCTGATGATTGATTAATAAATAAATAAATAAATAAATATATTCCTCTTCATTCTTATTGGGTTCAAAAAGATTCCAATCACGTACCTTCTACGTACAAGTGTAGATACGATAACTCTTTTGCAAATTTCGAACTAAAAAGTTCATATGTAGTCTCTCAGTATCTTTCATAATGAATCGATGTGGACGGAAATGAAACTGAGATTGTTTGGAGATGTGAGCCTAAATAGTAACTTTCATATATGCCGGGCTCACGAACGTGTCTTTACTGTAAAGTTGTTGTAATCGGTATTGCTGGATTCACAAACTCGAATGGCTCTGTTTGCTTCACCAGTATGTAGGTACGGTACTAAAAGTGGGCCAGGCCGTTTTTCAAATAACCGTATAAAATTTGTTTTTCATGGCATGGTGACGTGTTTGTAGATACATAATCCGGCTCATTGACTGTTTCACGACCGGCGTAGCACGTTTTGTGGCTTAATTTACGACTAGCCGTAATTTTTGCGTCCGGCAGCTGCTTATTTCTTGGGCTATTTGTAAATTTCTCTCATTACAATCAGTGGCATAGCTAGTATTTTTGGCGCCCTGGGCAAAGTCTATAGAATGCTCTCCTAAAAATGTCCGTTTGTCAACACTTTTACTTCAAAAATACCCGGAGGTAGTCATAGGTACTTCTCCCAAAATGTCCACTAATATTTCGCCTCCTAGCCACCAACTACCTACCTGCCCCCTTGCTGTGCCGTGCCACTGATCACAACGACAATCAAATTACCCAAAACGTGTAACCTTCGTCTTCTCGTTAAGAGTGTGGAAATGGCGGTTTGCGGAAATTTTTCCCTCGAAATTTTGCCCGTTTTTTTGCCCTTAAGAAAGTTCGCCCCTTAGAAGTTTTTCCCCCGGAAAAGTTTTCCCCCACGCTTTTCACTGAGTAGGAAAATTTTGAAGTATTTCGCCCCACCCATAGTTTTGTAAACGTTTCCCTCCCGTGATTGAATGGCATGAAATACTTTATCGCTTGCTTAAATTGGTATCGGGCAATAATTTTGTTAGAATGAGGTTGTATGTATTTAGCTGAATGCTGCCCACAGCGAATCTGCTGGGTGTTGCACGGAAGCTGAGTGTGAAAAGCAAGTGGCGAACATCGAAATGACAAACGGTTGGGGTTCTAGGTGAATAATTAAATACAAAATTATATTACCAAAAAAAATTAAATTATGGCTAGTCTCGATTATCTTGGCCAGCTGGGCTTAACTATTTTGCGGCAGGCGGGTAAGCCGCGATTTTCGCGGCTCGGCTCGGCCGGCTAAGTCGCGGCTTATGGTCAAAAGATTTTTCCTGTGAAGTAGAATCAGGTCCGTAGCCAGGATTTTAAAACAAAAGATGTAATCCTAATTTGAAAAGGTGCAGAAAATTTTATATAAACTACCACTCCATCCATGGCCAAAACTCTACCACAAAACGGTACTAGGCGGGTCGCCTAGGGCACCAGCAACAAAAAGCCCCCGAGACGTTTAAAATAAAGTCCTATGATTTTTAATTTGGTGTATCAATGTTTTGAGCATGCTACTACTTAAGCTGATACATTTAAAATATTTGTATTTTTTCTTTCTCATTACTCATTCGGAATGATCATCAATAACCTGGTTTGTAGTAATTAAAAATAAATAGATAGGTATATACACTTTTAATATTTTCAAATGGGGAGCCATTGTTACTCGTACCACCTATAGGGTTCTGCAAAGGCTAGAAGCGGCTCCGGCACTGCCTTTACGAGTTACAGCCCTGCAAGAAAAAATGGCTGATCATAAAATACATTAAAATGTATCCTTTCAGCATATCGTTGCTTTGATGACGGGAGAAATGCGCTAAAAACTCATCTTTAGTATAAGAATTTATTAAATCGTTTTCAAATGCCACCATATGGTAAAATTAGAAAAGCACTGTGAGTGTGGTATAAAGTTTTTTTACGAGCTGTGAAAGTCCTAGATGTCAATTAAAACAGAAGCATAAAATGTGTACAAAACAAGGAATGCTTCCTTTAATGGAAATATCCTGTTTGTCAAAACAATGCCACATTCTGTTTTGTTAAGTGAGATTTAAGGTAAATATTTTTTACACAAAGTCTTATCTCTAAGTCTATCAATTATTTGAATTAGGAACAACCAGTTCATTAAATGGAAAGAAACTTTCGGTGATGACCATATAGTTACATTGAGGTTAAGGTTAGGTTAAACGGGTGCAAACATTATTTTGTTAACAGAATTACAAAGGGTGCAAAATTATATGCTTTCCTCTTGCAAAAGATGCGCACCCTTTTGCGCACCACCTGCCTAGGGGCCTAGGGGTCTGAGTAGATTCGTCTTCAAATGCTTTATTGTCATCGTTTTATTCACAAGTTCGTGAGCTTATGCGCCATTAGATTAAGATTGTTCTAATCGCAAAATTTTGTTTGATTTCATGGGTTGATTCGTTGGAATGTGATATCCACATGGACAGAAAATTTACACAGCTCCCCCCACTTCAAAACTCTTGGTTACGGTCATGCATATGCCATCTGATTAAATAAAAGCAATCGTGTGTTTTCAATGCTTGTTAAAATAGCGTGTAACACGGAAACTTATCGTGGTGTATTTCTTACTGCTATGGTCACAAATAATATAGCTTACTATAAAGCAGCCACAGAGGTGCCTTCAATCTTTTTTAATTTGGGTCTATAAAATAATATTTTCTTAAATTAATTCACGTGCATATTAATGCGGGTATTAGTAACACACAATGCCTCAGCTGCTGAGCTGGACAACACGCTGCAGTCGTTCATCGGCGAGAATACGCTTGTTGATGGGAATTCGTCGTCTGCGATCGGTTTCGGTGTCACCAGTTTGACACATTCTACTCTTGAAAATATGGAATCAATTTTAAACGTCCTGCCTTCTTGTATAATTGTCGTCGGTGGTGCTTTGCCGTATATTCCACAATATCTGGACATCAAGAAAACCAGAAATTCAGAAGGATTTTCTACATTAGTTTGCTTGACTCTTCTCGTTGCCAACACTCTGCGTATTTTGTTTTGGTTAGGAAATGTATTATTTATTACCACCGTGGTAAAATATCAGCTGTATTGGCTTATTATGCCTTCTTCTTATTATGGATATGATGGTAGATTATAATTATGGGTATGGAAATTACTTATCTATATGTATTTCTAAAAGATATAACTTCAATTTGAAGGTTTGGTCGACATTTTGAACTACCTCTTCTTATACAGAGTATACTAATGAATGTAGTAATGCTTGCTCTCGTAAAGTTGTGCGTTGAAACCAAGCCAGGAATCGGTGGAAGCAAGATGTTCACGGGTACTATTATTTGTTTCTGCTTGTTAATTTTTAATTTTAATAAATTGGCTTATAGAAAACAATAACTCAAAGAGTAGAAAAATGTATAAATCACATATTTTCTAATACTAAATTATAGACTTTGCATGAGTTAGGTAGAGCTGCTCATCTTACAATTAATCATCATTATTATGAAATTTCTTCTGTTTCAATTTCAGACTTTAAACTTGAGGATTTCTGGAAATGGACAGATTTTTTGAGTTATGTGGAATTCATGGCTCTTTTCACAATGGTAACCTCGCTCTTCACGTATGTTTTCCTGGACAGTCCGACATTTATTGAAACTCTGGGCCTATTTGCTCTTCTTATTGAAGCTATGCTGGCAACACCCCAACTCTTACACAATGCAAAAGTTAAGTCAACTGCTGGGATGAGGTAGGAGTGCAGTAATTTAGCAAAGATGATTTTTACTTATTACTCTTCATTATTTCTTTTATTGATAGATTATTTATATTTTTATACTGATTATTTTCAACTTGGAGACTTATAATTTCACAAAATCGCTTAAACAATTTATTAACTCCTGACTTCCAAATGTTTAATTTAAAAGACATTTTTTTTCCAGTATTGGCATGGTTCTTCTCTGGACAGTAGGAGATGTGGGCAAAACCATCTACTTCATCATGAGAAATGCTCCAAAACAATTTTGGCTCTGTGGATTCACTCAAATATTTATCGATATTTGTATATTGGCCCAAGTTTTCGCTTACAAGCCCAGTTACAGATGACATTTTTTAATCGCAAAGAGCGTTACATACCTCTCATTATAGTTTATAAATGGCTCTCTCATCTAATTGTTCTTTGTGACAATGCTTCAATTTCTTTTTCATTTGTGAGCTTTATAAAAATTGTATCATTCTATCATCCGTCAAACTATATTACGTACCTAAACAAATGACTTAACGAATAAAGCAAGTATATGTTAGACCACTCTATTTAACATCAGATATTAAACTGAAGCTTGTTGAAAAACTACTTTGGCAGAAAACTTATGTAAAGTGGCTTATGCACATGCAAATCTCGCACTAAGTAAGCTCCCATTTTCCAAATAAAATTAACTGCTCAGATCTTTAATTAACAAAGTTATCATTTTTTATTATACGATCTAGAATATGTGTACTTGCTTGTGGAACCAAGGAATGTTTATTTGTTTCGAGTCCTCTATGTAATTTCTATATTTTTAGTTCATTAAAGTGTACAGTGAGACATCAAACCAATAAATGGTTGCATTGTAGGTTTTTAATGGATGAAATACAGCATAAGCTATTTAAAGAATGTATACACATTTACACACACACAAACCAATATATATATATATATATATATATATATATATATATATATATATATATATATATATATATAGTATAATCCTATTATATTGAAGCTCAGAGACCACGGAAATTAGTTTTATCTTGTAGTAACATTGGGTGCAGCAAGCCTGATTATTAAATTCGAAATAATAAACGAGTTCAATATAATTGGAGTGTACTGTAAACATAAATATATTATTATAAACAAATCATGTCAACTTTATCAGTTTCCTCAGAGGTTCATCATGCTGAATTTCAGTTATATTCCCCATCAAATCCACTGAGTAAAATGGGATTTGACTTTTTCTGCGGGGGCAGTTTGGCTTCCAATTGCTAACCCCCACAACATATATATTTTCGTCTGCATCACATTCAACCTCTGGGTCCTGGTCAGAAAAATTATTGCTAGAGTCTTCAGTGTTTGTAGATTTTCTGCGACCGTGAACATTTGATGCGTCTATAGAGCAATCTGCGATATGTTGATTCTCTGCTAATTCTTCAATTGAACTTTCTTTGTTAAGGACTACAGAACAATATTTAATACTCCCAGGTTGAATGTAAGCAAAATGGGATGATTCAGGTTTCATTCCAGAACGACAATTGAAACACAGTTCTCCTTTTGTCTCGTGATAGCCTATACGTGGATTTTGTATTCTGAGACCACACTGACTGCACTTCACTTGGTGATACAATTTCACGTGGTCATTAAATTCAGTATTGTCAGAAAAATGACAAAGACAGGTTGGACAGTCAAATCCAGGTGCATAAAGAGACAAACCACCAAGTTCTGGGTCACTAACTGCAGACCTTTTCCTTTTCTTGGGATTTGTTATTTTCTCTTGCATGAGAGCTAAAAATATAGCTGAGTTGGAATTTGAAGCAAACTTATGCTCTTTAATGGCAGACGTCAAGGAAAAAATAGAGGCCATAGCTGGCTGGCTTGCAATGGCTTTTGAACCACTTGGCATGCCAGAAAAAATGGAAGTGTAGAGCTGTTGTCTTGTGGGAAAGAGTGATCGGTGTTCAACTAACATGTGTGTTTCAAATGCACGCGGAGAGTTCAGGTCCTGCATGCAAATGGCACAGAACTTGTTGCGGAACATGTCCGGAAGATAAATGCGATGTTGAACGGAGAGGTGAGAAAGGATGTCTTGGAGTTTGTTTCTTTTGCAAAGTGGACAAGACGTAGTAACTTCATGAACCTGCAAAAGTTCAAATTCCACTTTAAAAAATTCTGTAACTGTGTAGGTGACAAAGGATTTCTGAAAAGATGCTAATATATGGCACAAATTCTTACATTGTTACTGTCAGCTGGCTTCCTTCCGTGTATGAACTTTTTGTGCAGGCGAAGACCTTTTGAACTCCAGAAGTGATCGACGCACTCATTGCACGAGAAAAAAGGAATACAGACATTCATCAACGGTTGATGGGTGTTTGTTGGTAGATGGATCTTGTGTAATGATGCTAAGTGCTGTCTGAGTGAAGCTCCGGATTCAAGCAGCACACAACATATTTCACAAAGATGACTCTGAAATTGCATTCAAAATACTTTTTATTATATAGCTTATGAATTGAAGAAACAAAATTATTAGACTAACACAAATAGATTGAAAAAGTGAAGAAGACACTGATCTTTCTTTATTAATCTTCTGTGGTCCCAATGTCAAGGTGGCTAATGGCCGTTGTTCTTTGGCGGCTGAAATTGCTGTGCTTGCGACCCTCGGAGGATCAATTTCAGTCAGATTGTCAGATGATTTCTTGCTGTTCAGAACTTCAATCCGCGGCCTTTTGTTGTTTGCAGAATCCATTATCATCGGTATATCGGAATCTTTGACGGTAGGAGAGCAATTGTTTGAAGGATCGAAATGTTGACGACACAACTCAACATGCTGCTGGAACCTGATCTTGGAGGACGCTCTGGCATTATATGGACATAATTCGCAGGAGAACATGGAACCTATTTTCAGCCAATGGTTGGAAAAGGTGTCAGGATGTACAGAATGCTGCACAACCATGTGAGATGTGAATCCCGTCAAGGTATTAGAAGAATGTTCACAGATGCAGCAGTCGTACCTGGAGGGGCGATTTATTCGTCCACTAATTAGACGAAGTGATTATTTTTAGTATTTGTATACAACGATAACATTAATGAAACCAATACATGACATGTTACTGTTTACCTGCCAAAATAGCTGCTCCCAAATCCTTGATGGATGCTCAACTGAGCATAGCTGGTTGTCATGAATATGCATCTCGGGCATACAAACCATGGTGTTCTTGCATGCCTTATTTCTTTGCTTAAACTATTTCTTTGACTTTTCCATTTTTCCAAAACAAGATCGATCTCTATCGGTCTTTTTTTTCTGAGATTATTAGGTGGATAAGCAAGTTCCGTGGAATAAATCATCTCTTTATACACAGCTTCCTTGACTATCGACTGACCCAGTGAACTGAGCACTTCAAACATCGGTCTTATATCTTGTTTAGTTTTCTGGTGATGGCAACTTGAGCTGGCAGTCTGCAACGAAACATAAATAAATGAATACATCAAAACATTAAAAAAAGCAACCATCTCAAGGAGAAACATGATCAGTCCAATTTATAGAATCTCTGGACTGAACATTCGTGGTTTTACTTGCCTCCACAGTAGTGATTGCATTTTGTCCAATAACCGTACAGAAATCAGACATGGTAGGAAACTCAGGTGGATGGAATTTGGAGAAACCAGCCAACCATTGAATGTCAGAAGAGATGCCACGGTATAAATACTTTTCATTTGGAAACGGTGGAAGGTTATTCATGTTACTCGTACAAGGCTGTGGAGAAAAGAAATATTGTTATTAAATAATTTGAATGTATTTTCATGTAATTACAATTATGTAGCATCCTCATTCTATTTAATCCTAAATAGTTAACATACACAATACTTTGCTGTACTTGTGAAAATTATCTTTTAACCAAATTTTAAGAACGCAAGTTTGTTCTAAAGCTCAGACACAATAAAACATTTTTGTTTAAACTCAAGATTATATTATAAAGGATTTATTTTACAGCAAGGAAATCTATTATAAATTTACTCAAGTTCTACACAATTCATGTACATAAAATTACAGAGGAGATGAATTCTTGCAAAAGACTTCACGGCTTTCCACTCTTTCATTGATGTACAACCAAACACAAATAATAAATTTCCTTTATTTTTTTCACTAGTAAAACAGATCCTCTTCTTTTTCTGCTGAGGTAATGTTTCAATTCCTGCAGTTGAGAAATACCCACATATTATAACTTCCTTGACTGCTTAGATCAACTCAGACAACGAATCCCCCTGTGATCACCAAAGGAGTACCAATGTCTTTGCGATAACTAAGACAAGTGAGGTACTGACTACAGCTACCTTAATTATGGTGCTCTTCAAGATAATGAATTGATTATATCACTAAAATCATACTTTAGCTTAACTTTTTCAAACCACTATCTCATAATCTTTCTAAATACATAAAAATTACCAACAGTCTGAACATTCTTTTTTAAAATGTGAACAACAGTTGGTTTGCTCTTTGCCATAGATGGCTGAAAGCATTACTTCAAAATTATTTTGAGGTATCTTATTTTTAAGTTAATATGCTGTAAAATATCAGCAAAAGCATATTAAAATGTTGTTAATTATGCAACTGAATTTTTAAGTGCTAATTTGCTCAAAAATGACTTACATTACAACTGGGTTCTGTCACACAAGTCTGAGAAGTCTTCGAAGAAATACCCTCATTTGGTTGAACAGCTGTTGGAGCACTTAAAGAGATAATCTGTATTTTTTTTGGATAAAATAGCTACAATGAAATTATAAATTGCAAGCTTAATTCACCCTGATAGAGTGGCTGTAATTCTAAAAACTAGTATTTCAAAGCAAATTTTCCCTTGAGACATCATGTAAATTTAGATTATTGATAAAACATGTTTTAAAAATAATAAAAATAACTATAATATAAAATACACAACTCATTTTACAATCGAATAAAATTATTAAGAAAAATTATCATATTGAAACTTTATTTCATAGCTAATAACAATCCTAGGTTTCTTTGTACTACTTCACTTCTGATTTTTCACTTGAAGCACAAGTTTTAACATTAACAAACAAGACCATTCTCTGAGACACCCCCTTAAATTCCCACAGGCTCTGGTGAGGCTGATGTGTTTCAAACCGGCTCAGCTCAATGTCATTATCGCCCCTTCCTGGTTTTTCAATAAAATGGTATACCTTAAAATTAGGCTTTTCCATTTGAATGTTGGGTGCTCCAGTTGTCATTTGAATATTAGGTGCTCCAGTTGTTGAATTTTTATTTGACTGCACAGTTGTTAGAGGTTTTAGAAAGATAGTCTAAAACCAATTTGCATATCATTACAAAATGCTTTAATTCAACACAATCAAATAAGTAATAAAAGCTCAAATAAATGTACTGATGTAAACTAAGTGCAAAAAAACAATTATTTAAAACAGGCTTGCGAAGCCGCCATTTTTTTCGTGGCTCGGCTCCTTCTCCCTGTAAAGGGGTGGCACACGAGACAAACTTGCGCAATTTTGTTTTTAGTCGATTTTAAATGTATACGAAAGGGTGCGTTTTGTTTTTCGGTGCAGCAAAAATTTAATTTTAAATGCTTGATAAAACTATTTCATAAAATTAATGTTTTTACTATAAATTTAATAAAATAATATGCAATTTAAAAAATTGTAATTATTTTATAAGAATATAAACACTCCAACGAAAGCAAATCCTGAAGCACATTTTTTTATTACAACTTTCATGTCGAGTGTTGTATTTGGAACATAATTGTATTATTTTTAATGTAATTTTAAAAATTTGGAAAAAAATAAAATAAAAGAAAGACCAAAAATAACAATGTAACCAAAAACAGAGTTTGGTGGGTAAACAAAATTTAAAACGAAACGAAAATGATTCATTAAAGATTTCTTGTGGTGATGTGTGCCCGCGTGCTATCATTTTATTGAAGGCTGTTGCTGTTAGAATTTCAAAGCTTTTCATCTTGAAAATAAAATTTTGCTTTTATAAAAAAAAATTTGAGAGCTGAAGCCGCTAGATATTTTAGGCTCTGGATACGACAAAAATTAGCGGCTCCGGCTCGGCTCCGCAAGCCTGATTTAAAAGATATATTACATAGATTAGAGCTCTGTGTGGATAACAATTTTTATGCTACAGTTAAAGCCACAGGCTTGCAAACCACAATTACAGTTATATTTTTAAGAAAACTACACTTCATGTGATGTACCCACAATTTGCATTAAATCTCTACCTATAACACCTGCACTTCTTATAGACTAACAATTTGCCATCTTTTTTAATATTATTTGAAATTTCGCGGCACATTTGTGGCTTTTAAGAGTGGACGCTATGGTATATCAATTTTGCTCTTAAAACTCTATGGTCATGCAGTTTTAATTAAGTTTTATAATTTGAAATGACATCTGCATAAACCCACATAAGTTATAATCACAACTGCTTTGTTGATTCCATAAAATCCAAACCTATAACAGGGGTTGTGTTATGTTAATCAGGATTTTCAAATGCAAATTTTTGGCCAGAGCTTTATTACAGACTAATTACAAACAAACTAACACTCAAAAGAAATATTAATACAAACTACGTACAGACAAACAAACATTAATGCACAATTTTAAAACTAAAAAATGCATGTCCACGATTGCTTACCTTTAAAGAATTTTGTACAGTCTGGGATGACTTCTTTCTACCCCTCTTACCAGGAACATGGACGGGAAGTGACGAAGAAACAATTTTTTGTTGAGAAACGTCTTCCGAGCTTATCGGTAATACGTTTTTTTTCGGTTTCTGTGCTAAAGACGTGAATGCCTTTGAAGGATTTGAAAATCGACAGTAAACAATTCTGTTAATACAGAACTCAATTTCTACCATTTGCTCTAACTGATTACTATGCAGTGTTTTATTTGAACTTTCAACACTTTGACATGGGGCAAATATCGAATCTTTTGCAAAGCCTATGAACCACATTATGCCCAATATACCATTATCATATTATCTATGTATAAACAATAAACATACATCTAAAGGTTTGCATTCTTCTTCTTCTAAGACTTCTGGATCGACTATCTCACCTGAGAAGAGATATGACTTTTTCTTCGAGTTGGAAAAACATTGTGGAAAGTCCGCCTAAAAGTTTCACAACTTCATGTTATAAAAACAAACAATAAAAAATAAATATTGAAAACAGATATATGTAGACGTACTAACTTTGTATGTCAGGTCACACTCGGAAATCAATTTGTTTTTGTTTTTAAGAACTTCCATGCGCTTACATGATATGCAGATGTTCAGCTGAAAGTAATTTAAATTATTATTATTCCTGATTTTTATATAGAAACTTTTTAATAAATTTGATGAACAAAAATAAATAATTAAAAACTCACAAATTCATAAACATCCTCTTCAGCAGAAGGCCAAATGTGTTTTCTAATAGCTCTCTCAAAAGTTTGCTTAAAGCTCAAGTGTACAGCTTTACCTGCTTCGTTCACAGAAATGTGACAGCACGACACATGCTGTATGCAATCCAGGTATGTGCGTATCGGCATTATTCTCTTCGACGAAGCATTTGACTGCTGCTTTAAAATTCCATCTTTAAACAAGAAAATAAGCATATATATATATATATATATATATATATATATATATATATATATATATATATATATATATATATATATATATATATATATATATATATATATATATATATATATATATATATATTTATAACAACGTTTTTATTAGGTATTATGAAACTTTTTCTTCTATTGAATAAAATGAGATGTTAATTAAGCATACTTTAAATATTTACCTTGAATGTAGTATTTGTGAGCCCACAATTCAATAATTTTCCTTTCTGGTTTTGTAAGACTTTGAAGATGATTGGCACTTTTCAGCACAGTCATGATGCCATCCAGGTATGTCTCCCATCGTCTCCAACGTCTATTGCATTCTTCTGAAATTGAACAGACTTTGTGAGAACATTTATTTTAATAATGTAATTATTAGTTTTTAAAAATCAATAAAAAAGCAATTAATTAAAAATAGCAATTAATTTTAAATAGCATTCAATTCCAAATATATTATCACCTTAAAAACTTATGGCATTAATAACGATAAAACATTAATGTATTGTACCTTCTGGATTGGGAATTGATTCTTCAATCTAAAAAAATGCAGAAAATATTTAACATATCATCAAAATAAATACAATTAAATATTTCTTGTAAAGAGTTATTTATAAATTTAAAATGATCTCTAATAATAGTAATTATCTAAAATATAGCCACAAATGAATGATAGCAACAAATGAATGATAATTACTTTTTCACACATATTGTTCACAGTTGGTCTTTTAGTTTCAGTAGTTTCCGAGCAACAAGTCGGGTTCAACTTTAATGTCGGCACATAATCAACATTATTGGGATCATCACTTTTTCCTGAAAATATCATTTACTAGGTAGTTTTAGGGCGACTAAGGCGCCCGTTAAATTAAAACTAGTATTTAATTATTATTTTCTACTTTTTTGTTTTTTTAATTGCCCGTTCAATAGTAAACAAAATTTTATATATATATATATATATATATATATATATATATATATATATATATATATATATATATATATATATATTTATATTGTATAATATATCTAGTGCGAGCAGGCGTGTAATAAAAGTTATTACGTAATAGCGTTCCCTAGCTAGTCAGTTCTCGTAAATACATATATATATATATATATATATATATATATATATATATATATATATATATATATATATATAGATTTTGTATAGCAAAACATAATGTTCAAGCCAAGAGAATTCCCATCATAATAACCCCAATTTCGATCTAGAGTGACTGCTTCATACTTATTTAAATGTAGCAAGAAATATTTTTAAAAATCTTTAAATTAAAAGCTTATTTGAGGAACCAAATTAAAAAAGAAAAACTTTTTGCCAAAACAGTAAAGATAGGCACACCTGATATGCAGCTTATTTAATTAATTAATTTATTTTCTCAAACAGAAGGGCTAACAGTCCACTTATACCATCGGGATAAAAATACAAACAGAAACAGAAAGAAAGTAATTGTATGTTCTGACATAAAGATAAAAAAGCACAACTTAAATGTCAAATTCTGTGCTGCAAAACAAAGAGGAGGAAAAATCAAAAATGTTCCAAAAGATAGATGATCTCTCTGATGCGTATAAAAAATTGAAACAACATAGAGGTTTTTTCAGCACAGCTTTGATTGGACTGCAGTCATCTGAAACACTAACACTTAGCTGGGTGATGGCTGGGAGGTAATGGACTTGCAGCCTCAAGGAACTGGCTACCATAACTTGTTTTATCTAATAATAGTAATAATACCAAAGGTTTCTCCATTTTAGTTATTTTAAGCACATGGCACAATGACACATACTTCAGTAAAACTTGGATTCTAAGGCTACATTAATTTTTAAAAATATTTAAACTGCAAAATTTTGAGCGAGAAAATGATTTACTTTATGCTTGGAGACAACTTTTAATGCACTTCATTTTTATATTAACTTTTCTTCAAAGGATTAATTCAAAATTATTGCACCATTAACGTTTTCTTTTTCTGATGCACTAATACTAAGTTTGATAACACTAACTTATTTATAGTATAGTTTATCATAGTTATCAGTTATATTTTTAAACTAGTGAGCATTTTACACATATAAATACCCTTTAAATTAGACCCTGATTTAATCTTTTATGCCACTAGTTAATCTAGCCAACTTTGGTAAAGGCAAAGGTCATTCTGGGCACTCATAAGACATAATGTCAAGCCAACTAATATTTGACACTCACATGTTAAACCGTTGAATCCGGGGTACAAACAAAACAAGTATGGCCGCTATTTTGATTGACAGGTCTAAATAGAATGATTGACAGCTAGTGTTGCGGCTTTTTATATGATTTAATGGAAAGCCAGTGAGTTAATGTTTAGAACAGACAAAATAACCAATAACTTTATTAAAATATAAATATTAAAATTGAAAGTAATGTAGCGTTTCGGGCATTTTCTCAATGCAGTTAAACGCCGATTGTGCTCAAAATTGAAGATGCAGTGACGTGGGCAATGAGACATGGCTTATTAGCAAGAAGTAGAGCTTGTCATCGTTGCCAAACTGCGATGGTTTTGGTGCCGAGAAGTGACATATCGGATGGATGTGTTTGGCGGCGCCACGCTAGAGGTTGTCATGCAAGCAAGTCCATCCGAGCTGATAGCTTCTACCAAAGAAGCAAACATCCCGCTGAACAAGTGTACGCCGATTAATCGGGCCCAGCCTTAACTTTTACTTTGTTATTATTTTTTTTTCTTGGTGTTTGGCTGCTAATTTATTGTTTTTAATTTTTTATTTATTTGTCTTAAGGCAAATTGACAAAACCCTCGCATTTAAAGAAACTGTTTTAGATATGGAGCGGGTTACGCAACTCGTACTTCTAAAACAAACTATTATTTTTAAATTTTTATTTCAATAATTTAAATTTTTATTTCTTTTCCTAAATTGTCTATTTTTATTTTAAATGTACCTAATTTGTATTTTCTTTATTCCCACTGTTCACTTCTATCGCTATTGACAAATAGATCTTCACCGGGAACTATATTAGCTTCGGCAGCAATTTTTAAATGTTCTAAAGTGTTATAATTTCTCTTTTTATAAATTATTTATGTTTTAATTGGTCTTTAGTTTTGTTTTAAATATCATTTACGTTAAAAACCGGTCATTTTTCACCGAAATCGGCCGATGACGCTATACTAGAACTTTACCGCGGAGCTTACACCGATACATTTTTTAGAATTTGCTTATACCCCGGATTCTACGGTTTTACCTTTAATGTTTAAATTAAAACCAACTTTAAACTAACCATGTAAAAAATGTTCACTGCACACCCTAGCTTTACCGCTGGCTTCGGAGCCGTCAAGATTTATAGCTGTCAACCACATAGATCTTCGAGGCTCCGAGCTAGGAACATTAAAAAAATGTACATCATGATTTTCCTTAACTAAGTCTAAGTAATTCTTGCAACCAACAACAGCGCAAACCGATTCCATTATTACAAAATGGCTTTACAATTCTGGCTTTTCAGATACGATTGTTTAATAATATTATCAATATTATGTGATTGTGATAACAATGATTAGAGATCGCTAGAAATTTCATCGATCATTTATCATTTATTGTAAAAATAAACAAAGATCTAAATTTGTTGTTAAAACAAAAAGCCATATAAAAAAGTTTTAGATCATATATTTTGTTATAATTATTTACATATAAAAACAAATATATATATATATATATATATATATATATATATATATATATATATATATATATATATATATATATATATATATATATATATATATATATATATATATATATATATATATATATATATATATATATATATATATATATATATATATATATATATATATATATATTAGATTATGTAAGTAAGTAAGTAAATATCTTAGTCTTTTATGCATTACTACATCATTCATTCGATCGTAATGCAATTTTTACAGAAGCTTGTGAGGCAATGGGAGACAATTATAGTAGAAACAAAATTGAAATCGGTCAAAAATGAGCGGAGCGAGCGGAAATGGGAATTAAAAATGAGCGGAAAAGGGAACGGGAAAACAAGAGGGAACGAAAAAGCAACTGAGAGCGGAAAAGCGAGCGAGAAAGGTAAAGCGTCCGGGATCGTTAAAGCGACCTGGAGCGAGAAAACGGCCGGGAGTGGGAGAGCAGCCCGGAACGGGAGAGCAACCGGGAGCGGGAAAGCGGCCGGGATCAAGAAAGCAACTGAGAGCGGGAAAGCGACTGAGAGCGGGAAAGCGACTGAGAGCGGGAAAGCGACTGAGAGCGGGAGAGCAAGCGGGGAAGGAAACGTTTAAATGGTGCTAGGTTAGCTGAGTTGGTAAAGGGTTAGCCTTGAATGTGAGAGCTTCACGGTTCGACTCCCACTCACTGCCTAGTAGCCCATGTCAACGGAAAATTTAGCGGGTAAAATCGTTCTCTCCGTGGGGCATGTAAAAGAACAGCGCCTTTGAACAAAGCGGAAAAGGCGCTCAATAAATTAGCAAAACATTTACATTTACATTTACATTTAACGGGAGCGAGAGAGATAAACATTAAAAAAACCTCTAAAAATCCCGGGCAACGCCTGGCAACGCCGGGTGCCCCGCTGGTTTTTAATAAAACTTAAAAATTTTAAAAATTTATGAACTTGTTGAAAATCTAACAAGAATACTGTCCTCCATAGATATCTAAGCTGTCCTCTTAATGACGACACTGGTTAAAGACAGGAGTGCATTTTTTTAATTGCAATTCACAATTTTGTGCCAAAGTCGCCCAAAGTGACTGCCAGAGAATTGACATAATCATACAAAAATGCTTTTATCCACTGGTGGACATGACTTACACAAATTTACAATAGAGGCTTAAAAATGTAACTTCGGATTTTTTGTGGATTGAAGTCAATGCACGATTTTATTAACCTAGGAACAACGGCGCAACTGGTGTTTGGCGCCCGGAAAAATCTCATGTCATTTTTTCTCAAAAAACATCTGATCACTGGGGAGGGGAATAGTCGTGCTGGCAATGAATGGGTAAAAAATTCGTTTGTTATTCAGCAAGATAATAGGGTAATTTGAGCCACATGTTTTTTATCTTAACCTATATTTGTACACTCTGAAGCTATAGAGCCTACATAGAATATGTTATACTACCGTTTGAAAGATAAATCTTTCACAGTATAGATCTAATTTTTTTTGAAAGTTTATCGAAAAGAAACTAAAACATGAATGCAATTAGAAATAAAACAAAATCATTTGCTCAAAAGGTCCACCCGAAGGGAAATAATTTCCGCTAACTGGGTGACCTATAACTATGAAAAAAACCCAAATTTCGCAAACGAGATCTGAGCTGAGGAATGCATATAACAAAATAAAACAACTGAATACGCAATAGAAATACATATATGGACATATATACACATATTAGAGGCCTGCAGTGTAATGGGGACAACAGAAAAACCGCGGAATCCGCGGTAATGGAAACAATATTTGCGGTACTACCGCGGTAATGGATCAAAACTCACGGTGATACCGCGGTAATGGATTTAAAATTCATAGTATTACCGCGGTAATGGATTTGTTAAAAATTTTTTTATAAAATGATGTTCAAGATTAGTTTGATTTGGTTTTTCTATGTTTTAAAGTTTCTTTGTTTATAAATGAATGTCTGAGTTTGTTAAAAAGGGTTGGATTCCCTACTCCCGTCCACCAGCGCACGCAGGGGAGCCAAAAATCCTTTCAAGGTCAAAAGTTCCTAAGTACGACCATAAAAGGTAATTGCGTAATAAAATTTAAATTTTGTTTACGTAACAACTCATAATTTTAAAAAAATGTTGAATGAATGTTAATTGGTTTTTAGAATAACTGCCACTTAAAAATCAACAATACTACAAATGTGAAAATTTTTAGATTCTGTTTAAAAATAAAAATACACATGTTTAACCATTTTTTCTTCCAAATGGTGAAACACTTATTTTTTTATTTTTTTTATTTTTTAAGAAGAATCTAGTTACCAAATTTCAAACATTTGAAACATTTATTTATTTTTTTTTTTTAAGAAGAATCTAGTTACCAAATTTCAAAATTTCCTCATTTTTGGTTTTCGATATTTGCGTTGTTTTAGGGCCAAAATAAAAAAAAAATACTTTTTAATAGGTGCTTACGCTATAAAAGTAATATAAGTTCCAAATTTCACGTTCCTAGGATGAGGCGTTTGAGCTCGGCGTTGATAATCAGTCAGTCAGTCAGTCAGTCAGGACAGGTTCTTCTATATATATGGATGAATTAGAAACTGTTTTAAAGTATTTTACGATAATGTTTCAAAGTATTTTACGATAATGTTTCAAAGTATTTTACGATAATGTTTCAAAGTATTTTACGATAATGTTTTAAAGTATTTTACGATAATGTTTTAAAGTATTTTACGATAATGTTTTAAAGTATTTTACGATAATGTTTCAAAGTATTTTACGATAATGTTTCAAAGTATTTTACGATAATGTGACAAAGTTATTCAAAAATTCAGCGAGGCTTACATATATATTATTTTAATTTTTATAGGGCGCCAGAAAAACGTTGTTTTTTAAGGATATTATATGATGTAAATTATAATTTAAGAAATTTTCGAAATTTAATAAAATGAATTGTCATGAAAAGCGTGCCTTTATTTCAAATTTCAGTTAGATTTGCAAGCATTCAAGCAAGCAACAGCGGCAAAGATGGTGGAGTTAATATAACAGACTAGCAGGGTGACCGGCGTTACCCGGGATTTTTAGAGGTTTTTCTAATGCTTGTCTCTTTCGCTCCTGTTTCCTCTTTCGCTTGCTTTTCCGCTCCCGGTCGTTTTCCCGTTTCTTTCTGCTCTCCCGTTCCGGTTGCTTTCCCGCTCCCGGTTCGCTTTCCCGCTCCCGGTCGCTTCCCGTTCCCGGTAATTTTCTCGCTCCTGGTCACTTTTTCTTTCCCGTTCGCTTTTTGATCTCGGTCTTTTTCCCGCTTTCGCTTGCTTTCCCGTTCCCGTTCCCGGTCGCTCTTTCGCTCAGTTGCTTTTCCGTTCCTGTTTGCTTTCCCGTTTCCGCTCATTTATGTATATGTATGTATATATGTATATGTTTATGTATATATATATTTAGTTCCCGCTCGCTCCCCGCTCAGCTCCGCTTATGCTAGAAAACAACATTTCAAAATTTATAACAGTAAATTATAAACATAATAATAAACATAATTACGACAAGTAAAAAAATGTCGTTCAGCTCTCCGTGTTGAAAGACTACTCCACTATCCGGGAGAGGAAAGCTCCGTGAGCTAAGAGAGGGGGTTATGATCGGAATATATGGTCACCATAGAAAGCAGTATCCAAGAATTATATTTCTTACGGGTGTTATAATGACGCTCATAGATATCTTGTTCGTAGTCTCCATGTAGAGTTTTTCTGGCTCAATATGAAGCTGCCAGATTTTTCTGAATTTGGAGTTCAGCTTCAAGCTGCTTGTATCTTTTGTCACTCTTTTTACTGGCATTTGACATTTCTTGTTTGGTTACATTGATAAATTTAATCTCGTGCATGAATTCTTTGATCTGGACCTGGTAACGTTTGCACTGCTTCACAGCTTCATATTTGACTTTCAGAGCATCAGCAAGTTGTTCCTCAATAGTTCTGAAGTCAGCTTCAAGCCTGTTCCGGGCATTCGTTGCAAGCTGCCTCTGTCTCCTCTCTTCTTCAAGTTCAGCTTCCACGTCTCTTATCTTTTTAAGAAAACTCTTACTACCTTCTTCATCCATTTCCTCTCTTGACTGAGCCTCTCTCATCGACTAATCTTTCAAGTCTCCACCTGGCATCTTTGGTTCCTTGAACTTCCTCTTCGAGCTCCCCGATCATCTGCTTCTGGGCTTTCACCTGAGCTTTAAGAGCTCTCTTGTCTTTTTCTAATTCGTGAACATTCTTTTCGACTTCATCTTTAGAAGAAACCAGGTCATCAAGTTCTCTCTGCAGTTGACTTCTCGCTCTGTTTTATTCGGTCAAATCTTCGTTCAGCCCATCAACTTGTTGAGTCAGGTTGAGAATTTTTGTTTCTTTTTCTCTGAGATCGTTCTCCAAGTTATCTCTTGTAATTGTCAACCTCTCAGAGATGGCTTTTTCTTCGGTCAGGCTTTGATCGAATTTTCTTTGTTTTTTGTCATTTACTGAGAACTTTGACTTTTCGTTGTTCGGAAGAACAGTGATGTCATCAAACTCAGATTGCAGTTTCTTCTTAGATTTATTGAGCTTATCGTTTTCTCCAACTAATTGTGCGATCCTCTCTTGAAAAGTTTCAACTTCTCGCGTCCATTTCTTTTTCGAGACTCCTTTATGCTTTGCTACACCATTCATTCAATCGTAGTGCAATTTTTACACAAGCTTGAGACGCAATGGTAGAAGGTTTTTGTGCAAAAAAAAGAAATCGGTTACAAAATGAGCGGAGCGGGAGAGCGACCTTGATGAAATTTGGCAAGGAGGTAGTTTTCATACAGGGGATAAATGTTAAGAATGTTTGTATGTATGTATGTATGTATGTATGTATGTATGTATGTATGTATGTATGTATGTATGTATGTATGTATGTATGTATGTATGTATGTATGTATGTATGTATGTATGTATGTATGTATGTATGTATGTATGTATGTATGTATGTATGTATGTATGTATGTATGTATGTATGTATGTATGTATGTATGTATGTATGTATGTATGTATGTATGTATGTATGTATGTATGTATGTATGTATGTATGTATGTATGTATGTATGTATGTATGTATGTATGTATGTATGTATGTATGTATGTATGTATGTATGTATGTATGTATGTATGTATGTATGTATGTATGTATGTATGTATGTATGTATGTATGTATGTATGTATGTATGTATGTATGTATGTATGTATGTATGTATGTATGTAGAATCGGATCTAGGGGGGGGAGAACTGAGAGCGAAAAAATGAGCGGGAAAGCGACAGGGAACGGATAACGACCGGGAGCGAGAGCGCAAGCGGGAAGAAACGGGAGCGAAAAAGAAACGCATTAGGTAAACCTCTAAAAACCCCGGGCAACGCCTGGTGCCCCTTCTAGTATATATATATATATACTAGAAATAGCCCGTCAAAAATGACGGAAGTTTTAAAATACGGCGACCGTTATTATCAAATGGTGGCTCTACGTCTTCATTCACAAAAATCATGGCCACTTCATTACTTGTCGGTGCATTGTATCTTCGCTGATCTGACTGTCGATCTCTTCTCAGTGCCATATTGATGATTGGAATTTGCTCTCCTGCTGCTATGGCTTGTTCAGCTTCTTGATTTTCTATATCTCGCATCAATTGATAGCTTTGGGCTAGTCTATTGTGTTCACGGAAGAAGCGATCTATTTTATCTAAAATATCAGGACGACAATTTTCATTTGCTTCATTTTCTTGACGTACTTCTGTGGCTTGTGTACTATCAAGTACTTAAATTTGCCCAAATTGTGGCGCTTGGCCGGCAGGTGACAGTAAATGGGAGGTTCGATGGTAAATTGTTCCATGAATTTTAAAAACATAAGGTCCTCTGCCAGGAAAATCAAAAATGTTTGCGCCCATGGAAGCGAAAGAAACTGCGATGTTGTATGATCGAATATGTTGTCGAAAATTTTGTCTATCTGGATTGGCCGTGTCTGACATGAGGCTTTTAAGAAAATCGGGATATTCAAGTGTATTACCGTGAATTTCAATTGGTTTTGGCAACATTACTTTGCCTTTTCGACAACATGAAGTGAATAGTCCATCTGATGGTTGCTCTGCAGCAAAATTTCTTGATCGACATGAAGTACATAAAACATCAAATTCACCACAATCATGTTGATCGAATTGAGTTCTGTTGAAGTTAATTGCTTCGTTACGAACTGCCTCACCCGCACGATCTCGTGCTAAACGTTGGGAGATCGCATTAGCAGCTCGATGTAGCTGCAATTCATTGGGAGACATTTGTTCAACTCGATGACGTTGTGAGGCAGCGTTGGAAGTGTGAAGTGCTTCTGGATGTTGAGGAGTAAGTCGATAGACATAACGTTGTTGTGATGCGGCATGAGAAGCATGAAAAATTTGCAATTCCTCAACAGACATTTGTGCAGTGCGTTGTTGATGAGCTTCTGCATCTAAAACTCGAATTTTTGCTTTTGATTGTGAAGTTTGTCTTGCGCGATATCTCTGTTGCCTTTCTTTAGCTAGACGCCGTTTTCTCGACACAGGATCTTCGTCGTCATTCATATTAAGAGACATTTTGTTTAAAAACATATACTTTATTTTTCAATTATTAAAATCTGAACTTAATTAATAGGAAAAACAAAACTAATAAATATATATATATATATATATATATAAATTTTATCATTGATATATATATATATATATGTTGCGAATAAACTGTGGAATCAATTTATCTTTGAGACACGCTCCAAGAAACAACTCGCCATTTGGCAGAAACAACTTTTCGAGCCAAATTCTCGACCTTTCGGCACAAAACTCTCTGTTCGAGACTACAATTAGCCAAAAACTTTTCCATTAAACTTTTATTGTCAGACCGACGGACCGTTTCAGCTATGTCAGCCATCCTCAGGGTCAAAAGTAAAACGAGAAAAGTAAACAAACAGAAAGAACCGAAATTGTCAAAGAATTAGCACACTAACAAAAGAAAAAACGAAAAAACACTCTACCTATCAAATCAAAAGAATATAAAATTTATACTATTGGAAATCAATTTTTGCGCTTTCGCTGTGTTATATTAGAAGAGACAAGAATTTCCTAAGATACATTACAATGAGATTCGTCAGGAGCAGCCTCAACAGCCAAAGTATTTGTGTCAGAGGACGAGTCAGAAGTATCATCATTTATGTTATCCTCGTCGTTAGAAGGAATACAGGGTAACCGATGCATATTGCTTTCTTTGACACCGAATAAGTGGAGAATCTGTGGAAATTTATCAAATTGTTTATTAATTGCGGGTCTCATTAATAAGATATAGAGAGCCTCTTTAATTTTCAGCCGGAAAGAGTCGGATTCACTTGTTAAAATCGAAACACCTTCTTCAAGTTCTTTTCGTGTTAGCTTTTTCAAATGAATACACTCATAATGATTAAGAATACTCCCAAACTGGAGATGCATCGTGAGTCTCCTTGACAACGTAGTGGTAGTGTGACCAATGTATGTATCCACCTTACAATGTGGAATAGAACATTTGAAATGGTACACCACGTGACTTTGTTGCAACGGGTCAGTGATACTTGTTCTATCATTCTTGATGACCAAATTGAAAAGTTTCAAGTTTTTGTAATAAATATATAAACCCAGTTTATTCCTGACGGGGTCTATAACAGAAACTTCCTTTTTTATTTTTATGTTGAAAAGGCGGTGTTGCCGTAGACACGTGGGTTTGATTCCTAGTAGAGTCTTATAAATATTTGCGTTACTTGTGGTGACAGTTAGTCATCCTATTTGTAGGCTCTTGAAACATTTCAACGCAGTGTTTCACTTCGCATATAATTACCTATCTGGCAGCGGACTAGCTGTCGAGTCGAGCCGAAGTAAGGAGTTCCGAGCCTATCATAGTCGTAGTCTAATGTTAAGTAGCTCCGAAAGACTGAGACTTCTAGCCATCATTTTTTGGTGATGGTCGGTGGCTCAGTTGGTAAGAGCGCTTGCATTTAGGCGAGGCGGTGTTGCCGTAGACACGTGGGTTCGATTCCTAGTAGAGTCTTATAAATATTTGCGTTACTTGTGGTGACAGTTAGTCATCCTATTTGTAGGCTCTTGAAACATTTCAACGCAGTGTTTCACTTCGCATATATATATATATATATATATATATTTATATATATACATAAGCGTTGCAGAATCAGTAAATGAGTGACGTGGTCTACTATTATATTATAATATATTTACATAATCTCATTTTTATATTTATACTAGCGGAGATACCCGGCGTTGCCCGGGTTTTTTAGAGGTTTTTCTAATGTTTGTCTCTTTCTCTCCCGTTTCCTTTCCCACCTGCTTTCCCACTCCTGTTTGTTTTCCCGTTTTCGGTCGTTTTCCCGCTGCCGGTCGCTTTACCGCTGCCGGTCGCTTTCCCGCTCCCGGTCGTTTTCCCGTTCCCGGTCGCTTTCCCGTTCCCGCTCACGCTTGCTCTCCCGTTCCCGGTCATGCTTGCTCTCCCATTCCCGGTCACGGTTGCTCTCCCGTTCCCGTCCCCGTTCACGCTCATTTTCTCTTTTCCATTCTTTCATAACTTCTGTTAGCCTATAAAACGTAAAATAGATTTGCTAAGACTATATGAATGTTTGTGGGTTAGTTTGTCTATTATAGAAACGGGAAAGCGACCCGGAACGGACAGCGAGCGGGAACGGAAAAAGCAAGCGTGAGCGGGAATGGGAGAGCAAACGTGAGCGGGAACGGGACAGCGACCGGGAACGGGAAAACGACCGGGAGCGGGAAAGCGACCGGGAGCGGGAAAGCGACCGAAAGCGGGAAAGCGACCGGCAGCGGGAAAACGACCGAAAACGGGAAAGCGAACAGGAGTGGGAAAGCAGGTGGGAAAGGAAACGGGAGAGAAAGAGACAAACATTAGAAAAACCTCTAAAAACCCGGGCAACGCCGGGTATCTCCGATAGTACATACATAAACACACACACAGACACACATACATCCACATACACATACATACATACACACATACATACGCACAAACATATATATATAGTTCCCGCTCGCTCACCCGCTCCGCTCCGCTCATTTTGTGACGGATTTCAAAAAATTTTTCACTATATTTGATTCCCCTTGACTCTCAAGGTTGTGTGAAAATTTCATTACGATCGGATGAATGGTGTAGCAATGCATAAACGCCATTAACATACAAACATTCATTTTTATATATATAGATAGAAGATAAGATTTAAAAATCTTTTAATGGGTTATCTTTAGTATTGTTATAAAGCTTATTATTTCATGTAAATGCAATCAAACTGCATCGCAAAAAATTGATAAAATATGAGCACAAATGCTGGTTTAAATTAGACACTGCTAAGCCGGTAAGCGCAGACCGCGAATGTTTATTTAGTTTGGCAAGATGAGTTTTTATGCCAAACTGTACAACAATGACAAACGTTTTAATCAGCCGCTGTTATTGCGTATCAATGTAAGCCTGTTGTAAAAATGCTATAGACATTTTGTTGTTGAAGGAATTGAAACTGAATGCAGGTTTAACCATGAAACGTTTTTTATATTACTCTAAAAGTTACTTGTCATATGTGGAAGTGTTTTTATGTATTTACGAATGCAATAACATTTATTGTTTTGTCAAAACCAAAATTTAAAAAAAACATTTATCAAAACATTTATTGCCTTTTTCTTGTAGAACTAGAAGCAAAACCTTCAGTCTTCATTCCGCTTGTTTTTTCTCCTGTCGGTTTATATCTTTGCTTTGTACGATCTGATTGCTTTGTTTTAACCTGGGAAACCTCCGGTTGAATTTGTTCGGATTTACGTGATTTTGATTTGCGACTGTTCGATGCCACATTCCAGTTTCCATCATCAACTTTGTCATCTTCAGGTTCTGGTACGGCATGAGCTTCACCAGACAAGCATTCTTCATTCATATTTTCCTTTGAGGTTTCTTTGGTTTCATCTTGAATCAAAAGTACATCATTGACATTTTCGTTTTCTGATTCAACGTTCTCAGCCACTTTTCTAATGTTATTATTTTCCTGTTCGTTTTCATTAGTATGTTTGCTGGCAACAGGTTTGCTAAAATGAGAACATTCTTCGTTGTTGCTATCTTGAAGCTGGTCAAAATTGGAATATTTTTGATAGGTCATTGCATCATTTTCTGGGTAGTGTCTGCTTTGATCTGAAAGATTCTCGTCAATTTTTTCACTCTGTTGAAATTGTTTTTCAGCTTGTTTCTGATCGATTTTTCGCAACTGCCAAATATTAACTTTAGGCTGAGGTGCTGGAATTGTCATGGTAAGAATTTCTTTTTGCTCGTTGGGTTCATCCTTTTGATAATTTAAATCTTGTTTTGTTCTATATGATTTTCTTTTGAAATTTTCTTTTTGCTCGTTGATTCCATTTTGTTGATAATTTGAATCCTGATTTGTTCTATTAGATTCTACTTCCAGTTTTAGTTTTGCTTCAATTTCTTGCTCTCTGCGGGTTGTATCTACAGGACGAGCATCTCCAAAAATAGAAGTTTTTTTTAGCCTTGTCTCGACTTCTTGAACTTTGCAAGTATTATCCATTTCAGAATCATTCTCCGCAAACGACACCTTTTTCAGTTTCGACCCAACTTCTTGTTCCTTATAATAGGTATCTACTGGACGGGCGTTTCCAAAAATCGATGATTTCCGGTTATTTTCTTCTTGATTTGATTCAACTGGCTTGCTTCTTGGCAGTAAGTTGAGTTTGGGCCTTTCCTTGGGAAGATCACGTACAGGAGAACGATGTCGTGAATATTCGTTATCTCTATTTTCTGGCCTGAATCTGTTATTAGAATTTTGTGCATACTTTTCTCTTGAGGTACTTCGTTTCCAGCCAGTGTGCTCACCTCTTGAATTTGTTTCTCTGCTGGTATCTCTTCCGTCTCTATTTTGCCAAAATGATGAATCTGGATTTTCTCGTCGATAACTTGTTTTTTGATTCCAGTTCGGCCTGTTTTCTGAACTTTCAAAATCTCTTGACTCACCTCTTTTATTATTCCATTCCGTTTCTCGGCTTCTGTTTTCTCTACCTTCATTTTTTCGAGCGTTTAGATAATGAATGTCTCTTCCATAACGCTCTGAGGTACTATCATCTTTTTTTCTCCAGTCACTGGAGGTTTTGACATCGTTTTCATCATATTTTTTTCTTAAATTATCACCCGTGTGGACTTGTGTAGCTAGATCAACTTTTACAGATCTGTTTTTTATAAATAGTTCGTTGAACGACAATGCATCAATAAGCATGTCTTTAGTTGAAAATTCAACGTACCCAAAACCTTTCATGCGACCAGAGTGGTCCGTTTGAAGTTTTACGTTAACGATGTCAAGGTTTTTAAAGAATGATCTTATATCTTCTTCGGTAGTTTCAAAATTAAGGTTACCAATATAGACCTGGTAAGGTGGTTCGTTTGGCAACTTCATCTCATCAATTTCTGCAAGACGAGACTTAGGAGCTGATGGCAAAGCGGCTCTATTTATGATTACATCTGCTACCAAACCTGAACTTTCATTTTCCATTTCATCTGCCCATGATGTCACCACTGGAGCATTAGAAACTGAGTCTTTCACAAAATCTTGCCATGACACTGTTGTTTCATTCCTCTTTTTGTTCTTTTTCAATACCATTGTAACGTGATATAAATAGCAATACACTTGGAATTGTTTACAAACATTATTTGACTGCAAAGTCATGTCTTTATTAAATAGGAAAAACATAATTAAATACACAGATATATATATATATATTATATATATATATATATATATATATATATATATATATATATATATATATACATATATATGTATATATATATATATATGTTTGTATATATATATATAAATATATGTGCAAATGTATACATATATATATATATATAAAGAAATGTTTGTATGTATGTATATATGTAAGCATGTCCTTTATGCATTGCTACGCCTTTCATCCGATCGTAATGAAATTTTCACACAACCTTGAGAGTCAAGGGGAATCAAATATAGAGAAAAAAATTATATATATATATATATATATATATATATATATATATATATATATATATATATATATATATATATATATATATATATATATATATATATATATATATATATATATATATATATATAGTTAAGGGTGGGAAAGGTTTTTGTAAAAACAAATTGGTCACAAAATGAGCGGAGCCGGGGCGGGAAAGCAAGCGGAGATGGAAACTAGAGAATGAGCGGAACGGGGAAAAAAGCGGGAACGGAAAAGCGACCGAGAGCGAAAGAGCGACCGGGAACGGGAAAGCAAGCGGGAAAGCGATCGGGAGCGGGATAGAGATCGGGAGCAAGAAAGCGATCGGGAGCGGGAAAGCGACGGGAAACGGGAGAGCAAGCGGGAACGGGAAAGCGACCGGGAACGTGAAAGCAAGCGGAGAAGGAAACGGGAGCGAGAAAGAAAAACGATAGAAAAACCTTTAAATATCTCGGGCAACGGGAGAATGCATCAAAAATCACTTGCTACCCAAAAATGTTTAACCGATCGTTATGAAATTTTCACATAAGCTTGGGAGTCAATGGGAGACAATTACTGTAAAAAATGAAATCGGTCACAAAATGAACGGAGTTGGAGAGCGAGCGGTAACGGGAACTGGAGATTGTGCGGTAATGGGAACGGGAAAGCAAGCGGAAACGGAAGAGCGAGCGGGAAAGAGACCGGGAGCGGGAAAGCGACCGGAAACAGGAGAGCGACCGGGAGCGGAAAAGCGATCGGGAACGGGAGAGCGACCGGGAGCGGAAAAGCGATCGGGAACGGGAGAGCGACCGGGAGCGGAAAAGCGATCGGGAACGGGAGAGCGATCGGGAGCGGAAAAGCGACCGGGAGCAGGAAAGCGACCGGGAGCAGGAAAGCGACCAGGAATGGGCAACAAGTGGGAACGGGAAAGCGACCGGGAGCTTGAGAACAAACAAGGAAAGAAACGGGAGCAAGAGAGAAACGACAGAAAAACTTCTAAATCTTTCTCAAGACTTTCATACACATAGTTAGCAACATTTATAGCTAAATTTTATTAACACATTACACGTTTATTAAGCATTAAAACAAACCTTAACACATTTGGTAGTAAATTAAAAACAAACAAGTAAATTAAAAACGAATTTTTAAAACCAATGCTCTTATATGTAATTAAAACACAAATTTTGCAATCAATTTTTTCTTATATTACTCTTTTATTTTATATTAAAGTCGAAATATCTTAATTATATCGAAATATCGAAATTAATTAAAATTAACTAAATTAATTGACTTATTGTAAAACTAATAATTGAATATTGCATTGTCTTCTATTTTGAGCATGTATGCAAAATTTGAAAAAAATCTATCATCAGGAAGTGACTCAAAAATTGATTGCAAGATTTGAAACAGACAGAGAAACAAACAGACAGACAGAGAAACAAACAGACAGACAGAGAAACAGAGACGACAAGTTAATAAAAGCATTGGTTATAATAATAAAAATATCATCAAAAAGCATCGAATTTAAATATCTCAACTATTTTCATGAAAATTTCGTACACGCTTGAGAATCGCGGTCAGTGAGTGTGGTTCGTGTTAACTTGGTAAAATAGTCTGCCAGTCGGTTAGCGTTTTGTGGTCAAGAAAACCCTCAAGAAAACCCTCAAGAAAACCCTCAAGAAAACCCTCAAGAAAACCCTCAAGAAAACCCTCAAGAAAACCCTCAAGAAACCCCTCGATAAAACCCTCAAGAAAATTAACTAAATTAATTGACTTATTGTAAAACTAATAATTGAATATTGCATTGTCTTCTATTTTGAGCGTGTATGCAAAATTTGAAAAAAATCTATCATCAGGAAGTGACTCAAAAATTGATTGCAAGATTTGAAACAGACAGAGAAACAGACAGACAGAGAAACAGACAGACAGAGAAACAGACAGACAGAGAAACAGACAGACAGAGAAACAGAGACGACGAGTTAATAAAAGCATTGGTAAAAAATATCGTCAAAACGCCGACAATTTTAGATTGTTTAATAACTCCGACAGTTTACCATATTCCGTTAAAATATAATTTTGTTTGGAGGGAAATCGCCATTTTCAACAACTTTATGAAGCTCGAGTGCCACTAGAACTCATTATAAAGGACTATAATATGACTTTGCATGTAAAGTGTTCACTGGCATTTCTCTTTAAAAGAAAACTGCAATTTTTTTGTTGTGACATACTTTGTTTATATGACTGTGTGAGCTATGTATACGTTAGTGTTTTCTATCAATTATGCATTTAAAATCGGTTCGTTGTTGCCGCACCTAGAAATGGAAATGGAGCTAAAATGATTTGATCAATCAATCAATCAATTGTATTATAAAGCGCTATTTCCGTGGCGTTCAATAGCGCTCGGACATGAACTTATGAAACAGATGTGTTTTAAGACCACGATGGAAAACAGTGATTGGATCACCGGTACCATTTCTCATAAACAAAACCAACACATTCTTAAAGTTTTATTTTGTTAAATAAATCAAATGTTGTTAACGTTTTTGCTTCTATGGCTATTTATATTCTGATATGGCTTTTCATAGAACTTTTTTTGCACGCTTTTTGATTTCTGGATCATCTGGTATCTCTTATTTGGTATTTCAGTGGTATCATACTAGAAAATCAAAATTAAAAATACGGTTATTTTCAGTTGTTATTAGCAATATTAACAATAAAAATTAAAATGACAAAAGTAATTATAACAATAATATTTATTCTATAATATATTCCAACTTAAAACATAAGTGATGATTTCGTTTCGGATTGTTTTTGAGACTCTTTAATAATGTTGATTTATTTAACTAAAACAATAAAATTAACATACTTCAACAAGAAAAGATCCAAATTCGTCGCTGAATCTTCCGTATCCCATGTCATCATGCATGATAAAAGAACAAGTGATGTGGAAGAGGTTGAAAAAGTATGGAAGAGAACAAAGAAGGAGAGAAAGTCTTGCCTTTTCCATCCTCTTCTCCACGAAGACTGACACTGCTGAAATGAAGACAGTGTGTGTCTTATATAGTAGGTTTTTAATTTAAGAATGACGTTGGATAATTATAATTGCTTGTTATTTCCCTCGTGGCCATTTATAGAACGCTCTTGGAAATTTGAAACTTGTGCTCTGATTAATGATCGCAAAGCCAAAAATAGTATAATCGATCCGTTATTTCTATTTTCTCGAATATCTTTTTTTTGTTTTTTAGAAAACCGCCAATCTATTAAAAAAAGATGAATAAAAATAATCACAGTAAAGCATTGATATGCAAAATTCACACCACTGTTTTTATTTGTTCCAAATTAACATAAAAATTTCACATCGGTGGGTTTTTCCCAAGCTGTCTAATAAGAAGAATTATAAAAAAAGATATTTATAGTATGATAAAAAATTGATCAATTTCACACAAAATTTTAATAATAATAATATTTCCTGTTTCAGTAGAATTTAAAACAGAGTATGACTTTTGATGGCATCGATACTGCTTATTCATACTATTGTTACAAAGTCAAGTTTGTTTTATCAGAAAGGGGTGAGAAATTCCTCTTTGTTGTTGAACAAGAAAATGGTCGATCCCGGTAAATGAAAATAACCAACAAGGAAGCAATCATTGCTGTGCCTGAATTTTTGCCGTATCGGTGTAGTGTAGAGCCAGATTTCAATGCCAAATTGTCTTCGCTTAACACCCGCTTGCTATCTAGCAATGCAGGTTATCTGAAATCAGCAAAAATAAAATCGCTCTCGGCGGAGTTACAAATACAGCAACACAATTCTTGTTGGAACTGCTCTAGAAAAACGACATGGAATGATTTATTGTGATATTCTTTTAACTATATTATTACGATAATGTTCAAGACTATTTAAAAATAATTTTTGAGGCTTATATAATTTAAGTTGATTGTTATGATTCAAACTGAATTTTGTTAATTTTTTATTATGTTTTCGAATTTTTGAATTTGCAATTGAGATCAAAAGTCGTACGCTTTGGTGATATGAAAGCAAATAATGGCTTTTCATTTTTATTAGAGCTTCGTTCACGTTTGTTGAAGTTTTTACAAGTGAGTTTTAAGAGTAATTTTTTATTACTTTCTACCTTAGCATAACAGCAGCGTTGATGATGTAGCTGAAAGGCATTTGCCTGTAAACCTGAGAATCGACGATTCGAATCCCGCTGACTTTACCAGTATCCGCAGAGATGTTGGTTGGCACCTACAAATGGTTACGCTACCTTTGGGTGTTCTGTAAAATGGGCCAACAGTAAAAAAAAGTTAGATAATTGATTAGTGCCGGGACGGGGTTTTAAAAAGTTTTTTTAATTATATCTAAATGTTGGTTGATTGGCTCAAATTTAATCTACAAAAATTTTGGTTTTTAAAATATTTGAACTGTTTTATAACGATTTTGAAGTGCTGAATTATAAAAATGTCTATTAACCATCATTTTGAATAATCGGCACATACACTTTTAACGGTCTTGTTTTTATATTGATTTCAACATAAAATATTACTGCCTAGATAGATATTAGATATACAGGGTGGCCCAAAAAAAGTGAGAACATATCGTAAGATGTGACCTAATTATATTAAAATTAGTGGCGTCGACGCTTAGAAAAAGTGATTGAGATGCAAGGAGGACACATTGAATATAATTTCTGAATAGCTAAATACTTTGCCAATTTATTCGAAAAAGTTTGAAGAGGAATAAGAAGAGCTTATGATGTTTTTGAGTCACTCTGTAGATTTTAATAAAAATACTACTTCCACATAGGTATAGATTTAAACGTAAGGTAGTACTGTCATAGAAGTTTAGATTTACAACAATGATCTCAGCTTGCTGAAATCCTCTTTGACCTGTTATTATCCGGACTGAAAGACAAAAATCTCCTCGCTGATTCGGCTCACGCAAAGATTCAAAACTATTTGATGACAGCATTAAGTTATCGCTGAAATTTGTTCTGCAGCAAAATAGAAACCAGATTCTTTAGGCGCCAATGACACTGAAAAAAATACTTATACTTTTGGAGAAAAAAACTCAGCCTTATTAAAAAATTTACTTAAATCATTATCAAGGTCCAAGATGAGGTGCTGTTTTGCATACTTGTGTTGAATTTTTTTCCAAATTTCGATTTTTAAATAAGAAATTTTACACTGAGATCTATAATGATCCACAAATTCGACAGGTATCCAGAATTTGTAAACTCAACGAAATCGCTAGAATTTGACAGTTTTTTTCATATTGCGAAACACGTTTTTGGCTACAACAAAGTTAGAAGCTAATAATTCTTACAAATGTTTTGAAGACTTTGAACAAGTAAAATAATAATTTAAAAATTAAAACATGGTTTTAAGAAATGCTCTAACAGTGGTGAAACTTCGTAAACAAATTTTATCGTGAAGACATTCCGAAAAATAGTAAAAGATTTTATATTTACTAAGACGTTAAAAGTTGTTGTCATTATCACCGCGAACATCCTACGAAATCCCCCGGACACACAGAACATCTGCGACATCCTTACAATTGATAGTAAATAAAAGCATAAAAAATATTGAATACTACGCGCTAAACATTCTTCTATGTATTTAAATTGGTTTTTCGACTTCTCGAGAACCACGGATCAGTAATTGACGAACAGAGAAAATGATAAATTTCTGAAATTTCACCAATCTTAAAAAAGACCTAGACTAGGTATAACAGTAATGCAGTAATGATGGCAGTAATGATGGCAGATAACTGCTGAATTCTTATGGGAGACGTAACCCTGCTTATTATTACAGAAGTCTCAAATGCACCACAAGTTTAAGCCGTTAATTTTCAAAAATGGCAATCAACAATATATCAAGTTTTGTAATATTTAATTAATAATAAAAAAATCCAGAATTTGAATTGCTTACCTCTTTTTATGAATTAATAAAATAAATCGGCTAATTTCGTAAAAAAATTGTAATTGATGAGCTTATTCAATAACTTGGTTTCATGAATTGAAACAAGCATTCTCAACGTGAAAAACACGTTGAACGTCAGTTGAGAAATCTCTAACACCTCAAACATTTTTTCTACATCAGTGTTGTCGCTTATTAGCTACAAATATCACACAAGAATTTCTTTTTAAACAATTTTTTAAATTGGCAAACCAATTTTTCATCTTTTATGACTTCAGTGCTCAATCACATTGAGGTGAAAAAAGACACCCTCAGGCTCACTCGAGAAACCATAAAATATTCAGCCGTTTGCAGGAAAAGATAATATGTCTTCTTGTAAAGAGAGAGACCAAAAAATAGAACAAAATATTTATTTTGTCTTGCTTATTTGTTTAAAAATTTTTTAATAAAATGAAACATTCAGTAATAGGTTCCCTATAGATGTCGCACGGAAATATTTATACCAATAAAGTTAAACCAAAAGAGAGACAATTTTATCGACATTATATTTTTTTGTATATAATATCTTAACTTAACATTTTGATTATTTGATAGTTTTATTTCAAAATTTTCATTCAAGATGTGATTTTGATCTGTGAACGTCTGGTTCTGATTGTGCGAATAACTTCCAGGTAGAGTCTCTAATCAGAGAGTTGATGAGATCTCTCATTCTTCCAATATCTTCTGCTGATGCACTGGCGTCCTTCTTTGATATGTCTGCATCATCGCCCTGTAATGATTTCAATTTAGTGTTTATTCATCTATCTAATATCTTTATTGCAATAAATTTCTATTTAAATTAGTTTGTTTATATCTAAAATATTTCAGTTTAGCCCAAGGAATTCATCAAAAATTATCCAAGAACCAGTTGGGCTAATATGGTTTCTTCTAGAACTCAATATAAACAGAGTTTACGTTTATTTGACAAAGAGTTTTGCAATGTACTTTTGAAATTTAGCGTTTGAAGTTGGTTTAAAGCAATGTCAAGCAAATTTTCATCAATGCTTTTCAACGTGCCTTATCGTTGTAATCAGAAACGACACTTACTATTTGACTTGCTTTAATACTATTTTAGTGTCACTCTATATCTTATCAGTTTAATGCTGATAGGAATTAAAGCTGCATGATCTTTTTTGAATGACCCATTCTTGGTGCTAGTATGCTGCGAAGTGGCCTTTTAACTCTAATATATTTATTTTTAAAATCATAAACTTTATTGTTTTACATTTTTATCAATTGAGTCATCTTGTCTTATGTTTCAGATCGTTTTTACTCAGCCCACAGCAGTGGCGGATCTAAACCGGGCTAAAAATCTTGCAAGTTTCAACAAGTATCTAAGTTAAAAACAAAATAAAATGCAAACAATCAAAAGTACACTTTTAATCTGCACACCTTCAATTTATTAACGATTTTACTGTTTGACTCAAGGATATAAATGTATAAAGTTTGTTGAATCAAAAATATTTTTTATTAAAAAAAAAACAAACTTCTTGAAGAAACGATCCGTGTTCGTCTTTGAATCTTCCGTATCCCATGTCATCATGCATGAGGAAGGCACAGGACTGTTGCAATACCATCGCAGAGCAGAAAAACCCCAGCAATATGCTCAACATTGAAAAATTCATTGCTTGCATCGTGGTCAATCAACTTCTTAATTTGAATAATTAAACGAATGAATCAATAGACAGCTTAAAATTTTTATGTAATTACACTTAATAATGAATAAACCGATCCATCAGAACATGTTGACACGTTTTAACTAACTTTCAACTACCCGATCAAACTCTATAAAAAGCATTCTCACTTCTCAGATCACATGGTAAGCAAGAAGTTTATTATGAAATGCCCATTGATTAGCCCTTTGGTTCGAATAGCAATTCGTTTGAATACAAAAGTATTTTGAAGAACTCCCTTTATTACAAAGATGGTAACCACATATATCTGGTTTGCATAGTCTATCTAAATAGCATAATTAGCTTAATTGATTTTTGTTTTTTAAATTTTTTCTGTACAATACAATCAAAGTGTAAACAATGGAAACTTCGAACTGCTTAAAGTTTACAATATGATGTCATGAAAAAGCTTCCATTAAAATGCATTGTGAAGAGCAAATTTCACGTTTCATTATTAAATAAAAATGTTTAAAAGGGCCTGAAATTACATTTTGACGAAAAACCGGCAAAATTATTTGTTTTTCAACTCGCAAAAAATGCTAAGCATTTCAGTCATTTTCTCATAAAACAGCTATTCAACTGAAATTCAAATAATGAAATGCTTGCCAAACATAAGATCTTGCTGTATTAAAAATGTTGAGATTTTTATTGAATTGAAATTTATTTCGTTTATTTAAATTTTAACTATTTTAAATAAAATCAATACCCTAGAACTGACCTCTTCTGTTTAACAACTACAAAGAGTTTGAGACTCGTCACTGAAAGAAACACTGAATCACTTCTTTCCTCAGTTCTACTTTCAAACACTTTTCGTTCTCAACTCACCGTGATGTCATTTTCCGTTCGTGGAGCTTTTATAAGCGCATGTTGTCGTGGTAAGAATATGTGCCACCCCTTTTGTCTCTCTCTCTCTCTCTCTCTCTCTCTCTCTCTCTCTCTCTCTCTCTCTCTCTTCTCACCCTCCTCGTTCCAATTAGACGTCCCGAGTATTTCCAAGCAGCAACTTTGGTCTGCGTTGTTATCGTAGAGTTGTAAATAACAATTATTAATTATTATTGTTATTCTTAATACTGTTACCATCATTATTGCATGTGTATTTCTTTCTGACCACCAACGACGAGCAATTGGATTTGGAAGCGAGTTGACTGTGCAACTTCCGCAGTTTGTCTGCAGTAAGTGCACGTGAATAATTTTGTTTTTTTTTGTTTGTGTTTTTTAAATTATTTTACGACGTTTTTATAAGGTCACATTTTTGTCTGCTTGGTTGTTTGTCTGTTTATGTTTGTCCGCAAAAGTTTGCAATCAAAATTTTAGACCACTTTCCGATAAGTTACAGCTCTGAAACTTTTTATATAGCTCTGAACCCGATGGCAATTTTTTTATTTTCTACCTCCGACTACCCATTTCCCATTCCGGTTTTTTGGGGCGGGGCAGCTGGCCAGAGGTTTTGAAAAAAATTATATAAAATAAATAAAGACGAAATTGTATAAACGGGTCATTAATTAATTTAATTAGAAACCGTTATAAAGTCTTTTTATGTCGTCAGGCAGACGAAGCATTGCTACTATAGAAACCGTCATCAGGAATAGCGCAGCTATAGATTCCGTTACCAAATTTTTAACGGGCTAAATAAACGGGCGCCATAAACAACCTAATAATTTTATATGCTCCAACGTTTTCCAATTCATAGGATTTATAAACTGTTTATGAACAACTTATTCAGAAATTCTGCCAGGCTAATAAGAAAATTAATTTATAGTTTTAGTGCCCTTAGAAAACGTTGTTTAAAAAAAATATTTTTTATGATATAAAATTATTAAAACTATAAAACCAAAAAGAAATTGTTCATTAAACTTTTTTCCATTTTGAAATTGGAAATTTTTCGCGACAACAACACTGCGGTGAATTGCCACGTAAATTGAAAAAAATTATATTATAAATGAAAAAAATCATATGTCATGATTGTGTTGGCAAATCTGTAAAAATACATTTTGATGTCTGCATAAAAAAGTCAAAGATAATAATTCTCAGTATGTGTGCATATATATATATTTTCGTTAAGACACGCGCTGTTAAAAACTATACGCCATTTAAGGTTTATTACTTTTTTGCACAGATTTTCAATACGTCGCTTTTTTATATTAAACAAACTAGAACTATTGTTTAAAGACATAATTTATTTAATCTCTGTGCAAAAAAGTAATAAACCTTAAATGGCGTATAGTTTTTAACAGCGCGTGTCTTAACGAAAATCTAATACCTCGCTATGTAAACAATATATATATATATATATATATATATATATATATATATATATATATATATATATATATATATATATATATATATATATATATATATATATACAGGGCCGTCGAGAGGGGAGCAAAGAGGGAAAATGCACAGGGGCCCGGAGCAGTGCAAACGGCCCGGACCATGGCATCAGATTTGCCAACAGACAAAGAAATACCAGAACAAAGAGTTAAAAAAAGAAAAGTATTTTTGATGACATTTCTGAAACAAACATAGGGCAACAAATTGATAATAATGAAACGATCAAATTTAAAATTGATGTTTTTCACAGACTTGTTGATTGCGTTTTTGGTGGATTAAACACAGAGATTTTCTATAGCTCAATCTATCAGCAATACATTCAGTTTTCTGCGGTTAATTTTGAAACTTTCAGATTCGCAAATTGAACAAATGTACAGAGCTTTTTGTATAGAATACGAAAATGACGTTTCCTTGGAAATAATTGGTGAAATGAAGCACCTCAAAGCAATTTACAAATCAAATTTTGGAGATTACTTAGTTAATTCTGATTCATCAGTCTTAAAACCACTGTATTTACTAAACAAATTTCAAGGATTGAAAGTAGAATGCTTTTTCCAAATTGCTTTGAGGTGCTTCATTTCAACAATTATCTTTTGTGATAAGAATTTTTTTTACGATACCTCTGAATGTTGCAGAAGTTGAACGCTCATTCAACAAATTGAAACAAATAAATAGTGTACAACAATCAGTAATGGGACAGGAAAGACTTTGTGATTTAGCGTTATTAGCAATTAAAATTGATCTATCTAGGTCTATTAAATTCTATGAAATTATTGACAATTTTGCATTAAGGAAATCAAGAAAAATATCACTTTGAAAATTTGGATCAATGAGCAAAAAACTTATACTGTTAGGTTTTTACATAATTTCTTTAGTAAACGTGTTTTTCATAAATGGCAAACGTCTTTTAATCTTTTAAATCCTTAATTTGAAAATCATAAAATTCCAATAAGTAATACATTTATTATTTAAAGAATCCATTATTAATAAACAGTTTTTATAAAATTTAAAAAATTATATATATATATATATATATATATATAAGTAGCAGAGATGTAGTACTTGGTACTCGTACTCGTACTCGAGTACAACTCGAGTACCGTTTTCAAGTACTCGTACTCGTACTTGTACTCGGAACCTTGGTACTCGTACTCGTACTCGTACTCGTTATTCCACTCAGTACTCGTACTCGTACTCGTACTCGTTATTCCACTAAGTACTCGTACTCGTACTCGCATATCCGACACCTTCTCTAAAAAAAGTTTGCTTGTTTACTAAACAGTTGTTTGGGATAATATTTCGTTTATACTTGCTGAACTCTAGTATAACATATATTTTATATCTAGGTACCAATTTTTAATAATAGTTTTCTTTGTTATTTCTGCTTAAGTATCATTATTCTTCTAATCACTTATTAACAGTCATCAAAGTTTCCATAATTTAGAATTTGAATTTCTTGTACCCACTGTTGTTAAAAGAGATTTCTAAATAATTCCATATCACATTCGTTTATATTTGCACTTTGCAGTCACAATTTTGCATTTTTTAAATTTGGTTGTGTTTTTTCAGAACTTGTTAAATTCTTTGTTGAATCAACTAATTCTCTCTTTGGCATCATTACTCAGTCACCTGCTGTTACGTTGGTGCCGCCATCTGGGTCACCCCCACCAGCCAAAAAGTCAAAGTTGTTTCACAAGTATTCATCGGCGTTAGATGACACCTGCCTTGATGTCGATGCACAGTTGACCAGATATCTTGAGATGAGGATCACTGGTGATGGGGATGATGCACTAACGTTTTGGCAGAATCATTCCAGTGACCTTAACAAAATGTATCACCCAGCCCTTCGTGCCTTAAGTATTCCAGAGCTTCAAGTTCACCAGTAGAACGTGTGTTTAGCGGAGTTCAGCCACGGCGGAATAATTTTAAGACCCCATAGGGCTAAGATGTCGGAATATAAACTGTCGTCGCTAATTTTTCTTAAATGTAATAGTTTTTTGATGTAGAATAAACTATTATTTTGTTGACTTTAAAAAGTACTCGAAAAGTACTCGCTAAAAATTTCTTGTACTCGTACTCGTACTTGTACTCGAGACCTCAGTACTCGTACTCGTACTCGTACTCGATAACTTAATACCATGGTACTCGTACTCGTACTCGTACTCGACACCATGGTACTCGTACTCGTACTTGTACTCGGACCATAAGTACTCGCAACATCTCTGATAAGTAGATATCTGAATGTGTGCGTGTAAATGAGAAATTATGATAATGCGTATGAGTGTGAACGTTCAATCCACCCAGTCGTTGAAGGAGTGGTTTTAACACCGCTGGTATTTCCATGACAATCAAGCATGTAAATTTATTGAAGTGTAATTTATGGAGTCGAGTTAATTATGGCTATTAATAATATTTGCTGCTTAAATAGAGTGTGAGCATGGAATTCGTTGTATTAATGCAAATAAAAATGATTGAAAATATAATGATTTGGAGTGAAGATATGATTTTATTTAGGTAGAAAGAATGTTATTGACCTGACCTATATTTAAACCTAACATAGCTGTTAGGTTTAAATATAAGAATTCGATTATTTGGTTTTCTACTATAGGCACCAAAAACACAAAATAAGAAACACTTTAGGACATTCTTGGTACTGGAAAATAACATTGAACTTGTTTGATGTTTGTCATTCATAAAATTAAATAAAAAAAAGAATAAATTAAATTATGAAACAATTCTTGTGATTGTTGTGAAAACTTAAAAAATGTATTGCCAGGATTTTGACAATTGCAGGAACTGGCAAAAAAACTAAAACTGAAATATTAGCTAAATTATTTTATATATATATATATATATATATATATATATATATATATATATATATATATATATATATATATATATATATATATATATATATATATATATATATATATATATATATATATATATATATATATATATATATATATATATATATATATATATATATATATATATATATATATATATATATAGCTTGGTTTTTGTGCGGCCCAATTTTGGGCCGCAGATGTTATTTTTATAGGCTGTTTTGGGTGGCCCAATTGTCCCTGAGGACTTGAAATTCTATTAAATTTCAAGATTAATTAGAAGAAATATAAGGGAATTATAAAATAATTAATAAAACCTATAAAATGTTTTAAAAAATTAAAACTTTTATGTAGAAACACAAACCATAATTACCTTTAATTTTAAAAATTCATTATAAAATAATTGTTTATTCCACATTCATTAGAAAATAACTTTTATTATCTATCCTCACAATCGAGTTGAAATTAGTGGGTGGGTTTATTTGTTGTTGCGGACCGATTTAACAGATCAATTGGATAACATTATATTATAAAATAAAATCAATTAAAACTTTAAATTTTTTAATTTAAAAAGTTTATAAATAAAGTTCATTAATTTTAAATTTAAAAAGGTGACATTAATTTTAAAATTATAAATAAAAAATTTGTTTATTCCATGTTGATTCGAAAGTTTCTTAAATTTTCAATCCTCACATACTTCACCTAGGTATTAAGAAAGCTGTGTATAATATCACAAGATATAAATTTACATAGAACAACTACTATATGCAATAAAAATTACATTGATAAAATTTTAGTTTTTAAAATTGGGCCGCAGAAGTAATATATATATATATATATATATATATATATATATATATATATATCACATAGTGAGGAATTAAATTTTCTTCTAAACATGCTCTATTAAATACAACTCTTCATTTTAGGTTGACGAATTTTTTGCAAAACACTTCTAGGCTGCTATATATATATATATATATATATATATATATATATATATATATATATATATATATATATATATATATATATATATATATATATATATATATATATATATATATATATATATATATATATATATATATATATATATATATATATATATATATATATATATGCTTGAAACTATTGAAGTAAAGTTTACTGTTTCTTAATTCAATAAACTTATGAAGTTCTTCAGTTGTTGCCTCTAACTTTGCAAATAAGAAAGCTTAAAAACATACTTTGTCAATAAATAAATGTTGCCATTCATCAAACATTGGTGCTGACATTTTCAGACCTCTACCTGGTTTGGAAATTGGTAAAAAACTGATAAAAAAATTCTGCCAAAACAGGCAAGTGACAAAATTTGTTAAAAGACAAGAAGCGAGCCAAAGGCCAAGAATCACAACGTTAACTTTGATATGATATATATGACAGCGAAGACAAAGCCATTCCTTATAATCAAAACCAGTTATTTTTATACACGTTCGTATATTAAAACCTTAAGAAAATGGTTCACATTATCAACATATGAAATTATTAAAATAACAAAAGTGAACTTTGCTGAATCACGTGTGCGGACTTGCATAAATGTACATAATTGTACAATACTGTGTTGACAGCGTCCTTACACCCTCCGCTCAACTTCGGGGCTTAAGCGTCAGTTGTAGAAGTTAAACATCAACTGAAGTTGTACATTGAGTCTCACCTTATTCAGCGGAGTAGATTAGCTGGAAAAACTCTTCTGTTAAGATTGAAAATGGATAGTTCAATCGATGACAAAAGTCATGAAAAACGTGAGTTTTTATAAGAGTGTTTCTTTTTATATGTAGGTTTTTAATTAGTCAAATGCATTTTTTAACTTCATGATTATTTAGTTCATCTATTTAATTTTTGATTAGGTTTTTAGAGTTTCAACATGACTGGGCTAAAAATGTTTGTAGTGAATGCAAATATCTGACAAATAAGTGGAATTACTAATTCAATTACTATTTAAATACAAAACATTCAGAACTACAAATAACTTTACAAAAGAAAGCCATTGCTAAAATGGTATGATAAATATATTATAACTGAATAATATTCATTTTATTTACAGTTCTTTTGGTCAGGTGGTTCAGTTGTGAAATGGTTAAAAAAGAAAGAAGAGATGGAGAAGAAAACAAAAATGTTCTAGAGGATTCCATTGATAGAATGATTGAAATGAATCACATAAATGATATCAAAACGTTTGAACTTAGCAGATATTCCATAAAAGATAGACGAGTAAGTTATTTATTTTTGATTAGTAAATAAATTGTATTATTTTTACTTGTTTTCCAACCGTTTTTCTTAGGTATAATAAAATGTTAGTGATGATGATGATGATGATGATGATGATGATGATGATGATGATGATGATGATGATGATGATGATGATGATGGTGGTGATGGTGATGGTGATGGTGATGGTGATGGTGATGGTGATGGTGATGGTGATGGTGATGGTGATGGTGATGGTGATGGGGATGGGGATGGGGATGGCGATGGCGTTGGCGATGGCGATGGCGATGGCGATGGCGATGGCGATGGCGATGGCGATGGCGATGGCGATGGCGATGTAGATGTAGATGTAGATGTAGATGGTGATGTAGGTGGTGATGTAGGTGGTGATGTAGGTGGTGATGTAGGTGGTGATGTGGATGGTGATGTAGATGGTGATGTAAATGGTGATGTAGATGGTGATGTAGATGGTGATGTAGATGGTGATGTGGATGGTGATGTAGATGGTGATGGTGATGTTGGTGGTATTTTTGTTGGTGATGGTGATGCGGACAACAATGATGGCAATGATGAGGATGGTGAGAATGTCATTTTTACTTGATTTTCGAAAACAACGATAACGACGACGATGACGATGATGACGATGATTAGAAGAATGAGAAGGATGATGAGGACATCATTTTATCTTGATTTTCTTTCATAATTTTTTTTTAACTTTTGACCCTAATTCAAATTGGCAACAATTTGAAAATGTATCCCTTTTAAGAATGTTCCTATCTAACCGTTTCACGAATATATTCGTATTTATTTATTTATTTACGTAATTATTTATACCCTTAAGATGTGTGTTGTGAATCAGCATTTGCTCTGCATTCCCTTCAAATTGGCGGAAACATTTAGCAGCAACTTGTACCTGAGAAGGCTTGATGTGTCGGAGAATCAACTCAGGTTTCACGTTTGCTCATTAGAATATTTCTTTACAACAAAATTATCAATGTTTTTGTATATTATTTATATATGAAAAAAGAACAGGGCCGTAACCAGCTATGTGGCCGGAGAGCCGGGCTTCCCAGTTTTGAGTCAAATTCCCCCAGTTTTGGTCAGGCCCCCCAGTTTAATCAGCCCCCCAGTTTTGGTCAGGCCCCTCAGTTTAATCAGCCCCCCAGTTTTGGTCAGGCCCCCCAGTTTAATCAGCCCCCAGTTTTTATAGCTATCTAGTTCCGTTAGCACAATTTTAACGACTTACAAAATACTACGTTGATTCTTATGGAATGCATATCACATAATAGAAGCTAATGCTCCTAGTAGAAGACTTTTCTCTGACACAATGGTCCTATAAAATGTGTTTTCATGGTTAAGTGTTTTTGTGTAAATTTTAATTGTTTTAAAATGCTGTGCTATGTTTTATTTACATGCTTTGAAATATTGTCGAGCTGATTCGACACTTAATGTAAACAGAAAATGTATACAGAGCCTCCTTAAAACTTCCAAGGTCCCCCACAAATCCTTGTTATGGCCCTGAAAAAGAAGCTATTATCCAAAAAACCTAGCAATAGTTAATATAAAAAAAGAAAGGGAGAAAGCTTGTAACATTAGAAAACATGATGAAATTTTGTTTAGATAAAATCTAATATTTTTTTTATTAAAATCAACTTTCAATTAGTTAACCTATTTATTTATTTTGAAATGATGATGACATATTTATAAGTTGTGTTCACCCATGTTTGTAACTTACAGAATATCATTTTTATTCGTTTTGAGTTTTTTCTCTTCCTCTCTCTTTCTTTTTCTTTTTTTATTGTTCCTCCCTCTCCTATTTCTAGAAAAATTGTGTGCAGACAGCCACGCCACGCAAGGGCAATGTTTAGTTTTTACAACATTTAAAATTTACATACACCAACACACTCAACAATTCACATTTATTAATTCACTAAATCATTTGCTTTTAAGAAATCTTGAAGGACTTAAATATTTTCGTCATCTTCGAGAGGTCGTCCTGGATAAAAACGATTTGACGGAACAAACTTTGGTGACCACACTTCCCTTCTTACCAAATCTACGGATTATCTCTTTAAATAAAAACTCCATATCCTTTCTATTATACTCTACGTTATATGATAAATTTTCAATCCTCTGCTATTTTGACTAAGTGGTTAGGAAAGCTGTAATTTCGTATGCACAAGTAGTTTGCAATCATGGATCATGGAATCACTGTTTTTAGCTTGTGACTGTGCTATGTACATACATCATTAGTACCAATAATATTAATATTTTGAAAAAAGCATTATCTCACTTTAACTTGTCTTACTTATTTACAAGCACAAATTGCACATAACAAACTTTACAAGATTTCTAATATTAATGTATAGGAACAGAAGTTTAAGAAAAATAACATTTCTAAAACAATTTTTCATGAAACACAGCCTTATAGATTACTTAGTAAGCCATGTTGACTAGCTTAAACTTATGGTTATGTTCAATGAAAACCGCGCTATGGCAAAATTATTGAAGATCTTCTTTTAGAGTATTTTTTAAGTTAATACGTGAGTATGTAGTATTTGATCTAGAGTTTGTCTAAATTGACTCAGCCAAGACCATATGCAAAAAAATGACCTAAAATGCAAAGAATTTCCGAGACGCTCTGGTTTCTTTACGTTATGCGTTTTGAAAAGATCATTGCTCCTGCATAATTTACTCTGGAAATATAAACAGTAACATGTAGCAATATTGTAAACTAGACTAGCCGAGAATGACACTGCAACCACTCGGTGTTAAAATCTTCGCGAACTGCATTATATCAAAATATTTTTGGAGTTGAGTATTATCTGGTCAGTACTGCAATTATAAGTTTATATCTGGATAGTGTGTGAAAAATCCTATTTCTCAATTTAGTCTGATCACCATTTTAATTTATCATTAGAATCAATGATTGATACCAATGGCGGATTAACCGAGCTTTGGGGCCTCAAAATTTTACAATAACAAAATTATTATGCAAGCGTAATATTCCAAAAAATACATTGTGGACGATGATTGCTAAGTTCGTGAGTTTAAGTGTGTCACAACTGTCTGTTGGTGGTTTTTGTAATTTGCATTTTCAGCTGTTGTCGTTGCCGGTGGTCTCGAGGTGGGTAGGCTTGTAGTGGTTTGCAGCCAAAATGGCATTGGCCGGCGGTGTCGATGGATGTGTGCTCATGCCTGTTTGTATACTTGCGTGTAATATTGCCGTGGGAACAAAAGTATACAGAACTTATTCATTCCCACGCTAGCCTGTAGTATATAAATATATATATAAATAAATATACATATATATATATATATATATATATATATATATATATATATATATATATATATATATATATATATATATATATATATATATATATATATATATATATATATATATATTAAAAAACCCAACTTTCCGTTATCGAATCGAGTTAAAATTTGGTTGGTTTATTCAGGGGCGGATGCAGGATAGCAAAAAGAGGGAGTCCAAAACGGGATAATTAAGATTTTTTTCATTATTGTGAAAGATTAATAGATTTTGACATAAAATTTTTTTCAATATTTAGTCATTCAAAAATGGAATTTGTGAAACAGTTTTTAGCAAAATTTATTGACGTTCTTTGAAACAAATTCTTTCTTCTTTTTTTTTTACAACGCATGGCATATCATAAAAGCATGATCAGATCCATTGCAAAAAAACGTATCTGAGTAAACCCACAAACGATATTAGATGAGTAATATTTCTAAGCAAATTTGTTTCTAATGTGTTACTACTTATTAATTTATCAAATTTTACAGCAAAATAATCAGTAAACTTAAAATCTGTATTTATTCATTCTGCACAATTTAAATAACAGTGTCAAGTAAAACATATAATTTTGTCTAAGATCTAAATTTACCTTAAGTGGGTGTTTTTAAATCAATATTGACAGATAAAACAGACTGAAAATATAAGATAAACGGATGTTATAACAACGGTTACTCTGTCCCTAGGTAAATTGCTACGCCTAGGCTTTTGGATCATGTAACTATAAAGTGCTGAATAATTAAAGTTTTTTTTTACAACAAAAAGGGGTCCGGACCCTTAGGACCTTCTTCTGTATCCGCCCCTGGTTTATTTTCGCTGCGGACTTTACATTCTATTAGGTTTTCAGATTGATTGGACTGATTTTGAGTGAATTATAGAATAAAATCAATTTGAACTTTCAAAAAACATTTAAAAATAAAACTTTTATGTAGAGAAATGAACCATCAATTTTTAGTTTATTTAATGAAATATTTTAAAATTGAATGTGGCTTTTTTAAATAAATAAAAAAGTTAAAGTTTGTTTCTATACATAAAATTTGCGATTTTTAAATTTTTTTTAAAATTTCAATTGATTTTTAATAATTCACTCAAATGTTGTCCAATCAATCTCAAAAGTTAACAGAATGTAGAGTCTGCGTCAGCAAATAAACCCACTAAATTTCAATTCAATTGTAAAAATTGAAAATATAAGCTATTTTCAAATCAATATAGAATACACAAATGTTTTATTAGTAATCTTTTAAATTAAAATTAAACATTGCTTTTTTTAAATAAATGCGTTATTTTTCTACATAAAATGTTTAATATTTTTCAATTTTTTCAAAGTTTTAATTGATTTTATTCTATAATTTACTCAAATGTTAATAGAATGTAACGTTCGCAGCAACAAAAAAACCCACAAAACTTCAACTCGATTGTTAAGATTGAAAATATAAACTATTCACGAATCACAATAGTTTCATCAAATATGTTATTATGAATTTTTAAAATTTAAACTTAAATATCGCTTTAAAAAAAAACAAAAACAAAAATTAATGGTTTGTTTTTCTACATAAAATATTTAAGTTTTTTTTAATGCTTTATTGATTTTATTCTATAATTACTCATTATTTGTCTAATCAATTTGAAAATTTATTAGAATGTGAAGTTTATAGTGACAAATAAACCCACCAAATTTCAACTTGATTGGATAATGGCTAGTTTTTTTGTGAATAGTATGTATAGGCTCTCAACGTATGGCTCAAGCAAGCAAGCAAGCAAACACGGTCAAGTTAATATAAAGGATTTAAAAACATTAACTATGTATATGTATGTGGAACAGCTACAGTATCTCATCCGACAATATCTGCCTGGACCTTACGGATATACATATTAATGTATAAATTTTAATCCAACAATTTGTGTATATTTTATTTAAGTATGCACTAGAGATAGTCCGCCAGAAATGACTGATTTTTTTAACACACATCATTTTGCAATTACAGCGCCACCTAACATGCATCACGCGAAGTTATATCACCTACTTATATAATCTCCCAGCCTTACTCACTTACTCAGAAATTATGAAACTATGAAAGAAAGACACTATATAATGATCGCGTGGATTAACATGGTGAAGACAGTAGTGTGTTATGTTAGAATTCATATGGAGGCTTACCTGTTGGTTTGTGTGAAGATAGACATGTGTAAATGTGTAGTGTAGTGTGTATGCGAGTATGCGTGTAGAAGCTTACCTGCTGGCTTTTGTAAAAAAAAATTGACATGTAATGTAATGTAAAGTAAAGAACATGTGTATAGCGCCTCTTCATAGCAGGGCTTTCACAGAGGTGCTGTGTGATGATTATGCGACTATGAAAGTGAAAGCTAACCTGTTGATTATTGGGTAGATTAGTGTAGCTAGCTTAGATGCTATATGATTATTATATACCTATAACTATGTGGCTAGATGCTTACAAATATTTTGTGACAGACCCGACCCGACCCAGTTTTACCCTTACCTAATGAGTTGTAAATCTATTTTTTTAAACGTGAGTATACCACCTGCTACCATTCCTTACAGGGAAATATCGTCCCAATACCACTTTACCTGTAAACGTATGTATTATGTATGCATGTCCATATTTAAGTTGGTTACTGTTTAAACCAACTAGCTTCTTTAATGCTAGCCAGAGTAAGAATTGAGAATCTACTTTGAATGGATTCCTTTAATGGCTACTCATCTTGAAATCACGGATTAGAAACTAGAAAAAACTGGAAAAATTGTTATGGTCCAGAGTTAAACAAGCAGGAGAAATATTACTGTATGATACAATCTTATACTCTACAAAAATTGTTGGTTGTTATATATTGTTTACTGTTTGTTTGTTTTTTTTAGTTACTTCGAAATTTGTTTTAAAACAATTTTGAACTCATAAAAGAACTGACTTAAATATTGAGTAAACATTTCTATTTGTATATATATATTGTATCAGAACCAAAGTTATTAATAACTTAACACAAAAAACCTAAAAAAATTAGAAGACGTGTTGGAAGTATTTTCCAGCAGAACACCAAGTCTTGTATACATCAGTTTGCTTGGCAATCCTTTGTGTCCGCTCGAAACGAACGCATCTTCTGAACCGACTTGCACTTACTCTGCCTACCAGATGTACAGGTTAGTTATTTTTTATTTAATAAATAATTTATTGAACTAAATTCGTAGTTTTATTTGTTAATTAAATAAAAACCCTGTACACGTAAAAAAATACTAAAAGAGAAAAATTAAAACTAATATTTTAAACAAACTTTTATGATTTCTTTTATCTCTAACTAGACTGTACGTTCTACACAAACTGCCCAGACTGAAATTCTTGGATTTCAAATCTGCCTGCGCTAGTGAACGAACAGATGCTGAAAAAATAGGAAAGTATCTGGTTGCAAAAGGAGAATCAGTCTATTTGCAAGACCTGGTTAGTAGAACACCAAGCGGTTTTTTCGCTACTTTATATATCAGTTTGAAACTTTGAAAATTAAAGCCAAAAGATTTGAAGTCGATGATAGATGGTTTTGAACCCGACAGTTCTGTTTTCAGGAGACTGTCTTTTTTGCGAATGCTTTTGTGTTCCTGCCCGTTTTATTATTTGCACGTAACTTCTGTCATTTTATGTCATCAGCTATCCTAAATTAGTTTTTAGCCTACGAATTTCTAAATGGTTTTGAAAATTTGCAGTCGAACGGAGCATTCATGTATACATTAACGAAATGTATACATTAACGAAATTCCAAATGTTTGACTGATGGGGTAATATTGTTCATGACTGTTCAGAAGCATTGACAAAGATGGGAGTTTTGAGACACTATATGTATTGACTTTTTTAAACTTTAATGTATTGTTTTTGTAATGTGAAACTTCATTGAAGGATCCTGGGGAAAAAACCGCTTACAATCCTCTCCCACTTGGAATCGTCAATTACGGAATGACCGCAAAAGGTTTTATTTTATTTCAAAATTATTCTAAGAAAATTGTAACAAATTTATTCAAGATTTCATATACCGATAATTTAAATACTCGAGGTATATTATTGCATTTATTTTTTCTTGTTATGATATTGCATTGCATTCTTATAAGACGATATTCCATTGACTTGTTTACATAATATGACATTGCATTGAATTGAATTTCTTAAATGATGACATTGCATTAAATTCACCCTATAATTAGATTCCATTAATTCCTTCATAGCGCATTACAGAAGAATTCAATGGAAGAAATGTTGCGCTGGAAACTCAGAGGGAAATCGTTATATAAGAAACGAAGATTTGTAACAAGTCAACAAATTGTTGTTTGCAATTATAAACATTCAATAAATGTTATTCTTGTTTTACAACTCGTTATTATAAATAGATGCATATAATGCCATTCAAATTTAGTTACTTGTTAAAGAAGCAAATCCAATTTTAAACTTAATTTTATAGAAAAAACACTGCTCATAGAAATGAAATATTAGAATAAACGAATAATTAATTAAAAACCGATTATAGAAGGAGATTCGAAATAAATTAAAAATGCAAACTCCGCTCGCTAATTGCGAGCCAGTCCCATGCTTGGATAATGAGGAGGGACAGTTAAAAAGATCTTATCCACGACAGAAAGTACTTAGGTTTTTTTTCTACAAACAGCTACCGTGTTTTACGCACATAACGCCAAATCCGACGTGCCTGGAAAGGTCAAAAAAATAATGTTGCTTAATTAATGAGAAAATTTAAAAATGTCAAATTTATTTCTGATAATATATATAATACATTTTACCAATCAAAATGTGTGTATTTATAAAGCACATCTTTTTCAACCCCTTTCCAGGCCTTCATAGATGCGCGTTATAAGCGAAAAATACGGTATTTCAGTCTTAAAACACGTGGTGTAGAGAACTATGAAATATTATAAAAAAAAATTAAGAGTGCCGTATTGAGGTTGCACTTGTGACAATAAACACCTATCTAACTTCTAAGAATACCTTAATATATGCTATTAGATCCACAACCTACTCTTATGTTTTATTGCTAACTAGCGAGGTACACGGCGTTGTCCAGAGTTTTTAGAGGTTTTTCTCTTTCGCTCCAGTTTCCTTATCCGCATGCTCTCCCGCTCCTGGTCGCTTTCTTTAATAGTTTCTCTTCCCAACAACGGGCTTCCCTTCGACGTTTTGAGTCTTTGGCAAAAAAAATAACAAATACAAAATGGGCAATTATCTTCAATAGAGTTTGCGTACAAGAAAATATGGTTTACGGAAAGTTCGCTCCCGTCTTTTCGCCCCCGTTTTTTTGCCCCGGGAAAGTTCGCCCCTGGGAAGTTTCGCCCCCGGCTTTTCGCCCCTGGGAAAGTTCGCTCCCGGTTTTTTTCCCCCGTTTTTTCGCCCCCCATTTTTTCCCCAGTTTTTGGATTTCAGTTTTTTGGCCCTGGAAAAATTTTCTTTCGGTTTTTGCCTCCGGATTTTTACCCCGATTTTTTGCCCCGGTTTTCATCCCTGATTTTTTATCTGAAAAAGTTTCTCACCATTTTATAATTTCTTGCACGTTCTTCTCGTGAGACGTTAGTTCCTCACGTTTCGACTTTTTCCCTTCTACAACCTTTTATCCTTGGGAAAATAATAATAACCCCTGAAAAATAATGCCAGCAGTGTTTCATCCAGACCATTTGACTTTGAGAAGAAATTTAAAATTAGTGGAGGACAGGAGCATCATTTCAGCATAAAGCTGAGAAGGCAAATATGTTAAAACCCACTCATTAAAACATTTCCTAGACATTTTTTCCTCTCATAATAGCAGATGACGGGTGAATGGGAGCAGTTGCAGATACTTCTCTACATTCTCTTATACACTTTTCATGGGGTAAATGCTGGAAAAAGAAAGTAAGGAGAAAAATCTGAAGGTGCAAAAGCGAGTGAACGTTTTCCAGGTAACAAAAAATGAGTGAAAAAAGTCTGGGGCAAAACTCGAAGTAGCAGATTTTCCCATATTTTTACATATCTCGTGTCATAGTGTTTGAAATTGAACTCCTTCGAAACGGCTGAACCGATTTTTATGAAATTTGAAATTTTTTGTGTATATTTGGTAGGTCTGAGGATAGGTCCTAGGCTATTTAGAATATCTTTTAAAAATTATTTTAAAAAGTTATTTTGGAAAAACAAAGGGTGCAATTATGTCCTTTTTATAGGAAAATGCAACAGATAGACAGGCATATATATATACATTTATTAATAAACTTATTTTTTTACAATTTCTTTAACTGGTTTGAGAATGATTTTGACTATTTTCAGTTTGTAGTCATTATTTTCTTTCATTAATAAATTATCGAAGATACCAAAAAAAACTGCAGACTGAAAATAGCCAAAAAAAAATTTCGCCTGCGGCGGCTTTTTTTCTTTTTTAAAACTTGAGCAAGCCCTCCCTCCTGAGGCCAAATTGGAAGGGCCTGCAATTTCTCCAAATATGAGGGGGTTTTCTTTGGGTGGGGGTTTTGGGGTGCTACATTTATTCATAAACTTATTTTTTTACAATTGCTTTAACTGGTTTGAGACGGATTTTGACTATCTTCAGTTTGTAGTCTTTCTTTTCTTTCATTAATAAATTATTAAAGATATTACAAAAAGACTGCAGACTAAAGATAGTCAAAAAAAATGTTTCCCTGCGGCAGGCTTTTTTCCCTTTTCCACACTTGAGCCCCCACTCCCCAGCATTTTCTGCTGGTTGCGCCCCTGCCTATAAACGACCATAAAAGATAATTGCGTAATAAAATTCAAATTTAGTTTACGTAACAACGTTTGAAGGCTTAAAGCAATTTTTAGAAAATCTATTTTACGTTTTTTGGACTAAACAAAATTAGGAAGGAGTGGAAAAGAAAAAATGAGTGCGAGCGGGAACGTGAACGGGAGAGCATGCGTGAGCGGGAACGGAAAAATGACCGGAAACGTAAAAGCGATCGGGAACGGGAGAGCGATTGGAAGCGGGAAAGCAAGCGGGGAAGGAAACGGGAGCAAGAGAGAAAAACATTAACAAAAGAAAGATTATAATAAACCTACTGGATTTTTAATGTAAAACCAAAAGTACTACAGTGATGGGCACTAACTACTTCAATTGTAGTTATAACTACCTACCAACTACTTCATGACAAAAGTAGTTATAACTACATGTTAACTACTTTAGAAGAGAGGTTGTTATAACTACTTTGTTACCTAAAGTAGTGAACTACTTTTCAACTACTTTTTAAAAACATATATATATATCCGTAAGGATCCAGCATCAAGATTCGGATTCGGTCCGGATCCGGATCCGCGGTCTCAAATTATCTGATCCGTCCCATTCTTAATATATATATGCAAATTAAAAATAAAACAAAACAAATTTGCATTTAATGGATATAAAATAATATTTAATAATGAAAACAAAGCGTAATTTTATTCATACATAAAATTTTTATCACAAAGAAGTAGAAAAATTGTTCAAACTGGAACGACTCTTCAAAAATACCATACCAAGAAAAAAAATTAAATAGATATGTTTTTATTCTAATTAAACAATTAATATTTATATAATTTAAAAAATAGCAATAATTCGGAATTGAGTCAACCGCGAACTCTTTGCTGGTTTGAATTGTTTACTAGGCACTAGTATTACTAGCTAATCGTCGATAATTTTTACTTTCATTCAGGCGTTCGGCGGATGTTTGGATTGCTGTTTTATTGAAAGGTGGTTCGATTTGTACTAGAATATTTCATCAAGTCTATTGCCACTATCTTAAAAATCTAACTAATTTGTGCAATGTCTATTCGTGCTCTACTCAGTTTGTACTGGTACTGAAACTGAACTGAACTCCCACTAAAAATAGAGTTAGTTTAGTTTTAGTTAGTGACTAACTAAAACTAAACTAACTCTATTTTTTATGATAGTATTCACTTCTAACTAAAAGTTATAATCAATCTATCACATCTTTTGTGTCTATTAATTAACAAGTAATATAATAACTTGAAACAAATCAAAACCAAAGTTTAGCAGTTTAGCATGAACCAAGGTTCTGACTTGACTTAGAATTTAGATGAGAAACAATTATATTGTAATTATTATAATAATAAAAATATATAAGCAGTAATAACTAATAAACAAGGTGTATCAAAATGTTAAAACAATTTCTTAGAATGATATAACACAATATTTTCTCCAACCATGGCTCTTCTGATGCGAAAACTTCCATCAAACACTTGCCTTATCGCCTTCTAATGTTAATAGCATAATTCACAGTGCACCTCTTGCATTGTAAACCTGAAGTTGGTATTGATTGCCACACATTTTTCAATCCATTGTGTTCTTCAGCATCTGAGGACAGTCTATTAAACTGAAATTCGATAATCTTTTAAAAGAAATGTTGTTTTAGCTTAAATAAATAAAGTTGTATATGAATGCAATAATGGTTTTAAAATGAAATAATTAATCAGCAATCGATTGCTAATTTCTTTAGACAAAATATGTCTGTATCTAAATCATTGTGCTTAAAAAAGACTTGTTCAACATTTTGTTCATTGCCAAGTTTGATTTAAAATTACACTCAAGTGCTGACTGCTGATATTTTGCAGACTGAAAATTCATGACGGACAAATCGGATAATATTAAGGTGGCCGTGAGAATAAGAGGTCTTATTCCAAGAGAGGAAGACCAAAAATGTGTCTGGGTTCAGGATGGGGAAAACTCCATTTCAAGAACTGATACAAATGAGAGTTTTTTATTCAGTAAGTTCTCTATTATCATCTTTGGGATTATAGAATGATTATAACTTAATAGTTTTTTTTTGTCTGAAGATCGAGTGTACGGGAAGGAACAGACGACACGCACGATTTTCGAAGAACTTGCTGGTCCCATCATGCAGGATTTTATGACGGGGATCAATGGTAATGAAAAAAAATAATATCCTAATAATTTGCTTTTCTAATGGCTTTTTATTATGTTTAAACAATGTCACTTCCAATTTTACTTAGGAACAATCTTTGCCTATGGTCAAACATCATCTGGTAAGACGTTCACAATGATGGGAACTGAAAGCTCTCCCGGTATCATCCCGTTGTGTGTCAGCTTCATCTACAATAAAATTGAAAATGTTTGTTTTTATCCACAAAAAATAATATATATATATATTATATAAATATATATATATATATTTAAATGATGAGAAAATAATTCAACAGACTCCAGAAAGAGCTTATTTGGTCAGAGTCTCCTACATGGAGATTTACAATGAGAATGTTGTGGATTTGCTCGGAGATTACAAGAAGCCTTTGAATCTTGGAGAAACTTATGTGAGATTTTTCTTTAATTTTTTTATCGGATAGATTTCAATTCGGGCAATTTTAGAGTATCAATTAATTTATTTATTAAAATTTTAATTTATGTGTTTATTCTAATAATGATCAATTCATTATTTTTAGGAGTATTAGCTGATCTACTTATATTTATATGGAAAACAAGTAATATAATTAATTATTTGATATCAGGAAGGTGAGGTGACTGTAAAAGAACTGAAAGAAGAGCTTGTAAAGAAGAAGGAAGATTGTTTTGAGTTACTAAAGAGAGGAGAAAGTAATTTATTTTTAAATAATTTATTTAATACTTTTTAATAAAATCTTTGCCGTTTTGTTGGAATAGGTGGGGTTTTGTTAAAAACGAGATTATTTTTATTTTTTTTTAAGAAGCCCGTCATTACGGTACGACCAATATGAACGAGAAGAGCAGTCGATCACATGTCATATTTCGTGTCGTATGTGTTTATTTATTTATTTATTTTTTTTTTTTTTTACTAAGATTTAGCACACGCCTTTTTCAAGACAAGTCTTGCACAAAGGCGAGAAAGGGTCCTTGCAAAGGCAGCCATTTATAGGCACCTACCCCTTTAGCAATGCGAGTGAACTCCTTGCTTAAGGGAGCTACGCTGGTGACGCCGGTGAGGCTTGAACTGTCGACCTAACGATCTACAGGCAAACGCTTTGCCACCAGCGCCTCTTATTTATCTTTCTTATTTGTGTTTTGCAAATAAGTGAGTGTTCACTCGCATCAGATCCTTTCTAATCATTTCATCAGATCATAGAAAGCAAATTGAATCGGGTCAACGAGGAGGATGATGATGATAAAGAAGACGAGTGGTTTTTGTCGCAACTTGTAAGTTGTAATTGTAACTCATTTTTTTCTTTCTTTTTTTACAAAAAATGCTCAAAGTTTGTGTTGAGATGAAAAATTCCCGTTGATGTATTTCAGTTTCGTTTCGTAAAACTTCAGCGGCCGTCCTAAAATTCATTGCAATGAAGTCGTTTTGTTATGTAAAGGCTAACTAATATTATTTGAATCCATCGTAGAATCTAATAGACTTGGCTGGTTCGGAGAAACAAAAACAGACTGGATCCTCCGGTCAGCGTCTCTTAGAAGGTGGTTACATCAATAAAAGTCTGCTTACTCTGACACAAGTTATTACGCAGCTCTCAACCAATAACAGGTATTCAACCGTTTTTTGATCAAATAAATGGTTTCATAAAATTTATCAAAGCTAAGTTCTGGTTGTTTTTCCTGAGTGTGCCCATTCAGTATATCATGGGATTATTCAATATATTGTAGGGTTATTTTAAATTTTGATGTAGGTAAGCTATTCATTTGAGATTTTTAACTTTTGTTTATAGACATTTTGACTATTAGTTTTGTTATTTTCTTAGGGTGAGTGAAGTTGATGGAAAATTAAGTTTTCAATAAATTATTTTTTTAGTATATTCTATTTTTTTTATTTTAGCCACATCAGCTATCGGGACAGTAAGCTGACCCGAATTCTGCAGAACTCTCTCGGAGGTAACAGTAAGACTGTATTCATATGTGCTGTGACCCCAGTTGCCCTTGACGAAACCTCTTCTACAGTTCGAGTGAGTTTTTGGAAAATGTTGATATGTTTTTTGATCGATTAGTGGTACATTGTTTTCATTTTGCTTTTATGATATCGCTAAGGATGGGTTACAGAATACTGATGTAACGGTATCATATCGGCAATGCCAGAAATGGCTAATGAATGAGGAGCTCCTTTGTAGTTTTACCCATACCAGCAGGTTGTGTTTGAAGTTAGAATCTGCTGCATATTATTACACCCAGCTGCAAAGCTGAAACTTGTTTATTAAGTTTTTCATACAGTTAGACTTATTCTCGAAATCCTTTCTCTATGCATTATGACATGCAAGGCTGGCAGCTTGGTGTCTTACATATATGTAACTGGCTCAAATGATGTCAAAAAGCATGATGTTATTATTCTATCAGTCAGATCTTATGTTTTATATTTTTTTTTAAATACATTATTTGTTTTGTGCCAGTTTGCAATGAATGTCAAGTCGATCAAAAACAAGCCGAAAATAAACGAAGTAATCACTGAGAAAGTTATGCTCTATCGAATGACCAAGGAGAAAAATGCCCTCAAGAAGCTAATTGAGGTAGAATATTCTGATATTTTAGTAACTTTTATATTCATACGTTGAGCTTTCTGGTTTATGAGAGAAGGCATGACCCTACACTGACACTCTACTCTACCATCCTACCCTACCACTCTACCATTATTGCCTTAATTTAATTGTTCTAATGTTTCAATTATTGTATTATTTATTTATTTGAGCTGATGAAGTTTTAATAAATCTCGACATTGATTAAATTTTTTTTTGTTTGAACACAAACAGGAGCAAGATGAACAACTGCAGAAGAGCCGAGAAGAATTCGAGAAGAAAGATAAACAACTGCAGAAGAGCAGAGAAGAATTCGAGAAACTGGTTCAGCAGCGTAACAACGCTATTATCGTCTCCAGTAAGTTCAATGTGGCACAAGAAGACAATCTTTTCGAACTCAAGGTTTGATTTTCGTTGTGATTTTAAAAACATTGCATCGGAACTGAAAATTTATGAGATGCAACCAACCCATTTCTGCTGGGGAGGTTATGGAAATAATAATGTAATTTAATACAGGAAATGTGGAGAAGTAAAAGCGTGTTCTCAACATTATTTTAACTAATTTTTTATACATTGATATATATATATATATATATATATATATATATATATATATATATAATAAACTGTGGCATGAGTTTATCTTTAATACAAAAGAAAGATAGAGCGCCATTTGGCAGAAACAAGTTTCCTAGCCACCCCCTCTGTTTTTCGAAACCACTTCGTCTGTGAAAAACTAATTTGAGACCAAAAACTTTTGAATTCTGTATTATCAGGTTGATGGTCTGTTTCGACATAGACTGTCATCTTCAGAGTCTGTTAACAGAAAGATAACTCAAAATAGCAACTCAAACAAAAAGCACAGACAATCCAATATTGTGAACTAAAATAGCAAATAAAACCTCTATCTTGATTATTATTATTATTATTTCCATACCTCTATGAATACAACCAAAAACTTTTTTATTTAAAGTTCATTTTTTTACAGAATTGAACTTTAATTTAATTTCATGTATTTTGTTGAAACAGAAAAAGAGAAGAGAAACATGGTGTCCTGGCAAAGGAAATAAAGCAAGAGGCTACTTGAAAGGTTCTTGTTGGGTAGTTTTGTCGAAACAATTAATGTACAAATATGCAGTAATTATATAATAACATGTATTAAAATTGTACTTAGAGGTAGTAATTATATAATAACATAAATTAAAATTGTACTTAGAGGTAGTAATTATATAATAACATAAATTAAAATTGTACTAAGAGGTAGTAATTATATAATAACATGTATTAAAATTGTACTTTTTCCAGTTACACTAACCTAGATGTGGTAATTATATAATACTATGTATTAAAATAACAATATTTTAAGGAGAGATTCTCTATTAAAAAACTGGCATGTATAACATATAAATAAAAAATCGTACTTAGAAAGCAACCAGTTGACGGAAATTGTAATATAATTTATTATTTTACCATTAGGATTTCCGACAGAAATCAGAGAAGAAACGGATATTGATGAGTCTATAGCATCGAGAAGATCGGGGACCTTCAAGGGATTGGAGGCCACAAGTTCGATCGATTTCACCAGACCTCTGGAAAACCAAGCTGAGGTAAGAGCTGCAATTTGATAGCATTTAGTTGTTATTAATAATCTGAAGAAGAATTCCTATTTAAAACCGGCAAGCATTTTTTTTTATTTTGTTAAACAGGATTATTTAGGAACTTGCTAAGCTCCATCCCTTTGTCTGTAATAACTAATAATAATTTTTGTCTTGTGTTATAGACCAAGAAATATTGAGAGACACTGACAATTGATGTATGATTATAATAAAGTGTAATCTGTTTTTTTTTATTAAAGTCTCAAAGTTACAAAAAAATAAAAAATTCGTAGCAAAACTGTTTTATTGAATGCAATTTTGCTGATTTCAGTTTTCATTGAGCATAGCTGAGGACTGGCAATTGCAGGCGGAAAAATTAGAAATGGACCTTCTTGCAAAAGATAATCAAATTAAGAGTTCGTTTAGTTTTCTTTTCTTTTCTTTTTGCTACATTGTATTCTATTGCATGTGTTATATAATAAAAAAAAGGGGAATGATTTGAAGAAGATATGGATGTGCTCGGCCTAAAACGGCAGTATGATCTGAGTTGTGACTTGTGGTGGGACTTCATATCGAAAAACGTCCAAACCTAGTTTAGCATGGAAAAGAGACGTTTATAAAATAAATGGTGATGACGATTAAGATTATCTCTATATATATAAATTAGATTGTGTGTGTATGTAACTTATGCATTGCTACACCATTCATCCTATTTTAATGAAATTTTCACACAACCTTGAGAGTCAATGGAGGAAGGTTTTTGTGAAAAAAATCGGTCACAAAATAAGCGGAGCGGGAGAGCAAGCGGAAACGAGAACTAGAAAATGAACGGGAACGGAAAAGCGACTGAGAGCGAGAAAGGGAACGGGAGAGCAAGCGGGAGCAGGAAAGCGATCGAGAGCGGGATAGAAATTGGGAGCGGGAAATGAGAACAAACAGGGAAGGAAACGGGAGCGAGAGAAAACGATACAAAAACTTCAAAAACACCCGGGCAACGCCGGCTACCCCGCTAGTTATATCATAAAAATCTGTATTAATTTTTTTTAATTTGAATAAATTGTTTAATTTTTTTTAGAATTGAAAAGTGAAGTTGTCCAATTGAAAAATCTCATAGACACAGATTTCTTTGTTAGTTTTCTTCTGTTTGATTTTTGAATTAAAAAAAGACTTTTCTTATTTAAAAGTTTACATTTGATTTTGAGCTTATCGATTTTTTTTTATTGTCTTATTCAGCGTAACAAGGAGAACAACTGGTGAGTAACAGTTTATTCAATCTCTCAGTAATTATTGTAGAACATGATAATGAATATAAATAATAACAGGGTATTTCCACTGATGTATATAAGTATTATAATAAAAAAGAAATTGAGTTCGTACAGTTGTCTGAGAATTTTGTTCGTTTGTTTCGTAGGGTTACAAGATGTGAGGAGCTGGAGCAGAAACAGCTGTCTTTGTTTGAATTTGTAAGTTTTATTTTTAATTAGTTTTCTTTTTTTTCTTATAAACCAGAGAAAAATAACATAATAAAAACTTTCATTTCACACAAAACGTTTATTTCAGCTCATAGAATGTGTCGTATCGCTTTTTTTGCTGCTTGGGAGTTTGTATGGGTTTTTTTAATTAACGAAATAGATTTTTATTAAATAAATGAGTATCTGATGTTTTTTAAATTATAAAAAATAATTTAAAAAAATATATTAAAAAAAATAATCAATAAAGTTTTAAAAAGTTTCTTAATTTTTTTCATTCTAAAAATATTAACAAGGCTTTGTGTTATAATGTAAATATTTATAGGACTCTAAAAAGACTTGAACTCTTGATTGACGTTGTCAACACCACTTTGCCCCATGAATGTGCATTTATAAAGTTATATACCTATTTGTGCGTGTAATGACGTTTTAAATTTCCCACAGGACGAGCAGCTAGTGGCATCTATGGCAACACCCATCAAACCTCACCGTGTCCATTCCTCTGTCTCGAATAATTCTCAAAATGAAGAAAAAGTTATCAATATGGAACATAAAATAGATTCTCTTACAAAGCAGTTGGATGAACAAATTCGTGAAAATACAAATCTGAAAGAAGAAAAGACGAATTTAGAAGAAAAGTTTGCAAAACTTGAAGCTGAATTGAATGATGAAAAGAGTTCTCTGTCTGAATTGAAAGTGTCAAATCTCAACTATGAGGAAAAGATTATGTTGAGTGATGAGAAAATGAAATCTATAAGAAATGATTTGAATAAAACAAATGAAAAATATGACGATCTGCTAATTACTTTGAGCGCAAGAGATTCCGAGATTGAGGATTATGTAAACAAGTTGGCTGCTAAAGATGTTGAAATTTCAGAACTGAAAGCAGGAATGACCGAAAAGAAAGAGGTGAGCAATCCAAATGATCTTTATAATATCAAAGAAATGCAAATGAAACTGGAAGAGTTGAATAAATGTCGTGAAGAAAGTGAATTGAAATTGAGAGAGTATGAGAAGGTGTTGGAAAGAAAGGATAATCTTTTTGAAGAATTATCTGCTGAATTAAGCAACTTCAAATGCCAAACAGCTAATCTGCTCACTGAAATTCAGAATTCTAATGTGCAGATTGTCTCTTTGAAAAAAAAGTGTTCCCTCATGTCGCTCAATGAAGAAGAACAAAACAACCTTATTGAAACTTTGAAATCGGACGTTTCCAAGCTTTCTGGTGAGAAGGATGAACTTCTTAAGAAAGTTGAAGCGACCAACTGCAAAGAAATCGTAGCGACTGATCCGAATAATTCGTGTGGTGTCGATGCTGAAACGAGTGAAGCAGAAATAGTACGTTTGAAGCGAGTGATTGAAAATTTAGAAAGGCAACACCAGAAAACAGTTCAGGAACTTACAGAAATGCACAAGAAAGAGCTGGACTCTATGGACAAATTACACTTTGATGTTGTCGGTTCTATGGAGGAGCGAGAAGCTGATCTGAAGAAGAAGTTCAATGTTGAGTTGGAAGAAATCAAAAGAAAATTAACAGAGAAAATGGACAGTCATGAAAAAGAAATTGAAGACCTAACAGAACAGTACAAACTTGACAGTGAAGCTTTGAAAAATTCTCATACAGAAGAAATAACCAAATTAAAGCAAAGTTATGATGATATAGAATGTGCCAGAGATGAGTTAGATGAACTTAAAAAATTGCTAACAGAAGAAAAGAACAGACATGAAATAGAAATCTTAAAGCTAACAGAACAGTACAAAATTGACGCTGAAGCTTTGAAAAATTCTCATGCTGAAGAAATAACCAAATTAAAGCAAAGTTACGATGATGTAGAATGTGCCAGAGATGAGTTAGATGAACTTAAAAAAATGCTAACAGAAGAAAAGAACAGTCATGAAATAGAAATCTTAAAGCTAACAGAACAGTACAAACTTGACACTGAAGCTTTGAAAAATTCTCATGCTGAAGAAATAATCAAATTAAAGCAAAGTTACGATGATGTAGAATGTGCCAGAGATGAGTTAGATGAACTTAAAAAAATGCTAACAGAAGAAAAGAACAGTCATGAAATAGAAATCTTAAAGCTAACAGAACAGTACAAACTTGACACTGAAGCTTTGAAAAATTCTCATGCTGAAGAAATAATCAAATTAAAGCAAAGTTACGATGTTGTAGAATGTGCCAGAGATGAGTTAGATGAACTTAAAAAAATGCTAACAGAAGAAAAGAACAGTCATGAAATAGAAATCTTAAAGCTAACAGAACAGTACAAACTTGACACTGAAGCTTTGAAAAATTCTCATGCTGAAGAAATAACCAAATTAAAGCAAAGTTACGATGATGTAGAATGTGCCAGAGATGAGTTAGATGAACTTAAAAAAATGCTAACAGAAGAAAAGAACAGACATGAAATAGAAATCTTAAAGCTAACAGAACAGTACAAACTTGACACTGAAGCTTTGAAAAATTCTCATACAGAAGAAATAACCAAATTAAAGCAAAGTTATGATGATATAGAATGTGCCAGAGATGAGTTAGATGAACTTAAAAAAATGCTAACAGAAGAAAAGAACAGTCATGAAATAGAAATCTTGAAGCTAACAGAACAGTACAAACTTGACACTGAAGCTTTGAAAAGTTCTCATGCTGAAGAAATAACCAAATTAAAGCAAAGTTACGATGTTGTAGAATGTGCCAGAGATGAGTTAGATGAACTTAAAAAAATGCTAACAGAAGAAAAGAACAGTCATGAAATAGAAATCTTAAAGCTAACAGAACAGTACAAACTTGACACTGAAGCTTTGAAAAATTCTCATGCTGAAGAAATAACCAAATTAAAGCAAAGTTACGATGATGTAGAATGTTCCAAAGATGAGTTAGATGAACTTAAAAAAATGCTAACAGAAGAAATGAACAGACATGAAATAGAAATCTTAAAGCTAACAGAACAGTACAAAATTGACACTGAAGCTTTGAAAAATTCTCATGCTGAAGAGATAACCAAATTAAAGCAAAGTTACGAGGATGTAGAATGTGCCAGAGATGAGTTAGTTTTGAAGGAAGAAACACTGCGGCAAGAGATCAAAACTCTCATCGAACAGCACGAAGTTGAGCTCTTGACTGCAAGCAGGTTGAATGATGATGTCATCAAAAAAGAGGAAAAGGATCATTTACTGAAGGTGGAGAAAATAGAGTTTGAACTGAGTGAGTCAAAGAAGATGCTGAACACAATTCATGAAGAGCATAAGAAACAGATTTCTAAGCTGGAAGAAGAACACGAGGAAGAGCTAGTGTGCTTAAATAAATTACATTCCGAAGTCATCGAAGAAATTAAGATGGAAAAATTAGAGCTGTGTCGCGAAGAGAAAGAAATGGCTGCAAACGAGGAACTGAAAAAAGAGCTTGAAGCAAGTGTTAAGCTGCTCGAAGAGCGAGAATCAAATCACAAAAAGTATGTCGAAACTTTAATTGGCGAACACGAAACGAGCATAAAACATTTGAAAAAGATGCACGAAGAAGCTATGGAATCAGCAACGAAGTCTCATAATCAGTTGAAAAGGTTGCATGAAGAAGCTATGGAATCTGCAACGATATCTCAGAATCGGGTGAAAAGGATGCATGAAGAAGCTATGGAATCGGCAGCTGTGTCTCATAAGCTGTCGGTTGAACAGCTGAGACGTCAACACTTTGAAGAGTCGGAAAAACAGAAAGAAGCACACTTGAAAGAAATCGAAGTCTTAAATGAAGAGCACATAAAAAAACTCGAGGAATTAAGAGAACTCGAAGAAAAAACTTCAACACTGCTTCAAGAACAAGAAATAAATCATAAAGGTTTTGTTGAGTCAGTAAACGAGAAGCACAAATTGGACATGGATCAAATAAAAATGTCGCACCAGGAAGCCATTGAATCAATAACAAAGTCTCATGAGTCATCAATAAAGAGTCTGAATCATCAACATTCTGAAGAGTTGAATAAACTAAAAGAAAAACACTTGAAAGAAATGGAAGATCTGAGAGAAGATCAAACTAAGAAGCTAAATGAATTGAATGAATTGCGCAACAAATCTGCTAAAAGCCTTCAAGAAATGGAATCATCTCAAACAGAGAAATTAGAACTCACCTTGAGAGATGCAAAATCAATTCATAAAAAAGAAGTTGAAATGTTGGAGAAGAAGCATCTGAAAGAGCTCGAGGGATTCAGCGATAGATTAAATGCACTTGTCTACGAACGAGACGCTTTGCTGCAGCAGTTGAAGGACTTGGATCTAACGAAACAAGACGAACTGAAAAAAATACTCGAAAGTCATGCAGATCAGGTCGAGTCAATGATGAAAGAAAAAACGAAACTGATTGATCTGAAGAATTATTTAGAAACAAAGTTCTTTGGTCTCATCAAGTCATTCAGCGTTGACGTCCGAAGGGACTCGAGCGGGAAAACCGCAGACAACTTTGCTCTTGTCGATAATCTGATAAATAGCTTGGAAAGGTTTATTACAGAAAAGTTAGAAAGTATTTCGTGCTTGGAAAGAGAACTGAAAGATCAGGCAGCTGACAGGAGTGCGGAGAAAAATCAACTGCTCCAGCTTGAAGCAGAAGTGGAAAAACTGAATGAGGAATTGAAGAATGAAGGTGGATTGAAAAGTGACTTGTGTAAAGGATTAAAGGAGGAGCTAGAAAAGAAGATGGAACAAATCAAAACAGGTTGGTCCGTTTCTGCATTTTTATAGCTCGTGCGATGTAACCGAATAATGTTAACTTTTTTTTGTACTGCGCAGATCGCTTGAAATTTAAGAGAATCTATAAAGATGCTATGGATCAAAATAGGATGCTTGTGCTTAAGAATGATTCACTTGAAATGGACGTCAAGAAGGTCTTGAAACGAGAGGAAGAACTTAAAAAAGACATGGATAAGATGAGAAACAGCTTAGAGGCCGAAAAAGTTGATAGTTTGATGAAGGATGTCATGAAGCTGTCATCTGATTTGAAGCAGGTCTCTAAAGAGAAGAGAGAACAAGTCAACAAACTCACAGAGGATCTCAACAACATGAAGGTTAATAATATTATTATTGAAGCTGGTAAATAAATAATGTATTCTCTATAATTGTTAATTTTTTAAATCAATATTTATCAGTGCTAATTAAAATCCTGATAAGTATTTGACTATTTTTCAATTAAAATTAAGAAATCGTTATATATTTCTAGTTATATAAATCTTGTATATTTTCCAGAAATACAAGCAAAAATAGCTAATTCCATTTCAGCGATCTTTCAAATGTTGTACATTTTGTTTTTTTAAATGCTTTTATTTAACTTCACTCGTCTCTCTGTTTGTTGGTTTGTTTGTCTGTGGTGATCAAATCTAAGAGAGCGTAGACACCTTAAACGATGTTTGTGTTACGCGTTGATTTCAACGGTTTTATTCATTTTTCACTAAAGTCACTCCAATTAAACCATATTAAAAAAACAATTAATTTTTCAAAGTGAATAATAATCTATAAAAACAAATTTGAAATAATCTGCTGGAAAAAGTTTTTAACGTAAATTTGTTTAAATTCGTTTATATTTATAAATAAATGATAAAATGATGTTGTAAACAAACATAAAGGATTAATATACATAACAAGTTTTATAAAACAATGTTTTAATAGTTTAATAAGTAATTCGATAGCCAAGGACTAACGTGATGACGATAATGGCCGTCAGCTCACGATTTTTCGATTCTGACTGACAAAATAGTGAGTCAAAGTTATGGCGTTAGGGGCAATTTATAACCATGGAAATTTCCAGTAATATAGATTAATAACGCTTTAAGAAGTGGAAACAAAAACTAAAGTTGTGGGACTCCAAATAAAAAAGTTATAAGAAAAATAAAATGTGGACCAAACTTCCAGACGCAATATTTAATAATAATAATAATAAATGTATTTATATAGCGCCATGATTAGCTGAGGCGCTTACAAAAGTCCCCAAAATATTTTAAAATAATAAGTTTTTAATTTCTTCTTGAAAAGTTCCGTCGACTCAGTAGCTCTTATGTCGGGAGGTAGTGAATTCCACACACACGGCGCTGCATGATGGAAGGCACGCATTGAAATTTTGTTAGAGGTGTGATGTTGTTGGAGGAGAGGAGCTCCTGATGTAACCAAAGACTATATAGACGCCTGAATTATCGAAATATAAACGGCTCAACTCAAAATCATTTCTTTAACAAATTTATTTTTTCATCTTTACTTGTTTAAGCTCCAAGTAATGCAGAGAGAACAACTCTACTACAAGCAAAAAGAGGAAATCTCTAAGTTAACGAAGAAGTTAGCTTCTCTTCAGGATCAAAAAGAAAATCTCGTGTCCGTGGCTTCCATCCCTGCGGAAAACGTTCCACCTTTCGGGCAGTCGTCTGTAACATCGAGCGACTCGTTGGCACTCGGATCATGCTCCGCCCTCATCATCGCAGAGACGACAAATCGCCTGACTATCGCACACGGCGAAATCAAAAGACTGGCTTCTGAAAATAGCGAACTTCAGGATAAGATGAACAAAAGAGAACAAGAATCGATCAAGTTAAAAATCAAGGTGAGTTGTCTTTTCTTTTTCTTAGTAGCATTTTAATGAAGTGTTAATGGAAGGTCTGATTCCAGGTGCACCACTTAGAAGAAAATGTAAAAAAGTTGTTGAGCGAAATGGAAGTTCCTAACGGAAAAACAGACAGACAAGAAAGTGCCAGATTTCTGGGCTCGAATGCACACTCTGTGACGGAGGACACTCAGTCTCTTGTTCGGAGAGCAGAACAACAGATAGCAGACAAGATGAAAAGAAAATCTACAAGTTGAAATTTTCTTGTTTGAATGTGAACTTTGATTGGATTTGTTTATTTCTTAGATTTTTTATGTGTTTATTTTTCTGCCTGTAGTTACTCTGTGGAAGTTTACAGCAATTAGTTGTTCATTGTATGATTGTATTGCTTTTCATTGGCTCGATCATTCAAGTGGTTAAGTAGTGCGTCATTAATATATTTCGTTTTTACTAGATTTTTATTGTCGATTAAACTTATTATGTATATTTCTACCTGTAATAGATCGTTTTTTCTTCTTCCCTGTTGAAGATATCACTATTGAGTCATGGGCAGTTCGTTCAATTATTGAGTCATGGATAGTTCAGTAATTGAGTCATGGATAGTTCAATAATTGAGTCATGGATAGTTCAATAATTGAGTCATGGATAGTTCAATAATTGAGTCATGGATAGTTCAGTAATTGAGTCATGGATAGTTCAATAATTGAGTCATGGATAGTTCAATAATTGAGTCATGGATAGTTCAATAATTGAGTCATGGATAGTTCAATAATTGAGTCATGGATAGTTCAATAATTGAGTCATGGATAGTTCAATAATTGAGTCATGGATAGTTTAATTATTATTGAGTTGTGCATCTCTTCAGTGTGTGCATGTTCACAGATTCTCATTGCTTTTTTGTTCACAGTTGTGCTGGTGAGATGTTTAAATCACATCATCTCTTATTAGAGTAGTCAGTCTCTGACAGTTAAGTCTTCCACAGCTGATCCTTCTACAAATTTCCTGACTACACATTACACTGTGAACTTATCTCTGGTGCTTCCTATTTTATTCTTTTTAGGAAAGTTTTTCTCATAAAGATGTTTTTATGTTATTTTGCTTTAAAGCTTTGATGTTCTCAAATTTAGTAAACAACACAAACTTTTCTATCTCGAGCTTCTGAAATTGTGAATCTATAAAAACTGACTGATTGGTACCCGAGAATTTGATTGCCTTGTCTCTTGATTGACAGTCACTTGTTGGTTTCAAATTGCACTTAGATTAAAAGTCTTATGGTGCGAATAATTAAAATTTATTCATACTTCTTGTCTGCTTCTGGTGCTGTGCTGTGCATCTCTCAGTTTTTATTCTGTCTCTTTTCTGGAATTCATTCTGTGTATTTCCTGGTCTTATCTTTGCTCTCAGTCATATTTTCATGTGTTTAATTGGTGTCACCAGTGTCACCCTTTTAATGTTTTGCCCCTTGGACCTCTTCCTAGTCCACCAGTGAAAAATAACGGGACCTTAGTTCTGAATATAATACGGTATTCCACAAGGTTCTACCTAATCGTCCTAATCCCGTTTTTTTCTTTGCACGTCTGGACTAGGTACCTCAGATAATGGCTTTTCTCCGTAAATTTCTTAAAATTAATAAATGAAGTGATTTCATTTATTTTGCTTATATGCTGTAAGTTTCAGAGTTTTACAGCTAATTTTGAATTTAGCTCAAAATCGATGTAAGATTCCGCTTATAAACAGACATGCAAACCTGATTAAAGCAAACAAGTTTCTTTAGTTTAAAAAAAGCAAAAGATCATTTAAGAATATAACGCCATTGAAAAGAAAAAAATGTTTCACGGAGTTGAAAGTTGAAAAATTCTTACTCGATTTTTCAATAACTGATAAGACATACTAAACTAACATGCAATTTATGATGAAATCATTTTTACAAATACAAATTTTTATATAAATTTTTTTTTAAATCAAAATGTGTAGGCATGTAGGTATATTTGGCCTCTATTTTGGTTTGTTAGGAAGTGCGTTTAGTTGTTTATTAATGTTTTTCATTTCATATCGTCAGAAAAATGATTAGACTTTTGTGATTTTGTCGTAACGAAGTCTTATTTTGGTTACTTATAGCTTATAGTTGGAGCAGAAAATTAATTTTAATATATAAATAAATAAACTTAATTTATTGACATTTAGTTAAATAGAAATAGTTTGTACACAATCGAGGGAAGATGTCAGCCAGTGATGATGATCCCAGGTCAAATATTTTGCCATGGGATCGGTTTCACAATTGGATTCACTGTGTTTGTGTTGTAACGTTTGACTTAGAATTAGGCCAGGCTATGGAAGTATGTTTTTTGCATTTTATTTGGTTATATAGAATTTCTTTAATATTTTCTTCTGCAGTCCTGTCTTATATTTATTAATTTCATTTACTTAATTTACATACATTTTTAATTTAACCTCATTCTTTTCAGTTGGTTTACCCTAGTCATGTAAAGCTTTCCGATAAGGAAGTAGGTTTTCATTTATCAGTGTTTTATTATATTTTCGGTTGTTGATTTCCTGTTAAATCGGAATTTATTGAAACTTGTTCAACATTATATACAGAAACTGAGCATATGCTACCTTTCATTTCCTGATTCAAACTCTGGTATGTTTCTGTATTTGTTACTAAAATAAAAACTCAACTTTTGTCAGACAAGGTTCTGATTTACTAACTGTTGTACGATTGAATTGAAATTACCTTGTGGTCTTGTATCTATAGAATATCATAATTTAAATATGTTACAAATTTGGAGAAGTTCTTACTTAAGATTTATGATTAAACATCATGTCAAGTTATAATATCCGATATCTCACTCCTTAATGTATAAGATATTGTCGATATTGAATCCACTTATGCTGGCTTTCAGCTGTTAGAAAAAGAGCAGGAGCGGAAGAGCGAGTGGTAGAGCAGGATTGGGAAAGCGAGCGGGGGAGGGAACGGCGGAGCAAGTGCGAACAGGAGACCGAGAGGGAAGGAAATGGGAGTCAGAGAGAAAACGATAGAAAAAAACTCTAAAAACCCTGCTAGTTTTGATATATTTATGTGTTTTACTGAAACATTGCTTTTTAAACTTCAAAAAAGCTTATAACAACATTTCTAATTTTTTGTAGTTCTTTTTAATTTAATGATGGTTAAACTAAATTTGTTTTTACTTTAAAAATTATATGAACAAAAGTTGCAAAGATATGATTTATAATAACTGGACAAATGCTGCTAGTAGTAATCAAAAATAAAAACATTTCTCATCTTATCTTTTGATTGTAACAAAATAAATTAATTATTTTTAGCAAATTCAAATTATTTGCTTATTCCATCTGGTTATTATAATTTCTATAGGTAAACTTTATCTATCAATCAGGTTGTACGGGAAATACAAAGTTTCACTTCCGCATCAGGAGGTGTCCAGCACTTAAACCAATGTTTCCTTTCCACAATGATTTCAACAAGAACTGTCCTACAGCTTTACAAGTAATAATTATTAATTGTATTAAACATAGAATTTCAATCAGTGCTGAAAAATCTAGCATTTGTGGCTTTTAAAAAAAATTCTAAAATTTGTTATTTGTTTACAAACTCATTTTATTTAAATCTCGGCTCTATTTGAGAATTGTCGTTATATAAATATTGACTTGTTTTAATCGTTTATCAAGCAAAGTTTTTCATGGCTGCCCTTTCTAAAAAACTTGTCTTCAATTTTCAAATTATCTTATATGTAGAAAAGTGAACTGTGGATGTCTTCAATTAGTCCAGACTAAAAAAAAATCGAATAGACTTATTATGTTATTTATGCTAAAAATATTAATAAAAATTTTAAATCACAATTGCTATGCAGAACTCTTCTTGCTAATGTTTCTGAATCTTGTTACAATTCTCTGACATTGTTTGAAAACTATTTTAATTTTATTAGCAACATGTTTTTTCTTATAGTATGAAAAACATTTTAATTTTCTTATTAGCAACATTTTATTTCTTATAGTATGAAAAACATTTTAATTTCCTTATTAGCAACATTTTCTTTCTTATTGTATGAAAAAATATTTTAATTTCCTTATTAGCAAAATTTTCTTTCATAATGAACGTTTTAAAAGTTGCAAACATTTAAATAATGACATCAGTAACTTAATTTCAATACTTAGGCACATCTGCATGTTTTAATATTTCAATAATTTAATAATTCGTTAACATATAGCTGTTTGATTGAAATTAAATTTTCACATTCTGATTTAACTGCACACATGTTTTGTGGAAGTTTTCAGTGTTGTAGTAACGTTCAATTTGTTGTGGTGAAGTTGTAATATTTGCTGTGTCATTTCAGCAGCATCAATTTTTCACTTGTTGACAGTTCAAAGTTACAGAGCATTCTAACTATTTTTGTTTGATGAAAATTTACTTCTTCCTAATTACTCAACAGAGTTGCTGTCGAGTTTTTTGGTTTTCAGAAGAATTTCAGAGCTGTTTTATTGTTATTTGTTTTAATGTTTTAAAAATAAATAATGAGACAAACAATTTCACCAGGTGGATAGCACATACTACTACGGTTTCGTCTATTTCCGACAAATGAAAGACAAATCGATAAAACGAGGATATTTCCAAAAAGTTGGTGTCTGTCTCACTTCGATTGTTCCGATTTGTATGGATCTATTTTTTAATTTAATTTCTTTGTTTTATTTCAGTCTGTGGTCATCATATCAAAACTTCCGTTCATTAATTTCTTCTCCTACCTCAATGAATTGATAGCCACTCAATATTTCGATATCGGAATGCCAAGTCTTGAAGCCAGTTAGTTGTTTGGAAAGTTGTCTTATTATTCTGTTTATTTAGCACTTAATTAGTTTGTTCCCTTTGTTCTATAAATATGATAATTGATAGATGGAGACCTGTGTTAAAGCATTCGATATAATTTTATTGATTTGTTGGCTTATATATATATATATATATATATATATATATATATATATATATATATATATATATATATATATATATATATATATATATATATATCTCTCATTTATGTTTTTTTGTTATATTTATGAGAAGATTTAAACTTAGCATAATCAAGGACAGTAATGCATCATATAATCCTTTATTTCTTATTATAAATGGAAGCTGAAAGACAGTAACAGTGAAGGCTGTTGAAGTATTATTAATAATTAAGTGATTTTACAGATGGTAGATGTTTTACTCTACTCATTAATATTTCAATGTTTATTTATTTATTACATTAATGTTTTGATGTTTATTGAATTTAAAATTTTAATCTGTCTCACTTTAATGATTTAATAATTCTTACGAATTGAAATGAAATAAGTCATCTTTAATTTTCCTGTTTCCAGGCTGTCATAACATTGATCAATGGAGTCCTCCTGTACCAGGGCACACACTCAATCTCCCCATCTCAGGTTCTATAATACAGGTGATTATTTTTTAACACAGGTGATTACCTTTTCTGTTCAGGTAATTAGTTGATTTTTTTCATTCAGGTGTGCTTATTATTTTTAGAAAAATGGAATGGCTGATCGTTATGAATAACGTTTTTGTTTATTTTATTAGTATTAATCGTTGATTTTTTTTTAAAGAATATTCATTATCTTGCATTGTAATATTATCTAAAAAATATTCAAACCAGCTTCTTATTAACTACATACATACAATTAAACACACACATACACATACATATATACACTGACAGCTTGCATTTATGAGCTTGAGTAACAAACTTTTCCTGTACTCTTTTAAAGAAACATCATAAAACAATTAAGAGCAATTATGAACATAGCACTAACTCATGTGACTTTTATTAACTGCTATAATAGTGTGATAAATGTCTTTTAAAGTATCTTATTAATGAATTGCCAGTAGTTTGTTTTTAATACTTTAATGTGTAAATATTCTTTTAAGAAATGAAATAAATGATTGAAGTAATATGAAGTTTTGAGAAGCTAATTGAGTTAATTCTGTTTAACATTTCATATAGACTTTACTTTAAATTTGATGCAGTTTAGGTTCGAAGTTCTTTGAGCAGATAGAATTTGTATAAGTTTTTAATGATTTAAATTTTTTTGATTGTTTTCAAATTACTTGTAATAATTGTGATTAGATTAAATTACTGTGCAGGTGAGAGTTCCGTGCAGGTCTGATAAACTGATCAATCATAACGAACAGTCAACCTTGGAACCTCAGGTTGTTCAATTTACTCTGGTGTGGTAGTTTTGGGTTATTGGGTAGTAACGTTGATGATTGGGTAATAAAGTAATAACTTGGATGAATGGGTAGTAGCATGGATGATTGGGTAATAACTTGGATGATTGGGTTTTGGCATGTGCCATATATAGAAGTAGAGATTATAGGAGTGAGAGAGAAATAGAGGGAGAAAGAGAGAGAGGGAGGAAAAAATGTTGGGAATGTGTGAAATAGAATATATTTTAAGTTCTGAGGTTGGCAGTTTGTTCCCAAATGAGATTTGTGGAGGAACTTTGTCTGAAATAAACAAGTAAAAAATGGTGAAAGTGAATGGTGATGAATTTTCAAATGAGCATATTTACACAACCTGGCAATAGTCTGATCAATATAGAGATTATATATACAGACATTAATATTATTATTGATTTGTTGTTCATACAATTGTTGAGCCAGCTTAAGAATGAAGATAAATCATTTAGAGCTTCAATAAAAAGCTTTTTGATTTTAAACCCCTTATATTAACTTCACTGCCGGTCTTGCTTGCTTGAATGTTTGCAAACCTTGCAAGTGAAAATTAACTAACTTGCCACCATCCAATCCAGCTGAAGTTTGAAAAGCCGACAAATTCCGAAGTATAAGGGATTTGTTAAAAAACCTGTTTTTTACGGCTTACTTGTTGTTATTGTTATTATTATTATTATTATTATTATTATTATTATTATTATTATTGTTATTGTTAGTATTGCCACAAGTAAGTCCATTCTCGGACAACAGGGCTGTACATATAACAGAATAACAGACACCAAGCGAAATCATAATAGATGACTACAGTTTATAAAAGTCAAATTATTAGAATAGAACAATCTATGAATCAAACAATATGAATCAAACAAATTCAAAAGATATCTACTCTGATGAAGTTGATTACGGAATAGTTGAAACATTTTTTTTATTACTTAACAGGTCAATCAGCTTGCTAATGTGTTCTTACCATCTCTACATGAAGTAGACTCTTACACGTGAGTATGTATGTATGTATATATGTATGTATGTATGTATGTGTGTATGTATGTATGTATGTATGTCTGTATGTATGTATGTATGTATGTATGTATGTATGTATGTATGTATATATGTGTGTATATATGTATGTATATATGTGTGTATGTATGTATGTATGTATGTATGTATGTGTGTATGTATGTATGTATGTATGTATGTATGTATGTATGTATGTATGTATGTATGTATGTGTGTATAAGGAGTAAGAAGAATTGAACCCCAGACTATCATTGCTTACATGCAAGCTCTTAGTTTCTGAGCATCAATAAATGATGGCTTGTAGTTTCTGTCTTAAGGAACTGCTGTACCTAAGACTCAATTATGATATGTTCAATGACATGTTATATATAATTATAAGCATTTATTCACTTTTGAAGTAATAAAATTAATTTGATAAAATGGAAGGTATTGAATTGTTGCTATAATTGGTTGATCTCTTCAGGTGTTTCCTCCCAGTACTCAGTCACATACAACTTCTCTGGGAATTAGTTCTCACTTCTGAAGTATTTCTTGCTTTCAATTATTATAATTATTTAATTTTTGCCGTTTAATGTTTTTTTTTTAAATTTAATACAACACAATCTGATATCTTTGCTTTGATTATTTTAATTATTTTATTTGTGCTGTTTTATGTTTTTTAATTTAATACAATACAACCTGATATCTTTTTGAAATACAAAAACCCTGATATTTATATATCATCTTCTTACATCGAAGGGGTTGGAGATGATATTATCATTATTTTGGATATATGGTTCTGGGCATTTATTATAATTTTATATATTTTCTTTTTTATTCGCTATTATTAGCCGCTTGTAGTTATGACAAGCCAACCTTCAGTGTGCAGTTCAGTTGTCCAGGCACTTATCGGCATGATCTGGCCACTCAAGTTTGCTCCAGATTTTCGGCCTTACTTCACCATACACGACAGCGAGTTCCGAGAGTACGCCTCCAACAAAGCACAAGCACCGTTAGTAAATTTATCTTTATGTAATTTTGAGTTTCTAGGGATATTATGAGAAGATGAAATCTTATTGTTTATTATTGTTATTATTATGTTGACATCTGATATTATTCATGTATTTATATTATTTTTATCAACCACGGATCGGGCAGTTTTGAGTTTGTTTGCTCTATTATTAAATTTTTTTAGTTGCCCTGTATAAAATGTATGATTTTTTGTGCTATAATCATCTTGTGGTGTTGAATGAATATTTTATTTAATTTAAAAGTCTGATCACGTACCATGATTGCATATTCTTATTGCATGAGGTTGCATATTTTTCACGTACCAAAAGAGCCATCCATGGTTGCATATTTCTCATGTACCATGAGAGCCATTGTTGCATATTAACTATTCACGTAGCATGGCGGCCATTGTTGAATGTTCATGTACAACATGAACTATGATTGTATATTCACATACAGTAAAAGCCATAATTGAATATTCATGTACTATAATAGCCATAGTTGAATATTTATTTCTGAATTTTTCCCACTAAATACTTTTTTTCTTTTTGTGAAGTCCTCTCTGGCATTCATTATTAAGAGATTTCTGAAAGCCTACTTAGTTTCATTGTTTAATTCTTGGTGCTGGTATTATTTTTCTTTATTGTGACCACCGGGCATTGCATCCTAGTGTGGTCTTTTCACGAAAATCTCCGATTTGTTTTGTTCGAGGCATCTCGTATCGTATCGTTTTATTTGAGACAAAATTCATAAGTTGTATCGTATTCTGTCAATAGGTAGTTTAATTAATCAATGTTGGTGAATCAATTGCAAATATTCATAGTTGTGACAATCGTTAAATATTTATGATTTTTACTATTTATTGAAAAATATTTTTTAAAATCTCAGAATTTCTTTCGAGACTTTGATACGAGAACAACATTTAAGTCTCGTTATTTTATTTCAATACGAGATTTCCCACAGGCTGTATCGTTTTAATAACGATACGGGATCTCCCGTATCGTTTTGAAATCCCGGTTGATTTCGAGATAACGATTACGGGACGCAGATGCTTACTAGAAATGAATATAAATTTTTTAATTAATCAATGTGTTTTACTCATAAGAATTACATTTGCAGGCCCAGTGTGATCCTCGGAATCACAAATCCGTTCTTCGTAAAAACACTTCACCACTGGCCTCACATTATCAGAATCGGAGAACTCACTGACAGTAAGACTTTCTTTGTTTTTTAAAAAGTGTAAAAAAATTTTAATAAAAAACTGCCTATTCTGTCATGTTATTTATTTTAAAAGAGAACACCAGCACTCATGTAAAGCATCTGCACATCTAGGCGTACTTTAGATTTTGTAAAATGTATAAAATATGTAGTGTATCTTAAGGAAATATTCATATAGATAGATAGATTAAAAAGTACTTTATATATATTATATATGTATTTATATATTGATAAAAAAACAACAAATGTATGAGATACAGTGAAATATCTATTTAGATTGTTTGAATATTTTTCTAAAGCTCCTTTTCTTGCTAGAACAATCGGACAGCTGAAAAAAGTTAGCAGCCAAAAGACACTTGATTTTTATCCAGGTAACTTTTATTTTTATTAATTATATCTGTTATTTTGAAAGAACTATAGACAAATAAATGAAAAGTGCAAAAGCATTTCAAAAGTTGAAATTTACCATAATCTTTTTATCTGGTTGTTGATATTGGTTCTCAATCATGGCGACGACATTCGCAAGCATGAAAGTTGATGAATGTATCTACCTTTGATGATGTTTATTCTGTGGTTGCCTATTATTGGTAGGAAGGCTGAATAGAAGTGTTTTCAAAGTCTTCTATTATGGTGTATCTCTATAGCTATAAATTCCCAGAATTAAATTTACAATGATGTTGTCATTGTCATTGCAGCAGTTTTTTATTTTGATATTGTTGTAGCTATATGCAGAACATGTTATGTTAACATAGTTGTTATTTTAATATAGTTTGATCTATATTACAGGTGTATATACCAGGTATGATCCCTTCTTAAAGCGGGACAAGTCCATATTGAAAAAATTGATGAAAGGTGTGACAGGTAAACGACCAATAGAGGCACAGAATGCTCTTCTCAAAAGATATCTTCTCGAGTTGACTCAAAGTTTTATGATTCCTCTTGTTAGTTTTAAATTATTATTATTTTTTTAATTAAAAACTCAATCTCTTGTTTAGTCATCTCAGTTCTTATGTAAATTTCATGAATAAAGAATATTCTTGATTCATTTATTACAAACTTTTATTTAGGTTACAATCTCTGTTTGTGTGTGTGTGTGGCTTTCTCTACGCAAATCTTGCAAGTAAAATTTAACCAGCTTTTTGACTAGCTAGGAAGCTGAAACTTTCAGCATAACTTTATATTGGATGACAATACATGATTCAATTAAAAAAAAACTTAATTTGAACATCTTTCGTATTTCTAAATCGAGTTATTTGAAATTAAAGTTTGTGTTAAAAAACTCGTTTTTTTCTTTACTTGTTTTTCGTAATAAAGCTTGGAGCTTGATAATTCAACTCATTAATTTAATAGATTATATATATATATATATATATATATATATATATATATATATATATATATATATATATATATATATATATTAAAAATTAAAAACTATCATTTGATAAATATGATTTGATGAAGAGCTGTTACATCAGGAGAGTCGAAGAACTTGTGCGATTTAATCCTTGAACAGTTTCACTGAACATGAATAGGTCAAGTCATTCCAGTTGGAAGTTACCTGATTAATGAAAAAGTGTCTTTGCTCTTCATTTCTTTAAATTTTTTGCTGAAGAAGATAAAAGTTGTGACCTCTTAGACAGAAAGTAGGGTCTTGCGATGCAGGGGTTGCTTTTGCGATTAAAAGAAATATACTTTGTCAATGTGAAAGATGTTTGATTGTTGATATTGTTGTGTGTCAATGTCTTGCTGAAGATGAGGAGACCAAACTTTAACAGCATGTTTCAAGTGTCAGCATGTGTAGTTGTGGTGTAGAATTTTCCAAAGAAGGAGACTACAACTTCGTAATGTGTTCTTGAATCTATCAGGGGCTCTGTTCACCATTGTCACTGTTGTTTCTACTTTGAAGTTTTACTTGTATATAAGTTTGTTGTTTGACAAAAAAGCTCTTTAATTTTACAGGAAAGATACATGGGCAGCTTAATGCCTCTTGCAAAAGACGTATCTCCACATCTGGACACTCCTCAACTTAAAACTTTTGATACCGAAGACTTCATAAAAACTCTAGAAAACTTTGGACCTCAGTTGACTTCTGGTCTGAAAGGAAATTGGGTTGGCTTGTATAGGTCTGTATCTACTTGTGAACAAACTTACTGTTTGTAAGGAACAGTGAATATTTTTTTCTTTATTTTTTAATGAACCAAGATATATTTAGTTGTTTTTTTGGTTTTATTTTCTCCAACATTTGAGCTTTGATTTGTTTTTGTCATAATTTTTTTTTTGCGTGTTTATCACAAAAAACATAGAAATATTTTCTAGCTATTTTTAGCATTCCTTTTTATATAATTCTTTTAAATATTCACTGTTAATTTGTTATTTTTTGGCATTTGTGTTGCTCGTAAAATATACAAGGTTAAAGTTGTGTAAATGTGCAAATTGGGGTTACATTAATTAACATGTGTTTTCATTTGTGTGTTGTTTGGTATTTGATTTGCTATAATGGCTGTACTGGCAATTGTTTGGCTTCTGTAACTCATTGATGTTTATAAAGTATCATTTTTAATAATTTTCTAGGAAGTTCATAACGACGCCAAACTTTGAAAGCTGGATGAAATGTCGGAAGACTGAAATAACTCAGAAACTTCAAGTTCTCCACATTGAAGCTCTCTGCCAAAGTGTTAGCAGGCTGTTTTTGTTTTGCCTTTCTACTAGCTATTGGTTCACTTGTTTTTCAATTAAAATTTTCTTGATTCAATAGTTATTGACAATAATTAATACTAACTTTTATTGTGGTTTTGATCCTTTTTATCATGGAGAGTGGAATAATAAGACATTTATCTTCAACCAGGATCTTACGGGGTGGATTGCTGATAAGAAAGAAGTTCAAATTGTTGACCTCATCATAAGGATGAAGGAAAAAATTGTGAGTTTCTTATATCTTCTGTTTGTCTACTTTGTTTTGTTCATCATTCAATCAAAATGTATTTATATGGGGCACCTTATTGGAAAATCAAATTTACTGCAACTGTTCAATGTAGCAAATCCTTATTGCTTATATGCAATGTTCATCTTGCACCATTCTAGTGTATTTTCAATAACCTGGTAAACATGTTGTTGTTATGATTTATAAATGTGTCAAGCTCTTCAACGCTGTATCATATGTTATTGTCATTATTTTTTATCAATATTTAGAATTACATTTCTTAACATTCTTCGAGTTGTTTTGCTTTACTTTAGATTTGGTTTACTGGTCTGTTTCTCTTTCCAGAATATTATTCACAACAAAGAAATTCCTGCTTCTGATGATCTGTATCTCAGACTCAAAGACAAATTGAACTCTCTTGTTTCTGCTCTACCGCATGATCTTCAAAGTGTTCTGTCAAACTGTTAAAATATTACTTCAGCATTTCTGTTTAGCTGCTGTTCAACAATTTTCAGCAACAGTAAAAACTAGCAATTGGTGCAAACGGGCAGCCAAATTTTGTTTTAATTTTTTTTTATTGTAGATTTTTTTAAATTTTTTCTATAAATTAGGAAAATCAAATTTTTTTTCTTTGCTCATTAAATAATAAATTAGTCATTTATTTATTTATTTTATTCTAAGTGAAAGCTCTACTAAATGCGACCTATTGCTTGATCATTTGTATGGTTTTGTTATTACTGTATGAATCCATTTGTTTGTCACTTGTAAATAATTCAACTTCAGTTGAAAGGATTTTAAGCTGTGTAATACTCAAAAATTAATCTGTTTTTTTAAAGACAAAATACCGTATGTGATCCACGTGCTCGGCCAATGTTATCAAAGACGTCTCATATGTGTACTTCAATGTAACTACGTAACATTAGTGAACTGTGAATGCATTTTTGTGTGTGTGAGAAGTTAGTTAATACATCGATCGTTTACTGTGTTTCGCATGGGAAATCATGTTTTTCAACAAATTTGCATTGTGGTATGTATGCAGGTTTTGAATTTTTAATCAATTTGATAATTTGTTGAACTCATTCTGCAAAGCTGATTTTTAACACGCCTAGAGAGAGAGCGATTTCACTTGTTTCCTTTCATAGGGTAGCTCAGGTGGGGTCAAATTCATAGATTATATCTTTGTTATTATTTCTCTATAAAAACGGGTTTTTTAATCTAAAAACTAATGTTCTACCACAAAATTTGTATGTATGTGTTAAAAAAGTTGATTAGTGTTTTCTAAACACTTGAAATTGATGACTACAAGTACATATGTAATGATAAATAAGATCATCATGATCATTGTTCAAAATTCATGGCATGAACTTTTTTTTCTTCAAAATTCTTGAATGCTCTTCTAACAGTAATCATCCTGATCGAGTCTCTCTACTTACTATTTGATCCCAGATTTTCTACAGAGGCTGTGCAATATACCAGGTAGAAAAAAAAACAGAAGTATTCTTGATATTTGTTGCAGTAAAAAGTGATGCAGACACTGTCAGAAAGGATGTTTTTATCCTTCAGTTTGGATGCTAACAATTCAGCAGATGATTTCGACAAGCTGAGATCATTTAGCTTCTTGAGCATCATCAATCAAGAAGTTTAATTCTTTTTTTTCCTTCCAATTTTCAACATTAGAGAAACTCCTGTATTCTTTAGGTCCAGGCGAGGGAGATCGGTATGAAATAAATAACCAACGTTCTTGCTCACTTCTATTCATTAGTCAATTTAGGGGCCGTCCATATATGAGTACGTCACGCTGTTTTTTTTTTTTTACAAATTTGTCCTTCCCCCTTGTTACAGATCTCGGACCCCTTAAATTACGTTAAAAATTATTTTAATAAAATATATTTTAATTTAATTGTGTTGAAATAACAGAAACTGCCAGCGATAATGCACTTGAAAAAAAGAGTGTTGGATTCATGTTTCTGGGGTTATTAAAAATTTGCTTCAACTTATTTCTGATGTCATCACTGAGACAAAAAGGAACATAAGATTAATATCTGTCGTTCCAGAGGCACTGAAGCTCATTTGTAGTAATGTAGATTTTGAGAATCAGGTGGTCAATTTAGCTAAAAAGGATAAATATTCAATCTGCAATGAAAATTTTACACTAGGTTTCTATCTATATATATAAAAATGAATGTTTATATATATATATATATATATATATATATATATATATATATATATATATATGTCCTTTATGCATTGCTACACCATTCATCCGATCGTAATGAAATTTTCACACAACCTTGACAGTCAAGGGGAATCAAATATAAAGAAAAAAATTTTGAAATCCGTCACAAAATGAGCGGAGAGGAGCGGGTGAGTGAGCGGGAACTATATATATATATATGTATGTGCGTATGTATGTGTATATGTATGTATGTGTATGTGCATGTATGTGTGTCTGTGTTTATGTATGTATGTATGTATGTATGTATGTATGTATGTATGTATGTATGTATGTATGTATGTATGTATGTATGTATGTATGTGTTTTTTACAATATTTCGGCACTAAATGCTCATTCAAAGAATGTATGTGTGTGTATGTATCTATGTAGGTATGTATCTATGTATGTATGTATGTATGTATGTATGTATGTATGTATGTATGTATGTATGTATGTATGTATGTATGTATGTATGTATGTATGTATGTAGAATCGGATCTAGGGGGGGGCTGAGAGCCAAAAAATGAGCGGGAAAGCGACAGGGAACGGATAACGACCGGGAGCGCAAGCGGGAAGGAAACGGGAGCGAAAAAGAAACGCATTAGGTAAACCTCTAAAAACCCCGGGCAACGCCGGGTGCCCCGCTAGTATATATAAATGAATGTTTGTATGTATGTATGTATGTATGTCCTTTATGCATTGCTACACCATTCATCCGATCGTAATGAAATTTTCACACAACCTCGAGAGTCAAGGGAAATCAAATATAGAGGAAAAAAATTGAAATCCGTCACAAAATGAGCGGAGCGGGTGAGCGAGCGGGAACTATATATATATATATATATATATATATATATATATATATATATATATATATATATATATATATATATATATATATATATATATATATATATATATATATATATATATATATATATATATATATATATATATATATATATATATATATATATATATTAGAGATGGGAATCGAACCGAACTCGAACCGAACTTTTCGAACTCGAACCCACATTTTAGCATTTCGAACCGAACTCGAACGAACCCAAATTTTTATGCACCGAACTCGAACCGAACTCGAACCCAATGACGGTCGAACTCGAACCGAACTCGAACCCATTAATGGTCGAACTCGAACCGAACTCGAACCCAGTTAAAACATCATCTGAACAAAATTAAAAAAAGCCAACCTAGAAAATTAAATGACAATCTTGGGCCAAGCTTTTTAATATCACTTATTTGATTATTTTTCTTTGCTTTTTTATCTATGAAAAAGAAAAAACGGACCAGCGTTATTTGTTTTGTTATTGTTTTCATTGTTATAAGCGGCGGCAATTCTATTCAATAATTTATAATGGATTGTATCATTGTTTCTTCTCCATCGAAAAAACTTGATATAGCAAAAGTTAGAAGTGATTGTAAAAACTTTGATAAGCTGGTGTCTCAAAATCAGGCGCGATTAGTAGATGCGACATGGACAAAGAGTCATATTTGGAATAGTTTCAAGTGTGTTTGCCTTTTGAAGATGGTAAAGATGAAATGATTAAATTTAAATTATGTCTATTAAACTAGTATAACATTCAAAGTCATTACAGTTTGGGACTATAATTATAGTGTTATTTAAAATATTTTTATAAGTATGGTGCTATTTAAAATACTTTTATTTTTTACATTTACTTTATTTGCATTCAACAGATTTTGAAAGAGCAACTAATATTTTTAAAATACAATTACAATTTCTGATTTGTTCTTATTTTAAATAATGTTAAAATAAATGTACCTATTATTTGTGTATTAAAAAATTGAACTAAACTCAATCAATAGTCATCACATTTCGAGCTAAACTCGAACAAACTTTAACTGGTCGATTACATTCGAACTCGAATAAAAGTCGAACCGAACTCGAACCCCATAGCAACCGAATCCGAACCGAACTCGAACCCAAAAAGGACCGAACTCGAACCCAAAGGGGACCGAACCCGAACCGAACCCGAACCCAAAAATGATCAACCGAACCGAACTCGAACTTCTAATTTTGGGTTCGATTCCCATCTCTAATATATATATATATATATATATATATATATATATATATATATATATATATATATATATATATATATATATATATATATATATATATATATATTATAAGGAAACATAGCGTTGATATGTTTTTACGAGCCACATATATCAGAAACTTGGATGGCGTACAATCCACCACGAAATAACGCAAATATACATGTCTCAACTTCAGACTCGAACCCACGACTGTCGGATCGGCAACAACGCCTCGCATCATGCCAACTACCTTACCATCTGCGCCACTTCCACCGCCAAAAAACAGTGGTTGTTAAGCGCTTTTGTTGGGGTATGTTGAACACAACACTCGACTATGAATGGGTACGAATCAATGCTCGATAGTATTATAAGTTGTACGGCGTACAATCCGTCACTAGCTAATTTAATAACTATCGAAGATATATGTTTTTATGATATATATTATAAGGAAACATAGCGTTGATATGTTTTTACGAGCCACATATATCAGAAACTTGGATGGCGTACAATCCACCACGAAATAACGCAAATATACATGTCTCAACTTCAGACTCGAACCCACGACTGTCGGATCGGCAACACCGCCTCGCATCATGCCAACTACCTTACCATCTGCGCCACTTCCACCGCCAAAAAACAGTGGTTGTTAAGCGCTTTTGTTGGGGTATGTTGAACACAACACTCGACTATGAATGGGTACGAATCAATGCTCGATAGTATTATAAGTTGTACGGCGTACAATCCGTCACTAGCTAATTTAATAACTATCGAAGATATATGTTTTTATGATATATATTATAAGAAAACATAGCGTTGATATGTTTTTACGAGCCACATATATCAGAAACTTGGATGGCGTACAATCCACCACGAAATAACGCAAATATACATGTCTCAACTTCAGACTCGAACCCACGACTGTCGGATCGGCAACACCGCCTCGCATCATGCCAACTACCTTACCATCTGCGCCACTTCCACCGCCAAAAAACAGTGGTTGTTAAGTCGGATCGGCAACACCGCCTCGCATCATGCCAACTACCTTACCATCTGACATTATGTCTCAACTTCAGACTCGAACCCACGACTGTCGGATCGGCAACACCGCCTCGCATCATGCCAACTACCTTACCATCTGCGCCACTTCCACCGCCAAAAAACAGTGGTTGTTAAGCGCTTTTGTTGGGGTACATATATACACATATATCTATATATATATGTATACATAAACACAGACACAGACACACATACATGCACATACACATACGATCGGATGAATGGTGTAGCAATGCATAAAGGACATTAACATACATAAATACATATATACAAACATTCATTTTATATATATATATATATATATATATATATATATATATATTTCGAGAGTAGTTTGGCGTAATATTTTCTTTTAAGCACACTCCGTTAAAAACTATGGCCCACTTGGCGTTTATCAATTTTTTTATGGTGCCAAATAAAACATCTGAAACAAGTCTCACGTCTTTCAATTACCGCTAAATCGAGGGCACCATAAAAAATTGATAAACGCCAAGTGGGCCATAGTTTTTAACGGAGTGTGCTTAAAAGTATATATATATACTAGCAGTGCCCGTAGCGGCTTCGCTCGCATGAAATTAGAGAATTGGAACCGTGCATACATAGTAGAGTACTGCACGGATCAATTTTTTAAGTCTCGGCTCGGTCCGTCGACAACTTGGCCCAGCCCGTTTCAAAAACCGAAATTCCTGGCCCGGCACGGCCCGTCTAATATGGGCCCGGCCCGTTTTTAAAGACCTAGAAGTTCTATATACTTGATGAAAAACTTCGGCCCGTCCCACCATGATTTAAGGTTTGGGCAGGGCCGTATAAAGACCCTAAAATAACGGCTTGGCCCGTCCGTCCGGTGATAAACTGAACTCATCTACTTCTAACCCGCACAAAACCTCAAAATACTAATTTTCACATCTGTAGCACTTACAGTTTTTGAGTAGCAGTTATTTTAAAATCAAATAACCTTTTTTCCACTTCACATTTGAGGTCCTGGAAACCAAATTTTCAAAAAATGGTGAAACACGTATATTATTATTTTTACAGTAGAAAATAAATACTAATTTTACTTTTGTAGCATTTACAGTTTTTGAGTAGTAGTTACTTTAAAAACCAAGTGTAAACGTAGAGGAATATGCTTTCTAGCGATTCGTAACGTTAAAGTCGAAGTTATTTATAACACAATATTTCCCGAATTTATTTTAACTTAATTATTCCTCCTTGAATATAATCTTTTAACTGGACTCAAAAAACTGAATTATCTCACTTTGTAGAATTTCGCACGGTTCTAACAAATCTTTTGTTAATTCCAATTTCTCTCTGCAGCACGTCTTTTCAAACTTTTATTATCTTCTCGAACACTCAACTTTTAACACATGTCTAAATTCTCAAAATTCATATCCAAAATAATATTCCTAATTGTAATCTTAAAATTCCGGAAAAAGATATATATATATATATATATATATATATATATATATATATATATATATATATATATATATATATATATATATATATATATATATATATATATATATATATATATATATATATATATAAATTCCTAGATAAAAAAAATAATAAACACACACACGTACACACATACATATATATATATATATAAACATGTATATATATATATATATATATGACTTATTGTTTCGACATATCCAATCATAATAAAATGCACACATAATAAAATAAAATACACAAATATCACGAAAATACGTAAGATGAATCATCTTCATCTTACACCAAGTAACCAGATTTTCCACCCCATATTTGAAGTCCTGGAAACCAAATTTTCATAAAATGGTAAAACACGTATATCATTATTTCTGGAGTAGAAACCAAATACTAATTTTTACTCCTGTAGCATCTACAGTTTTCGAGTAGCAGTTACATTAAAAACCAAATAATCTTATTTTCCACCCCACATTTGAGGTCCTGGAAGCCAAATTTTCAAAAAATGGTGAAACCTATATATCATTATTTTTAGAGTAGAAACTAAATACTAATTTTTATTTTTGTAGCATTCACAGTTTTTTAGTAGCAGCTACTTTAAAAACCAAGTAATCCTATTGTCCACCCCACATTTAAGGTCCTGGAAACCAAATTTTAAAAAAATGGTGAAACACATATATCTTTATTTTTAGAATAGAAACTAAATACTAATTTTTACATCTGTGGTATTTACAGTTTTTGAGTAGCAGTTACTTTAAAAAACAAATAACCCAATTTTCCAACCTACATTTGAGGTCCGGGAAACCGAATTTTCAAAAAATGGTAAAACACCTATCTTTTTATTTTTCAAGTAAAATCCATATACCAAATTTCAAAATCTCCTCATTTTTGGTTTTCGAGATCTACATTGTTTTAGAAAAAAGTTTGTTTTCCAGTTTCTTCCCCTCAGGAGAAACATTTTCAAAAATCCTTTCTTAGTGGATGCTTACGCAATAAAAGTAATATAAGTTCCAAATTTCATGTTCCTAGGATAAGGCGTTTGAGCTCGGCGTTGATTATCAATCAGTCAGTCAGTCAGTCAGGACATGTTCTTTTATATATATAATCTATTTTTGCGGACAAACAGACAAGAAAGTGACCTCATAAAAACGATGTAATAATGTAGTAAAATATGGAGTTATTCCATATGACAATGCATTTTATTAAAGCTTGAAAATTGTTTAGAACAAAAATTGTTTTTTAATTAAAAACAATAATTATCTTTGTTTTAACCAAAATATTTAGATGTTTACAAATATAAAGTTCAAAATGTTTTGTTAAAAGAAAATTTTTATTAAATGAAAAGTCGACCCATTCTTATATATAAGGGATTGTTATAAAAAAGAACAAACACAGCTATTAAAAAATTAAATAATTTATAAAAAACTAATAAAAATGAAAATTATCAATTAACAAAATATTTTAAATATACATGGTATTGATATATTCGATAAAAAGCCAATAATGAGTGTTCACTAATTTTCGAGTATCAATGCCTTTTTTTAGTTCCTCGTGTCTGTCTAAGAAGTTTTTTGCTATATTTTCCTGAAACACTTGTCTTAATTTAACATATTTTAAAATGTCATCAACTTCTGGAATAAAACGTTTTGTAAGCTTGTAGTATTCCTCATATGCAATTATTAGAAAAGGGACAATTAGAAATGGAGCTTTCTCGTATAACAAAAGTATTGATATAAAGCCGTATTTTGACTATAATAACTCTTTCCATAGCATATCTGACGGAGAGATATAGCCCATCTGGTCTATCAAAGAGTGTATATGTTTGGAGTTAAGCGTCAGTTTTATAAAAGTTTCAAGTTTACCGTTTTTTAGACCAATTTCAGATAAAATACAAAATAACTCTAAAAATTCTAATTTGCAGCCAAGGTGATAAGCTCCATGGTATATATATTTGGTAATGATTGGAAGATTTGCTTTTATGCTTGTATGATGTTGTTTTTCTTTTGCAAAATTTACTAAATACTGGAGGACTACTTCAAACTCTTCTAATTTCCAGAAAACCTTTTGCATTGACGCTACAATTCCATCAACTGTGTGAAAGTCACTTACGATCTCGGTGTTTATGTTTGAAAAAAATTTGAATTCATTATTGCATCTAAAACGCAATCCTAAATACTGCAAACATTTTGGATGAGTCCACGTGACAGATTCTTCAAACACAGCATCTAAATTACTTATATCTAAATAAACTAAATCAGGTAATTTGTCTATCATTTTGTATATTAGTCGTAAATTCCGGATATTAATTAAATTAAAACACCTGTTTTTACTTATGTCAAGGTTTGTTAAATTAGAAAGAAACGATATAGAATTGACCAATTTTTCCAATGATTTACCAGCAAAGGTATTTATAGCTAGTTTTTTAAGACTAGCAAAACGGGAAAATTTGTTTATGGTTTGTCTTGCATACCCACAACCTGATATATGTAAAGTATTCAAATGCTCACAAGAAAATTGAATTTTAAGAATATCAATTACATCCTCTTCTTTGGTGTTTAATTCTTTCTTACAACAACAATGCAGATGAAGTCGGAGTAATTTAGGACACAACCACGCAGATGATTCTTTTATGTCTTCTTTGCTGTAATTCGTAATTAGGCGACAATCGATCTCTAATTCTAAGTCTTCCAAGTTCAAAGACAAAATTGGATTCTCATAAAAAAGACGATACAACTTGAATGCTGGCTCAGATAAATTTGTATCAGACAAATTTGTTTCATAACAAGAAGGCATAGTCTTAGTAAGCGAAAAACAAGTAAGGCTTCCTCTGTTTACAATGGTTTTCAAGGGCTGAAGAAAACTTTTGAATTCAAAACCTTCAAGTATTAATTTGTTATAGCAGTCACTTTTTAAATAAAATGGAATTATATGTTCTAGATCTGGTTTAATTCCTTTGCTCGGACTTCTTAAAATAATTTCTTCAAACATATTTGGAAACAGTTTCACACAATCTTTAACTTTGAAAGGAAGACAATTCATCTCAGAAGATGGTTCGAGAAAAATTTTCTTGAAATTTAATAAAGTGAAATCTATGCAGGACATTTTTAATGACAGCGAATGATGAAAACTATTACTCATTTTTTTCAACTAGTGATAAATTAGTTTACAAAAATAAAAATAATATCGAATGTATTATATCATTAAAATCAATTTTTACAGAGGTCGTTTTCCAAAAATAATTTAGCGATGATATATATATATATATATATATATATATATATATATATATATATATATATATATATATATATATATATATATATATATATATATATATATATATATATATATATACATATATACATTTATATACATTTATATATATATATATATATACATACATATATATATATATATATATATATATATATATATATATATATATATATATATATATATATATATATTTATTATTATTATTATTATTTATTTATTTAACGTGCTCACTAAAAAGAAAAATTTCTCAGAGCACGAGGCGGCAGTGCCAAAATAAACGAACGAACAGAATCACACATCAGAAACAAAAAGGGTCAATATCCGTTCGTCATACGAAGAAAAAAAATGAGTTTTAAGTCGTTTCCTAAAAACATAAACGCTATCGACACACGCCGGATCGGTAAGTTCAATCGGTAGATTGTTCCAGGTAGTTGGACAAGAAACTGCAAAAGCCCTCGGTCCAAACGTCCTGGTTCCGCAGGAAGGAACAAGAAGCTGACCGGAAGAAGCCGAGCGAAGGTGAGATCGGCCAGGAAACTGAGTCACCGGAATGCACAGACCGGAGAGGTACGACGGCGCAGAACCATGGAGGCATCGGTACGCAGTGAGAGATAGCTTGAAGTCGATACGCGCCTGCATGTTCAGCCAGTGTAGTCGGTCGTGAATCGTATTAGTGACATGACCGTATCGAGGCAATCGGAGAATCAGCCTAGCCGTGGCACGCATGACACCATCAAGCCGCCTCATTAACAGATCCGGTATTCCACTGAGTAGACAATTACAATAATCAAATCTAGACAAGATCAAAGCGCGGGCAAGTGCATGCGAAGAATCGACCGTGAGGGATTTGCGAACTGACCTCATCTGTCGTAGATGGTAGTAACTGGTGTTGACCAATTTTGCAACGTGTTCGCTGAAAGTCAGTTGAGAATCTATGATGACCCAAAGATTGCGAACCCTATCGACGAGACGAATGATGTTTCCAGCTATATTGATCTCGTCAAAGGTGCAGTGCAACCGACGTCTAGAGGATCCTAGTAGAATGACCTCTGTCTTGGAGGCATTTAACTTTAGGCGATTGCATTTCATCCATTCCATTATCTCCGAAACGCAGCCGTCCAATCTGTCCGCGAGCACACCGATACTCTCAGTGCCGCAATGATCGTAGATTTGTAGATCATCAGCATAACCATGAATATTGAAACCACGTTGAGCAACCAGGGCAAAAACATCTGAAGTGTATGCAATGAAGAATAGCGGTCCTAGAATTGAACCTTGTGGAACCACACACAATCGAGGACCAACCAGAAAGGATACCTCCATAACGAACACACTGCCTCCGATCGCAAAGATACGAACCGATCCACCTAAGAGCAACAGAATCAATGCCAAATGTACGCTCCAATCTGGTCACGAGGATTCCATGATCAACGCAATCGAATGCTGCGCTGAGATCGAGCATAGCGAGCAGTGTTACCATCCCTATATATATATATATATATATATATATATATATATATATATATATATATATATATATATATATATATATATATATATATATATATATATATATATATATATATATATATATATATATATATATATATATACATTAATATATATACATATAACAAATTTATATATATATATACATATATATATACATTAATATATATACATATAACAAATTTATATATATATATATATATATATCTAAATATATATAAAAATGAATGTTTGTATATATGTATGTATATAGGTATGTTATTTATGCATTATTTTAGCGATGATATATATACACATGTATATATATATATATATTTATATATATATATATATATATATATATATATATATATATATATATATATATATATATATATACATTAATATATATACATATAACAAATTTATATATATATATATAAATTTGTTATATGTATATATATTAATGTATATATATATATATTTCTATATATATATATATATATATACATATATATATATATAAATATATATATATATATATATATATATATATATACATTAATATATATACATATAACAAATTTATATATATATATATCTATATATATATCTATATATATAAAAATGAATGTTTGTATGTATATATGTTCATGTCCTTTATGCATTGCTACACCATTCATCCGATCGTATTGAAGTTTTCACACAACCTTGAGAGTCAAGGGGAATCAAATATAAAAAAAAATTTTGAATTCCGTCACAAAATGAGCGGAGCGGAGCGAGTGAGCGAGCGGGAACTATATATATATATGTATGTGCGTATGTATGTGTGTATGTATGTATGTATGTGTATGTGCATGTATGTGTGTCTGTGTGTGTGTTTATGTATGTACTAGCGGAGATACCCGGCGTTGCCCGGGTTTTTTAGAGGTTTTTCTAATGTTTGTCTCTTTCTCTCCCGTTTCCTTTTCCACCTGCTTTCTCACTCCCGTTCGCTTTCCCGTTTTCGGTCGTTTTCCCGCTGCCGGTCGCTTTTCCGCTCCCGGTCGCTTTACCACTCCCGGTCGCTTTCCCGCTCACGTTTGCTCTCCCATTCCCGCTCACGCTTGCTTTTCCGTTCCCGCTCGCTGTCCGTTCCGGGTCGCTTTCCCGTTTCTATAATAGACAAACTAACCCACAAACATTCATATATATATATATATACTAGCGGAGATACCCGGCGTTGCCCGGGTTTTTTAGAGGTTTTTCTAATGTTTGTCTCTTTCTCTCCCGTTTCCTTTCCCACCTGCTTTCCCACTCCCGTTCGCTTTCCCGTTTTCGGTCGTTTTCCCGCTCCCGGTCGCTTTCCCGCTCCCGGTCGCTTTCCCGCTCCCGGTCGCTTTCCCGCTCCTGGTCGCTTTCCCGCTCCCGGTCGCTTTCCAGCTCCCGGTAGCTTTACCACTCCCGGTCGCTTTCCCGCTCACGTTTGCTCTCCCATTCCCGCTCACGCTTGCTTTTCCGTTCCCGCTCGCTGTCCGTTCCGGGTCGCTTTCCCATTTCTATAATAGACAAACTAACCCACAAACATTCATATATATATATATATAAATATATAGTCTTAGCAAATCTATTATAAGTTTTATAGGCTAACAGAAGTTATGAAAGAATGGAAAAGAAAAAATGAGCGTGAACGGGAGAGCAACCGTGACTGGGAATGGGAGAGCAAGCATGACCGGGAACGGGAGAGCAAGCGTGAGCGGGAACGGGAAAGCGACCGGGAACGGGAAAGCGACCGGGAACGGGAAAGCGACCGGGAACGGGAAAGCGACCGGGAACGGAAAAGCCACCGGGAACGGGAAAGCGACCGGGAACGGGAAAGCGACCGGGAACGGGAAAGCGACCGGGAACGCGGAAAGCGACCGGGAACGCGGAAAGCGACTGGAATCGGGAGAGCAAGCTTGGAAGGAAACGCGAGCAAGAGAGAAAATCGATAACAAAACTTCTGAGCGGGAAAGCGAACGGGAGCTGGAAAACGACCGAGAGCGGAAAAGCGACCGGGAACGCGACGAAAACGGGAAAGTGGAGAAGGAAACGGGAGCGAGAGAGACAAACATTAGAAAAACTTCTAAAAAACCCCGGGCAACGCCGGGTAACCCCGCTAGCAGGTGGGAAAGGAAACGGGAGAGAAAGAGACAAACATTAGAAAAACCTCTAAAAAAACCGGGCAACGCCGGGTATCTCCGCTAGTACATACATAAACACACACACAGACACACATACATGCACATACACATACATACATACACACATACATACGCACATACATATATATATAGTTCCCGCTCGCTCACCCGCTCCGCTCCGCTCATTTTGTGACGGATTTCAAATTTTTTTTTTTATTTGACTCCCCTTGACTCTCAAGGTTGTGTGAAAATTTCATTACGATCGGATGAATGGTGTAGCAATGCATAAAGGACATTAACATACATATATACATATATACAAACATTCATTTTTATATATATAGATATAGTCTTAGCAAATCTATTTTACGTTTTATAGGCTAACAGAAGTTATGAAAGAATGGAAAAGAAAAAATGAGCGTGAACGGGAGAGCAACCGTGACCGGGAATGGGAGAGCAAGCATGACCGGGAACGGGAGAGCAAGCGTAAGCGGGAACGGGAAAGCGACCGGAAACGGGAAAGCGACCGGGAACGGGAAAGCGACCGGGAACGGGAAAGCGACCGGGAACGGGAAAGCGACCGGGAACGGGAAAGCGACCGGGAACGGGAAAGCGACCGGGAACGGGAAAGCGACCGGGAACGGGAAAGCGACCGGGAACGCGGAAAGCGACCGGAAACGCGGAAAGCGACTGGAATCGGGAGAGCAAGCTTGGAAGGAAACGCGAGCAAGAGAGAAAATCGATAACAAAACTTCTGAGCGGGAAAGCGAACGGGAGCTGGAAAACGACCGAGAGCGGAAAAGCGACCGGGAACGCGACGAAAACGGGAAAGTGGAGAAGGAAACGGTAGCGAGAGAGACAAACATTAGAAAAACCTCTAAAAAACCCCGGGCAACGCCGGGTAACCCCGCTAGTATATATATAAATGAATGTTTGTATATATGTATGTATGTATGTATGTATATAGGTATGTTATTTATGCATTGCTACCCCATTCATCCGATCGTAATGAAATTTTCACACAACCTTGAGAGTCAAGGGGAATCAAATATAGAGAAAAAAAATTTGAAATCCGTGACAAAATGAGCGGAGCGGAGCGGGTGAGCGAGCGGGAACTATATATATATATATATTTATATATATATATATATATATTTATATATATATATATATATATATATATATATATATATATATATATTTATATATATATATATATATATATATATATATATATATATATATATATATATATATATACTAGCGGAGATACCCGGCGTTGCCCGGGTTTTTTCTAGAGGTTTTTCTAATGTTTGTCTCTTTCTCTCCCGTTTCCTTTTCCACTTGCTTTCCCACTCCTGCTCGCTTTCCCGTTTTCGGTCGTTTCCCGCTCCAGGTCGCTTTCCCGCTCTCGGTCGCTTTCCCGCTCCCGGTCGTTTTCGCGTTCCCGGTCGCTGTCCCGTTTTCGCTCACGTTTGCTCTCCCATTCCCGCTCACGCTTGCTTTTCCGTTCCCGCTCGCTGTCCGTTCCGGGTCGCTTTCCCGTTTCTATAATAGACAAAACTAACCCACAAACATTCATATATATATATAGTCTTAGCAATTCCATTTTACGTTTTATAGGCTAAAAGAAGTTATGAAAGAATGGAAAAGAGAAAATGAGCGTGAACGGGAACGGGAACGGGAGAGCAACCGTGACCGGGAATGGGAGAGCAAGCGTGACCGGGAACGGGAGAGCAAGCGAGAACGGGAAAGCGACCGGGAAGGGGAAAGCGACCGGGAACGCGGGAGAGCAAGCTTGGAAGGAAACGCGAGCAAGAGAAAAAATCGATAACAAAACTTCTGAGAGGGAAAGCGACCGGGAGCTGGAAAACGACCGAGAGCGGAAAAGCTACCGGGAACGCGACGAAAACGGGAAAGTGGAGAAGGAAACGGTAGCGAAAGAGACAAACATTAGAAAAACCTCTAAAAACCCCGGGCAACGCCGGGTAACCCCGCTAGTATATATATATATATATTCTTTATTAAAAGTCACCGCATACTTACACGATAAAAGTTTTTGAAGACTTCTTTCAACGCTACGAAAATTCTTTCGCACACTTTCAACCGAAAACAGTTCACTATTCATCATTTTATTTAATTTGCCGACGCGTTTCGGAGTACCTTTACTCCATTTTCAAGGCTCATTGTAAACAAAACCCGCAAAGAACTTAAAGTCATTGCATTTGCAAAACGGTAGTATCTTGCAACATTTTAATATGACTCACGGCCGCGCTTTGAAACGTGATATTCTCGTTGACAATGTACGTGTTCTTACTAAAGAGAAAGATGTCAGACAGTTGAGAATCAAAGAGGCTCTACTAATATTACAACGGAAGCCCGAAATCAACAAGCAGTTTGATAAATTTCCACACGTCCTTACTTTGTATGAATTAGGGACAAGGAAGAACCGTGGCGAAGAAATAAATACAACAAATAAAGTAGTTGATGACAATCGTATCAATGTTTCACAGGACGTTGTAGCAGAGAATGTTGACAAGTCCATTCTTCCAATAGTCACAGTTGAACTCACGGCTTCAGAAGAAATAGAAGAAGTAAGGATAGCTGTTGACAGAGCTGATGAAGAGACCGATCCGCAACTACGGTTTTCTCACTTAGTGGACAATATTAACATCACTGAAAGACGAAGAAAAAAATAGACCTACAGATGATTGAATGTATGAATGAGCATTGGTTGTTTGATGTTTGTGGTCCTGTTTCGCTGACTTGTTTTGAGTTGATTGTAGATTATATTTCGTAATATGTAAAACCAAGGTATTATGGTTAGAATCGGGTATGTATAGAGTGGGAAGAATATTTTATGTGACTTTTAGTTTTGTGCATATTTTCTTTTCATTATATGACTTTAAGTTCTTTGCGGGTTTTGTTTACAATGAGCCTTGAAAATGGAGTAAAGGTACTCCGAAACGCGTCGGCAAATTAAATAAAATGATGAATAGTGAACTGTTTTCGGTTGAAAGTGTGCGAAAGAATTTTCGTAGCGTTGAAAGAAGTCTTCAAAAACTTGTATCGTGTAAGTATGCGGTGACTTTTAATCAGTGATGGGTTTTAACTACTTTAAAAGTAGTTAACTACTATATTTAACTACTCATAAAAAAAGTAGTTAGTAACTATTTCCTAACTACTTTTAACAGCAGTAGTTATTAACTACCTCTTAACTACTGCCTAGTAGTTAACTACTTTTTAACATTAACCAAAAAACCTTTAACATTTGCAGATAAATACAAGTTAAATAAACCTGATTTTTCAAGCTCTTGGTTATTTATGTATGCCAAAAAATGTTCTTTAATCAAATATTTTTTGTTCATTGTTCAAAAAATTCAATTTAAATTGGGAAATTATTGCAACAGCTGTTGCTAGAAGATATTCTTCATTTTCCAAAACAGGACCAAATCGTTTTTCTATACCTTGAGATAGTGCTTGTAAAAGAGCATTGATAGTTTTATCTGAACATGAATGTTTATTACATTTTTTTAAATCCTATGATGGTTGGAATAATGTGACCATCGTATGACTTTTCACTTTGCGGTGACTATTGGTTTTATAATCTGATGCAATCAGATAACCCCTTGCATAATAAGCTTAGGAAGAACGTTTTGGATCTTTAGTACTGACAGTGTACAATTGCGTAAAAACCTTTATTACACGCAATCAGATAGCTTCATGTAAAAAAGCTTAGGAAAAACGTTTTGGATATTTGGGACTGATAGTGTAATAACTTTTATTACACACCTGTGCGCACTAATTTCACTGACTACTGACCACCTCAGCCTCCGCGTTTTGCAAAATTGCTAACATACAGACATAGGTAATTATGTATGTAGATTACCACAGTGTTTATGAGGAGGTAAAAGAAGCACATCGTCAGAATTATCAATATTATCTTGCTCACTTTCTATCAAATCTAATATACTTTCACCACTAGATCTTCATTAATCACATACATGTCATATACTGGCTCATCCACTTCCGTTTCATCATCTATAGTGTATTTTTCAGCCACCAAAAAAGTAAAGTAGTTAAAAAAATAGTTAACTACTGTAGTTAATAACTATTTTAAAAAGTAGTTAACTACTAGTTGTTAACTAGTTTAACAAAAAGTAGTTATTAACTATTTCTTAACTACTGTAGAGTAGTTAATAACTAGTAGTTAACTATTTATAGTTAGTAACTACCCATCACTGCTTTTAATAAAGAATGTTTAAAAAATGACTTGTTGCCAAAATACGTTATATATATATATATATATATATATATATATATATATATATATATATATATATATATATATATATATATATATATATATACTAGCTTGGTTACCCGGCGTTGCCCGGGGATTTTAAAGGCTTTTTCTAGTTTTCTCTCTGGCTCCCGTTTCCTTAACTGCTTGCTTTCCCGTTCCAGGTCGCTTTCTCACTCCTGGTCGCATTTCTGCTCACGGTCGCTTTTCCGGCCTCGGTCTCTTTTACTTTTCCCGATCCCGGTTGCTTTTACGCACCAGCTTGCTCTTCTTTTCGCTCTTCCGTTCCTCCATTAAATTTTAGAGCCTTCCCAATGTGGCTTAGATGGGCTGTAGCGGAATGCTGTGCAGTCGTCAAAATTGATATGTTCTCTCATTAACACTTTGTTAATAAGTTTGCTCGTTTAGTTACGTCTGAACTTCCTCAATTTTAATTAGTGTTCTTTAATGTATTGGTTCCACTCTGCAAGTGTGATCTTCATTTAGTCAAATGATTGACTAAAGCTGAAAAAAAAAGAATTTATTAGTTAACGGCTGCAATAATGTTAAAATCCGCTTATATATCTCAACAGGATATAATTTTTTTAGATGTTCTTAGTTTTTAAGTGTCATGTCTACAGAACGCTACATGTGGAATGTTAATAAATGTTGACCAGTGGCTTTGAAAAATGTGATATAAAACACAGATTGAAATAAAACATGTAATAATAATATTAAAAACATTCAAAGCATTAACTTAATGAATTTTCCGAGAGTTTTCTGAGATCATCAATTTGGAACAATCGAAGAGTACCACTTTTATTTAGCAAATGATGCAATTATAAATTGAACAAAACAGCAGCAGATTGATAGGCTGGCTTGAGAACTTTGTTCTTGATTTTGTTGAAACACAAAAATACTGCACTTGCTTTCATTTCTTTCAAATTTCATGCACCTCATATATCAGTGAAAACTTTTACAATAAATTGATGTTGCATGTAAGATTTTCTTTAAAATGTAATTTTCTAATTTCCTCTGAAAAGTAAAAAATAAAATAAGACCGATAAATTAATTCATAATCTTATAGTCATAACTACTCGTGAATAATAATGGTTGTAATGCCATCACAAAAAAAAACATACCTGCCCAAAAAAATTTCTCATTTACCGATAGGCTGATAGCAAGCTCGTCAGTTTAGGAAACCATGATGAACAATATTAGATAAGGAACAATTGAAGTCAGAAGCCTTGAACGATAAATATGAACATATATATATATATATATGTCTCAACTTCAGACTCGAACCCACGACTGTCGGATCGGCAACACCGCCTCGCATCATGCCAACTACCTTACCATCTGCGCCACTTCTACCGCCAATAAACAGTGGTTGTTAAGCGCTTTTGTTGGGGTATGTTGAACACAACACTCGACTATGAATGGGTACGAATCAATGCTCGATAGTATATATAAGTTGGACGGCTAACATTCCGTCACTAGCTAATTTAATAGCTATCGAAGATATATGTTTTATGATATATATTATAAGGAAACATAGCGTTGATATGTTTTTACGAGCCACATATATCAGAAACTTGGATGGCTTACAATCCACCACGAAATAACGCAAATATAAATGTCTCAACTTCAGACTCGAACCCACGCCACTTCCACCGCCAATAAACAGTGGATGGTAAGGTAGTTGGCATGATGCGAGGCGGTGTTGCCGATCCGACAGTCGTGGGTTCGAGTCTGAAGTTGAGACATGTATATTTGCGTTATTTCGTGGTGGATTGTACGCCATCCAAGTTTCTGATATATGGGCTCGTAAAAACATATCAACGCTATGTTTCCTTATAACATATATATATATATATATATATATATATATATATATATATATATATATATATATATATATATATATATATATATATATATATATATATATATATATATATATATATATATATATATATATATATATATATATATATATATTTCGAGAGTAGTTTGGCGTAATATTTTCTTTTAAGCACACTCCGTTAAAAACTATGGCCCACTTGGCGTTTATCAATTTTTTTATGGTGCCAAATAAAACATCTGAAACAAGTCTCACGTCTTTCAATTACCGCTAAATCGAGGGCACCATAAAAAATTGATAAACGCCAAGTGGGCCATAGTTTTTAACGGAGTGTGCTTAAAAGAATATATATATATATATATACTAGCAGTGTCCGTAGCGGCTTCGCTCGCATGAAATTAGAGAATTTGAACCGTGCATACATAGTAGAGTACTGCACGGATCAATTTTTATATTACATTTATATTTGCGTTATTTCGTGGTGGATTGTAAGCCATCCAAGTTTCTGATATATGTGGCTCGTAAAAACAACCACTGTTTATTGGCGGTGGAAGTGGCGCAGATGGTAAGGTAGTTGGCATGATGCGAGGCGGTGTTGCCGATCCGACAGTCGTGGGTTCGAGTCTGAAGTTGAGACATTTATATTTGCGTTATTTCGTGGCGGATTGTAAGCCATCCAAGTTTTTGATATATGTGGCTCGTAAAAACATATCAACGCTATGTTTCCTTATAATATATATATATATATATATAAAATATATATATATATATATATATATATATATATATATATATATATATATATATATATATATATATATATATATATATATATATATATATATATATATATATATATATATATATGTATGTATATATATATATTTAAAAATCTCGTGTCATCATAGTGTTTGACTTCAAACTCCTCCGAAACGGCTGAACCGATTTGTATAAAATTTTTTGTGTAAATTTGGTAGGTCTGAAAATAGGTTGTAGGCTATTTAAAAAAAATTTCAATTATTTCAAAGTTTTTTTTTATTATAGTTTATAGTCTTTTACACCATGTGTTTTAAGACGCGAAAACAAAATCAAAATGAAAAAAATACTTATTTACACTAAATAATTTTTCTCTATATTTACAGTTCTTTAGGATTATTTTTTATCCATTTATAGATGATGTTGTGGCATATTTCCGAGTTCAGTATGGTTTGGATTGTAGTTGGTTTTTGGATCCTTTTACAAAAGTTCCCAAGTTCCATTCCTAGTTGTGTCGTTTCTTTGCAGCGCAGGAAAACACGCGCTTGTATTATGGCGGTATGTTTCGGATGAAGCATTTTCACTAAAGAAATAGTAATTGTAAAATAATCGGTATCGGCAATTTTAATAATCGGCTATACGCGGTATCGGCATAATCGGCAAAAAGTCATATCGGTACAGCCTTATTCTCAACTATGCGCAGACTCAAATTTTATCTACGCACCACAATTGGCCAGACAAGGCTGATTGGGTTTGCCCCGATGACTATTAATCGCGACCTTAACATTAATGAAGAAACCGTCATTGACATTTTTCGCAGAAAAAACGTTGACTGAATTTCATATTGTAATTTATTGTTCTAAATTAAATGTCTTACGGTTTATTATTGCTGAAACTGTCGTTAAGCCTTGACTTTTGCGGGTCCTAAATTTCTCAGTAAAACACCTTACTAATCAGTCCCCCCCCCCCGGAAAAAATTCTGGCTGCTCGCCTGGCTGATAACCGAGGTATTAAAGCGTAAAAGCTATAATTAGTAGGTTGAATAGGTGTAAAGCAATCACCAGATACTATATAACTGTTTCATTCAATAATTTGCTTTAACTACCACCTAAACTTGACTGGCTCTAAAAGCTGTGGTGATCCGACAATAAGAAATATGTTCAGAACTATATGAACGAAATTTGTTATTTTATTTTTTTCTTCTCAAAAGCGTGTAAAGAAGGTTGAACAGCTCATTGACGCAGTCACAAGTCAGTTTTACGGGTTTCTCAGTCTCTGGAAATAGCTTAAAACTGCCTGACCAAAACGGTATTTCTTAGCAAGTTTCTGTAAGGTTTTATGCAAAACATCGGATATGCCATAGCGCAGGTCATGGCTATACCTACGGAAAGTTTTTGAAAACAAAAAGGCATTGGGGATGAAAATTTCTATTGAGTTTTCATCAGTGCATCAAAAATGATATACAAGGATTTGAGGAGAAAAACAGAATGACATTGCGAATGCTCTCGCGGATGGTCCAGAAGAATAGTTAACAAGGTTGAAGGCCTTCATACGTAGTCGACAAAAAACGGCCCAGACACGGGATCCAGCATCAAGGGGCGTCAAGGGCTGCATTCCACTTGTGGGTAATATCTACGAGAGTGTGCAGTGTGGACCGACCTTTGAGAGCCCCAAATTGTTGGGTATCAAGCTGGCCTGTCACAACTGAAAAAGCGAGTGGCCTATGAACCACTCATAAGAGCTTTGCCAGAGTTGAAGTTGGCAAGATTGGATTTGGGAACTGAGACTACATTTGATTGCTTCCAGATGTCAGGGACCACTTTTTCAGTTATGTCAACATTTACAATCCCATCCTGTTTTTCTTCTATAAGTAACATTGTAACCGGATGTGCAAACGCACATAACTAAACAAGCTATCTAGCAATGGTCTTCGACATTTTCAATATTTAAAGTATTTAATTACAAGCCATTCTTTTTTCTCTTCATAAGACATTGTGTTTGGAAGCTCATCTTTTGATTATTGGGTAGATTAAAGAGACAGCGTGGGTGTTGTTTGGTTATTTTATATTTAAGTAGCCAAGATTTTTAGAAAAAGAGGTGATTGCCCCCGACCAAACTTTAATTTTTTAATGACAATTATTACTAAAACAAGCCAATATAAAAGTTTTATGTTATACAAGAATGTATTTAAAAAAAAGAGATCGGTCAATTTAGACCTATACGTAAAACAAATATCTTAAAGATGAAAATGACTAGTATAATCGGCGAGAGATTATTGAACTTTCAAGGTCGCATATGATCAACGAAGAACTTTTTTATTCTTGCGAAGACCCCCAGCTTTAACTTTATGAGGTCGATGTCGGAATTTTCGGCTTTCTAATTCTGTAGGGCGTGAAGAGCGCCTGTTTCTACGAGTCATTTTGTGTTCAACCTGCAAAGAAACAATTTTTAGATAAAAACACGACTTTATACCTAATGAATGTCCAGATCTAAGATCTCTTAAAGACCAGTTTTTGCTGTATAGTCTGATGTTTCTACAAGTAATTATTATTATGCTATCAGGGACGTCATTTCAGCCAAACCTAGGGAGGGCAACTTGTTCTGAGGGCCCACCAATTTTTTTTGAAAGTATCTTTTCATTTTTCTCCTAAAAAACTTGATGACCGATGGAGGGGGTAGTCGGAGCTACTTTTCCAAAAATTTCAAAACTCTCTTTTTATTTTTGCTCACACATCTCTTTAAAGGGTCCAGTACAATGTCCCAGAGAGCCCACTCACCGTCATATAGAGCCCGCCTACCTTTACAAAAAGCCCGCACAAACATCTTAAGCTTCAGCTTTACCTTTCTCAGTCCATTTTTGGGGCACAATTTATATCTTTGAAGGCCAAAAACTACCTCAGGAGCCCACTCAAAAGTCAGGGGAGCAATGGCTCTCTCCTTCCCTCCCCAATTGACATCCCTGTACGTTATGCAATTGATGTAGTCCGGATTTGTTTTCAAAGACATCATGAAAAAAGGTGTGCCGCTTGGTTCTTTGAGATCAGCGCTGTTTTAAGTTTTCCTTATTGTGTTTTGTGTTGAGAATGTTTGTTGGAGTAAGATATACGTAAAAAAAAGTGTAGCAAAGCATATATGCTGGTCGCCATTACACAACGACTCACGCCTAACCTAGACCACCACTATTTCGAAGAAAAATATGTATCGCCATATATAGAGTAGATTGGAGTAGCTTCATGATGTCTCAAGAATATATAAGTTGTCAAATAATAAAAAAATTTTTATTGAAATATAAAATAAAATGAGCACTTACTCTCTCAATGTAATCTCTGTAATGTAATGGTTGGAGCTTTTTTGGAGCTTCTTCTATCAGTCCAGTGTTATAATCCTGAGGATGGTCACAAATTAATAAAAGTTGTTTTCATTCCATAAAAATCTTAACCACTCTAACCGTAACCCCATTTAAAGCATAATTTGTATACGAATTTTAACATATGACGCATTTTAATGATAATTTAAAGCAGAACCATAACCTTTATTATGTAGATGTAAATACGACACTAGGAAAAATGATGTATGAACTCACGTCATAGAGGAATGATCCATGTTCATCGCTAAATCTTCCGTATCCCATATCATCGTGCATGATAAAAGCAGATGATTGGATAAGCAGTTCTGAGAAACAAGAAAAGAAAAGTAGTACCGTTGAAATAAAGAACGCTGTAGATCTGAGCATGTTTTCCAAATAACGAAGTCTGCTCGGAATCAAGTCACACACCTCCGTTTCGTTAAGTTCAGCTGTCCTTCAAGTTTATTTATTTATAGTCATATAAATTGTTGAACCGGTTGAGACCAGTTGCAACAACTCAGGTTTTTAGTCTAAGGAATATATACTGTGTGAGTGTTGGAACGTAAAATTTTAAGAATATTTGGAATGTCGAGGAGTAAGATATTCTAAAAATGTTTATTGCACGCTTGGCGTGTCATCTGTACGGGCACCGCTTAAAGATTTATTACATTCCAGCGATACTCCGAAAATAGACAACCTTGACACAACTGACACGTTTAGATTCTATAATTAAAATAGTAAATTATTATATTACTGATGAGTTGAGTAAGGTCAACCATTAGTAAGTCAAATCACAGCTGTTTCGTAGTTACCTGTGCCTATTATACTTACCAACCTGATTCTTTTCAAAGATAATATATAATGCGGTTCCATGAAGGGCTGGTCGGTTAAACTGTATTTCAGATCAATTTGTATTTCTTAAACTGTATTTCAGATTAATCTGGCTACGGGTCGTGTACACTATTTACAATTTAGTGAAGAGTATATTTAAAAGGTTATTAAATCGTCTCTGTGGGGGATTGAAAAAGTGAGCATTAGGGTAACTGCGTGTGTGTTTGTCGCTCACTAGTTTGAGATCAAAAGACTGCTTTGTCTCGATATATTTTTTATGCAATCTGTCAGTGTTTTTCTGAAAACTTATATATAGAGATAAAGCCGCTCTCACTGAAGATCCACTTTTGACAATATCGACAACAACTTAATTCAAAGACCCGTCGGCCGTCAATCCATCTCTCGTGTTTTCATATTATTTTTAGTTCTAAATATAATAATGAATCGCAAATAGATCATCAGAATTTACTTTGGTTATCTTTCACATAAACGGCCTGGGCCGAATCTTCCAATTAAAATAGTCCTATTTTGTTACAACCTTAACCTTCACCTAACCCTAACCCTAACCCAAACCCTAAACCTAACCCTAATTATCACTTTTCATCGTGGTTATAGCTAATTATAGCCGAGAATGTATTAATCTTCAACACAGCGGGCCGTTTATGTGAAAGATTACCTTTACTTTTACTAAAAAAAAACTGTTTACAACGTTTTATGTCAAAATCAATAAACTTGTGTTTAGGAGCAATCAGCTCATTAATTAGATAACCAATGTACAGCGGCAGATCCATGAATTTTTTGAAGGGGGGCCTGCAATTTTTTTTAGTTTTTTAAACTTTTGATTACTATCGTTGTGAGATATCTTGAATTTTTTTATTCAGTAAAACCAAACAAAAAGAATTGAAATAAAACTTTTTGTTTACTCTCTTTTTCTTCCTCTATTTTCTCTTTTTTCTTTCCTGTTTTTTTGTATTTTTATCTCTCTGGAGCAATGTCAACACAGTGGCGTAGCTAGGGTTTTTGGCACCCGGGGCCAAATCCCATCGGTCAATTTTTTTTCCAAAAATATCCGATGACCGGGGGGGTTGGGGTAGTAGTAGGTACTTTTCTCAAAGTTTTTTTAAAAACATTATACACTTTTTTAAAACATTATACACTCTTGCCTCAAATGATATTGCGCCCCCACTTGTCGCCCCTAGCCACAGGCGCCCGGGACGTCGACCCCTCTTTCGCCACGGTACTGTGTCAACACAAGACATTTCTTTTTATCAGACAATTCAAAGCTGGACTACTTCATACCTTTAGCTGGTTGATGAAATGGTCCAAAAATAAAATAGAAAGTTTTTTCTGCATTGTATTTTTTCAAATCCTTGGACTTACTTGTTTTTGCCAATTATTATGTAATTTCTGATGTACTGATGAAAACTCAATAGAATGTTTCATCCGCAATGCCTCTTTTGCCTTCAAAAATCTTTTGTATAGCCATGATCTGCGCTATGGCATTTTGGATGTTTTGTGTAAAACTCTTCAGAAACCTGCTTATTGTTTCGGCCAGGCAGTTTCAACAATTTGCAGAGACATAGGAACCCGTAAAACGGCCTTGTGATTGAGTCAGTAAACTGTTCAATCTTCTTTACAAGCTTTAGAGAAGAAAAATACAATTACAAAATCTGTTCGTACATCTGAACATCGTCCTGATTGACGGATCATCACAGCTCTTGGAGCCAGCCAAGTTTAGGTGCTAGTGCTAGCAAAGCAGATTGTTGAATAGAACAGGTAATAACTGAGTATTGCTTTACACCCATTGAACTTGTTAATTATAGTTGTTGCGCTGTAATACTTTGGATATCAACAATATTCTATGGTTAGACCAACACGTCCAAAAAAGCCAGTCAAAAGTTGGTGTAATCGTTAAATCCGCGAATAAAGAAATGTTTTCATTTTTGTTCCAGTTTTCCATCATATAACAAAAAATTACTGTTGTAAGAACTTACCGTTAAATCTTCTGAGCTTATTTAGAACAAGTAAAGAAAAAAACGAGTTTTTTAACACAAACTTTAATTTAGAAATACGAAAGAAGTTCAAATTAAGTTTTCTGTTTCAATTGAATTATGTATTGTCATCCAATATAAAGCTATGCTGAAAGTTTCAGCTTCCTAGATAATCAAAAAGCTGGTTAAATTTTACTTGCAAGATTTGCGTACAGAGAAAGCCACACACACACACACACAGAGATTGTAACCTAAATAAAAGTTTGTAAAAAAGAAGTGTTTTTAAATTTTTTCGGAACCGCCGGTGGAGGTCTAAATGTTTTTTGAGATATTATTTGAAATTCATTTTGCAGTGAATTAGTTTAAAAAAACCAAATATAAGAACTATTGATGGTCGAGAGGTGAATTTAGTAAAAATAAGGCCTCAGGCTTTAGTTAAACAAAATGAAGTTGCCAGCTAAGTAAAAAATTGAAGTTAAAATGTTTGTCAAAACGTCCAAGGGGGCCGGGCACCTCGGGCCCTCTCCCTTAATCCACTGCTGCCAATGTACCTACTTTCTGTGATAACCAATGTACATTTGGGTTAGCTTAAGTTAGCTTGGAAATGTTATTTTATAAACAAAATTACAAAAGTGAAAATTTGTATGCTCTCCTTGCACCCTTTTGAATCCCACTTGGTTAGAGGCCTGTTCTTGAAAATATTACGTTAAAGCAGATGACTCTGAACAGTTGATTTTAACGTTCAAACTCATAAAATCTGATAATTTTCAAACACTTTTTAAAACGCACGTAAATTTAAAAAAAAGAAGAATATGCCAGCCCTAGTGACGTCAGCCCGATCATTTTCTTTGGCGGCGTATAAATGATTTTGTGTCGTCTGTTTATATTATATTATATTAGTTCTATTGTCTTAATAATATGCCTTTGTGCCTGCGTTTCTTTAAAGGAAAAAGTGGCCAACATGAAGTGGAAGAAGGAGGAGATATTGTTGATGAAGATAAAAGAAAACGGACTAGGTGTATTTTTTACATTTTTATGCCTAATTCTAATTAATAGATACACCATAATAAAGGCATAATCAGGTCCACTATAAAAAAAAGAATCTGTGTAAACTTGTAAACCCACAAACTATAGCAGATGAGTAATACTTCTAAACAAATCATATCTAATAGGATATTACTAATGATTCATCAAATTTCACAGCAAAATATCAATAAACTTAAGATGTTTAACATGTTTGATTCATTATGTACATTATAAATAATAGTATCATAAGCAAGCAAAACAGAAAAACTTTGTCTTAGACCTAGATGTACTCTTAATGAGGTGAGTTTAAACCATTAAAGACTAAAAATGTATGATGAAGGAGCGCTGCGATGCGACAACTGTTATTGTGAAACTTGTATGTAAATTGCTAGGTCTAGTAGGCTTTTGGACCATGTAACTGCCTGTAAAGGGCTAAATGACGAGTTTTTCACAACGAAAGGGGGTTCCGGCAGTGCAGTGGCTTCTACCCCCCCCCCCCCCCCCCCCCAAGCAGCCGGGCTCAAATCCCCCCTGAGAACCCGACCTTTCATCCACAAATGAAGGTGGTCACATTGTGCATGGACTCCTATATACTAGCTCCTAATATATAGGAGTCCATGCATTGTGAAACGTATTGAATTAGTCATCCGTCGGATAAGATGAGATAAGACGGTTATTAAATGTTAATTAAAGAATCTCGGGTTAATGTTGTGAAGCAACACGTCGTTCAGTTCTACTTCAACTGTACTTCATATGCGTGAAAATATATGTAAGTCGGGTTTTTTATTTTTTCCTTACCCCCTTTTTTTTCTTCCCCCTTGTTTTTTGCCGGGCGAAGCTGCGCCCGCTTGTATAGAGATAGAAGCCACTGGGTTCCGGACTCCCCTTGTATCTGCTCATAAGCTTTAAAATTGAGCCCTACTTGTTAATGTCGTTTGAAACTCTGTTATACACAAAACACTTTCAATGACTTATTATACATCAACGCAGAATGAAAAGATCTCAAAAAATGAAAACTGAAATCGGTGAAGAATGCAAAGACAATTCAAAAGAAGAGAAAACGTCTAAGATAAGGAGACTTATGAGGTGAAGGGTCTAGATTTTAGTTTTTAATCCTTTATAAATGTTTAGTATTGACATTAGCAGTTGTTTGGTTGTATTGATGACCAAGTTATAGTCTGTTATTTTAATTAAGTTTCTAGAAGTTTGAACTGTTTAACGTGGCTCTTGCCCTTATAATCACTCATCTAACTTTACTTACTCGTAGTCCCATTTCACAGAGCAATCAGAAGCAGCCATCTGGTACCAACCCACATCTCTTGCAGACGCCGGCGGGACTCGAACCGTCAGCATTTTTGAGCATTAAAGAACATTAGTACAAATGCACTACACTTTAACGTCTTTATTTGCTGGATAACTCTCTTGAAAAATTAGTTTTAAGATAGAAACGAGAATGTAAGAACCACTTTAAAATGAACTGCGAGAAAAACAACAACAATTCCTATCCACAAAATTAAAAAATCAAGTTTTATTATGCACTTTTCATTTGGATTAAGTTATTGAATGTTATAAAAGTCGTTTTATTGTTACACATTATAATATAGAAAAACAAAAGCACTTATTTGATTTCTTTTCTCATTAAAGCTGCTTCGGAAGATCTAAGTTTGTCATCAACTCCAAGTTGAAGAGCCACAATCTCTCGACTTCATTGAACAGTTCCGTGGTTCAGCTTACGAACGGTTCGTTTGATAACGAGCTCGTCTACAAGTCGGGAGACTCAACTCAACAAAGTTGTTTGCCTGCCTGTGATAATGGATACTCCGCCAAGCCGGTGACCAACATATCGGAAAACAAAGCCATTGAGATTTCGGTGAACATGATCAGATGGATTGAACTGCAAAGAGAGAGTGACAAATTAAAAAAGACTAACGCATGCGAAGATGACACGTGGAAAGATAATATCAAAAACTTTCACTGGGAGAAAATCTACCGGAAAAGGTGGCCCCGTCTCAGGAAGCCACGCATCCTTTCGGCGATACGCGAGCAGAATGGAAACGTTGAAGATGTTAAGATTAGGTGTCTCGAGGAAAAGATCGATACCGAAATCGATTGCACAAAATTTGACAAAAACATAGAAGACGACAATGACAAATCCAGGGGATAACATTAAAACGAGATGATTTTAGCAATGAACAATACAGCAACTGCAGGAAGACTAAAATAAACAAAGAATGGCAAAGTAGTATTTGCGTATTAACAGGTGTGATGGCAACTGTTGAAATTGTGATGTCGTCTCCTAGCACATTTTTTCATACAGAAAGACATGAAAGTACATACCTACTGTGGCCCGTCAGTACAACAGGACAACCGTCTTAGGTTTTATAGATATTCTGTCTATTTTTTAACTACCAAGTTGCTTAAATTACGAATACTTTTACAAAACAGATTTTTCTTACACTTAATTTTTTTACCATATTCTAGACATTATGAGCTAAGAAATTAACACCGATTCCTTAAAAATATTGGATATGTAAAAAGAATTCTGAAAAAAAAACAAGTGTTAAAGAATTTTTATGTAGCATTTCATTAAGAGTGAACTGAATGTCAAATGAACTAAAACGTAACGGTCGTGAAAATATAACAGAAAAACAGTTAAATAAATGCACGTGGTGAAAAGTCGCGCGTGGAAATGTACAACATGAATCATAAACACGAGTTACAAGTTTACAAATGAATTAAAGTAATGAACAGGACGCGAAATGGGTGCTTTGCAGAAAGCATTTGATGACTATATTTCATTTAATTTAAAAACGACTTTACGGGTTCTTAGCAAGAAACATATATAACAGTTGACATCACAGATTATTAACACTGAACGGGGAGAAATTAAGACGCTTGCCACAATACGTAACATTAACTTTCGAGCAGATGGTTCAGCAGGATGAAGTTCTTCTGTCCACACGCCGTCATCAAATCTTCCCTTCCTAACTTTTCAAGAACGGATTCGAGCAGACTCCAGGTAGCACGTTGAGCACTCGTTTCCCTGATTTCTCGGCACGTTTGGTCACCGTCTTGTTTCGCCAACTTTTCGCTTTCTTCTCGAGCCTTCTTTTCCCAAACCTTTACTCGTCCCTGCAGGGTCAGGACTGTCAGGTAGTGCTTGGCAGCCTCCCTGCAAAGGTTTGTGTTGCTTGCACTTTAAGTATACTAATTGTTTACATTAAAAAATCAACAATTAACATTTCCACACTTAGCCTAAAAACAATTCTTATCAAAGAAAACATACAAATTATTTAAAACGAAGTTACAAACTCATAAATTTCCATTTTGAAGCAACAAGACGCAATGTTTTGCCTTGCTCTGACATAACCAGGCCACAACTTGAGAGCTTCCCTAAAGGCATCCATGGCATCCTTATGGTGATCCAGCTCAATCAGGACGACGCCCAATCTGTTCCAACTGCTTGCATCCTTAATAAAAATAAATAATTACCACGTGTCAATTTGTAGAATCCTTTTATTTTGTTCGATATGCTACAAGAGGTTTTTTTCCTGTCAGCCATGTTTTTATTCAAATTTTGATACTTATTGTAATTATAACCCAATTTGTTGTTGCCACTGGTCATTTCCACATCAGTAGCAGCAATTCGTGCTAAAGAAATCGAAAGGGTTAACAAAATTTGATAACAAGCACTCAACAAATCTCCAATCGAGAAATTCTAAAATTATGGAAGTTTATGAAAAGCAAATGAGAACACATGAAGTGAAATGACATTCTTACGTATTTAATCGTTTCCGCAGCAATTCGGAAATTCTTAGCTGCCCCTTCCCGATCATGCAGCATTTTGTAAAGAAGGCCGAGGCATGTGTGAAACTCGTGATCAGGAACAATCGGACTGGCTTTCTCACTCTTCAATTCTTTACAATCTTTGTTGTCCACGTCGGCGTCATCCTTCAATTGTGACACGTCCAAGAACAGTCCGACTAGAGAGTTGAGATCTTCTCTGAATGAATGAACGTAAAGCGAATAAATTCATATGTAACAACATGTACAAGAGAGTTGCATGGGAATGAAATTCAAAATAATAAAATTAGAATGAGATTCAAGCTGATAGGAATAATTGAAATCTCAATTGGAAAAATATATCCTCATTTGGGTTATATGCTTTGCCATCCCTGAACACCTACTTGAAGAGCAAAGGACATCATTATCATCCAAGTGCAAAGAGAATGAAAAAAGTGAACAATTGAAAAAGGTTTTGAAAAATGTGTATTGTATAAATGTGCAGTGACACTTACCAAAAAGGAATATATAAACTCACATACATGCATGCATACATACTGTCTCTTCATTCAATTGAATAAACAAAATAAGGAGAAATAATAAAGTATCTTGCAAAATAGATACATTCTTTATTTTTTCAATATTGTTTAGACTACATCAAGACTATGAAGTGTAAGTTGGTAGCCATGCTCTTACTAGCATGATATTCAAAAATGAAACTCAACAGATATTAATTTACAAATATTTTAAACTCCTCCAAATTATTTCTCTCTACTAGATGTTGTCAAACATCAGATATAATGAAATTAAGTTATAATTAAGAATAATCCAGAAGATACTGTATGCATAATGCTTTATGGGTAAACACAAGTGCAGCAAAGAAACTGGTAAACTGAAAAGCACGGCAACAACCATACGCACTCCCGGGCAATCGATGTCGGCATCAGGGAAAGATCAAAGAAGCCAAATTTCTCATTCTTGATTCTAGAAGAATCCACGTGTGAAGAGAATGAGTCCAAGTAAATCCAAAGGCAAATCGACTGAGCTGCACAACTGGTGAGTCCCTCGTTGATCAAACTGGAAGCCAATGCTGGATATGCTGAAGTGTAACATGGATCTAACTTGAGACACCTATTGAATGAAACAAAAATTATTTACTCTTTTTATTTCTGTAATTACATTTATTTTATTCTATTATGTAGATCAGCTGATTTCACTTTACTTTAGGTCATAACTCATTTTTTTAAATGCACAAATCCTTCAAAGCTTTCATAAGAATTCTGTTTGAAACGACAACTGTGCACGAATGTTAGTACAGCCTTCCTTATAAAGTTAAAAAAATTTTAATTTCAAAATAACTCAGCCTTAATACTGTTAATTACTTCACTAATGTCACTTTATTATTCCTCGCAATGATGGATTCTATTACTACCCCTCACTCTCTCCCCAAAAAATGATGTCTCAACAGTAGTGCTATAAATAAACATTACATAAGAATACACCACCTACCCCTTCAGGGCTGCTATCGCTTGTGCATCATTCCCATTGGCTGCATTGGCAAGCCCAAGATAATACCATATCTGCATATATGGATCCAATTAATAATTTCCAATGAGAATGTTAATATATATATATATATATATATATATATATATATATATATATATATATATATATATATATATATATATATATATTGCGAATAAACTGTGGAATCAATTTATCTTTGAGACACGCTCTAAGAAACACAACTCGCCATTTGGCAGAAACAACTTTTCGAGCCAAATTCTCGACCTTTCGGCACAAAACTCTCTGTTCGAGACTACAATTAGCCAAAAACTTTTCCATTAAACTTTTATTGTCAGACCGACGGACCGTTTCAGCTATGTCAGCCATATATATATATATATATATATATATATATATATATATATATATATATATATATATATATATATATATATATATATATATATATATATATATATATATATATATATATATATATATATATATATATATATATATATATATATATATATATATATATATGTGTGTGTGTGTGTGTGTGTGTGTGTATGTGTGTGCATCTGTGTGTGCGTATGTGTCAAACAGTGCATCAGCAGCATATCCGACATACAGTTAGTAACAAATCCAAGAATGATTAAAAACCAATGCTAACATCATACATACACTATATAAAGGTTTATATAAAAAAAAATTAAAAAAAAACTGTACCATAGAATTGCCTTTATCCGTGAGAACAGCACTTTCCAGAAACAGCACAGCATTGGCCACATCTCCTTGTTTAAAATTCGCAATTCCCTCTGATAGGGCAGCAGCTGCTTCCATCGTAAACCAAGGCGATTCAAACTGATATATCTGATTGGTTGACAGTAATTTATTTCATTACACTAACAGTTAACAGCTTCTTAAGGTCCGAAGAATTTTTTTTTTTTTTTTTTTATGATAGTTTATAGTCCTTTACACCAAGTGTTTTAAGACTGAATTGGCTGTATATAGGAAGCACATAAGTACTTCCTGTCGTGGATCAAAGTTTGATCCTTTTAACTGTCCCTCCTCCTTTATCCAGGCTTGGGACTGGCTCGCAATTAGCGAGGCGGAGTTAAGGTCCGAAGAAATAGTTAGTTAAAAATAAATTGACATATCTGATTGGTTAAAAATAAGATATTGACCTCGTATGACTTGGACGAATCGATCGAGTCGAGAGTCTTTGTTATCCAATCAGAAAACTCGGTCCTAATGATGGAAAACAATTACTTGTTGATTAAGAAATGAAAGAAAAGTATAATCAAGCGCAATTTTATTTATTTTCAAAGATATTTCTAATCAATAAACATAAACGTACTTCTCTTCACAACAGATCTTGAGGTAATTATTGGACCAATGTCTCTAAATATGAACGGAAACAAAATATTTCTAATTATTATTTCTAATTATTATTATTATTAATTGAAAAATGATGAATAAAAAAAAAATAAAAATAAAAAATAAATAAATAGAAACAACTTACGAGATACTGATCCATGTCGGATGATATCGCTTCAACATCTTTACCCAAGTATCTCACTTTCATGAATTTCTCCGCCCAACTTTTAGCGGCCTCATTTGACTCAAGGTCCCCGGCCGGTCTGTAAGACATGCGTTCGTGAGTCGATGTACCGAGACAGGAAGGAACCAACCAGGAGTTCAAAATCTCCTCCCATTCGTCATTTGCCGACCGGTCGCTCTCCTCCTGGTTCAGAGATGTCGGCAGAAATGTAAACTGTAGTGGCATCTGCTCGGATTTTATTGTTAGTAAATTAACACTTAGGATTTAGGAAGCTGAGCTTTATATCTTGCCTTAAACACAGTTGTAACCTAGTCTAAAACCTGAATGAGCTTAGAAGAGTTTTTGTTTCATGTTGTACCTTATCAGCAAATTTCAATATTGAATTATTAAATCAAGTGACTGTTAGATTTTTTTATTTAAAAACTTTCGAAGAAAATTCATTTGTAATAACATATAAAATTATTTTTAATTGGTGAAGATATTTGAATTGCCAGACTTTTTGTGACTAAAAATATCAAGAGTTCAATATAAAAATTTGCTGCTCAGGCCAATTCAGTTAACAATTATTTAATTCTTACTATTCAATTAAACAATTGTAAACTGAGAACTAGAATTTTTCTTAAGACTTTTGATTAAATTTTGACCGTTAAAAGTTGAGCTTCGGCACTGATCAGAAAAACCTAACATACATTAGTATGTTAGGTTTGTCTGTCCAGGCTGCCCTGATTATAAACTTTGGCCTCCACAACCTTGCAAAAAACAAAATTATTCTAGATAATAAAAAAGTATTTTTTAATTAAAATGACGATAACCAACCGATGGATCACAGCTCAAAAAGTCTAGAGTTGCTTCGGGACCTTCATTGAGTGAGCTGATAATTACATTTTAATTTTATTGAACTATTATTAACATATACGAATCCACAAAAATTAATATATTTCACTGAAAATTTAAAATTTTTTTACTTCAGACACGATTCCTTCTCATTTAACTTCAACCATTCTTCTTGACATGCTGAGGCATTGACCCAGTCCTGTTCAACCCAACCTTGATCAGCCCAGTCTTGGTCAGTACAGTCCTGACTTTCATCCCAATGTGTGATAAATCTGGGAAAATGGCTTTTCCAGTCCTCTTCAATTGTATTGGTCGTGGCATTTTGACAAGATATGGAGTTTATGTTTTTGGAAAGCATCTCTGTTGTAACATGAAAATTTTATTTTAAATAGGGCATTTCGGTACTATGAAACAAATACACAAAATAGCTTTGTCATAAAACTAAGGCATTAAAAATAACTAACTAAAAGTAAATAATAAAATTATGGCAGAAACATGAATTTTAACAAAATAGTAGCATTTATTACAATAAAGTAATAAAAAAGTTGGAAGACAAAATAAGAAGAAAAATAAGAAAATAGTTGAATAACTTTTCCTACAAACATCGTGAGCATATAATAAAAAAATTAAAAAACTTTTATTATCAATCTAACTGTAATTAATTACAAATAAAATTACTGAGCAAAACATGATGCCAGGGAGCACATATTTTTAATAAATAAACAAGGTTTTGATACTAAGTTCCAAATAAATCTAATAAAAAAAGCTGTTACTTAAATTTTCCATAGCTAAAGTGCCGATGCCTTTCCTTTCTTCCAAAGCTTTTGTCTCTTCCAGAAGTTGTTCCATGTTGAACGTTTGTGGAGTGGGGTCATGTAGAATATTTGTGTCACTGTTCACCTGAAAAAAAAATTGGTTATCTTAAGACTTAAGTTGTTAAGGATTAAATTTATAAAAATGATATTAATATTGTAACCAATCAAAATCAATTTATTAAAGCAACTGTAAGCAACTAAATTACTAAAGGAAAAATTAAAAAGAACAAAAGATGATTTTTAAATTTGCATTACAAAGCAAAAAAAAAGTTTCTTATTTGCTTTGAATAACAAAACTAAAACATTTTCGACTTATAGAGAATAGACTAATTGACTAATACTAAACAACTAAAGTTTACTAAAGTAACTTAACACTTAACTAAATAAATTACTTAATCTTTGCCAAGGTACATTATGCAAAAGTAACTTAATACTTAACTCGACTTAACTAAATAAATTACTTAATCTTTGCCAAGGTACACATTAAGAGTTGAAGTCCACAAAATCTTACATTTGCCTGAACAAATTTGAGAGAAATTTCCGAAAGCTTTTCAAATGCATTAGGACGTGGAGAATCCTTTTTCCAAGCTAATTCATCCATAACTAACTATCAGGATTATCTTCTTGTCTTGTCTTGTCTCTTGTCTTTCTGCAAAAATAATGCACGACTGACAAGCTGTCTATTTTTCAGCGACTTGCTGGAAATTGTTCTACTAATTTCACAAGTGTTTCTTCATAAAAATTGATTATAAGTAAGCATAGCACCGCTTTAAATGCATTCGGTTCGATTCTACTTTCTGAAACCACAAAGTCCACATTTGACCAGATGGTCCGTGAAAAATGACTCCGTTGTTAAAAATTGGTGGGAAGGCGAAAAGCTATCTTAAAAGATTTAGTTTTATTTTCTAAAAGTTTAAAAAAAGAAATTAAACTTGCGAAAAAATTGACATAATATTTTTTCGATTTTTTTTCTTCTGCAAGTGCACTAGCAAAAATAGATATGATTTATAAGTCGTTTTCAACAGCCACACAACTGGGATCAAATTTAAAAAGTCAAGATCTTCCTCCCCTATAATTCATCAACCCCACATTGGCCGCATATTATGTGAGCGCCAGAAGTTGGTACGACATCATTCCATGTATAATTAGTGGGGCAGTAATCAGACACGGTTTTCCAGCATTGCCATGGCTGCTCGCCAATGCTGCCGGTAATTAGCATTACTTCAGTTGTGAGTGAGGGACTTTCTCAAATTGTGGCATTTCAGTTGGTTTGTTTTGATCAACGCGTAGCACTGAGTTCTCAATACGTGGGACCAGTGGGGTCACTAGGGTTGGTGTTACCCCATCCAGACTTACCCCATAGACCTATTCATGGATATCTTCATGTATCTGTATCTACAACCTAAACAATTCAGCCAATTACCTACATCATATAGTTACATCAATATTTTTATAAGTATGATATAACTACTGATGCGTATATATGTAGTTTGATACATCAGCTCATCTATAATATAATCATGTAATCATGATATAATTAACGATAAAACATTGGGCCTACTAGATATGTTATGGATCCAGTCCTTGACCTATTCCGCTTCCCATGGGCACCCGCAGGAATTTTTCAGGAGAGCAAAATTTTTCTTTTTTCTCTTCCCTTCTTTTGTCATATTCTCCCTCCCGTTTTTTATTTTTTTCTTCCAAAAATTGTATGGGAGTCTTGGGGTTCAATGAGCCATTAGAAAATTTTTGAAATTTTTTCTTTAAAATTGGGTATGTAAAGTACAATTTTCAGTTAACTTTATTTTATTTTACATCTTAATAAAAAATCTAAAATGATTTAAAAACACGCGGAACATTACAAAAATGCTTTAGTTGGAAAGGTTTATATCACCGACACCGCCAATAACTGTTTGTCTGCCAAAATTATTGACCAGTTTATTAAATATATTGGATGAATTAATGTCAATGAGTCACTTTTTAAATTAAACTTCAATTTTTAATAATTTCCTAAAACTGTATAACTTGTGTAAATAAATGTCATAACACATTGTCTTCTGTTATTTTTGAAATTCTGTTTCTGTGGACACTAATAATATATAACCCAATCCCCAAAAATCTGTCATATTTCACAGTTGACCATGTCCTGGTTTTCAATATTTATAGTGCTGTGGATGATCGTTCATTTATAGTAGTAATCATTGCTATTTGTAATTTAACTGTGCAAATCAGAGGCGGATGCAGAATTTTGAAAACAGGGAGTGCCATGCACTTGCACAAAGAAAGTATGTAAAGTAAATCTTCACTTTACCAAAATTTTTTAGAAGCGTAGCTGCAGAACAGGGGAAACACGTGTCCCGGGCAGGCCCGTAGCCAGGATTTTAAAACAAAGGGTGCACGTTAATTTGAAAGGGTGCATTATTTGTGTATAAACTGCCAGTCTTTCACATCGGGCCAATACTTATGGATGATCCAAGATATGGATGGATGGATGGATGGATGGATGGATGGATGGATGGATGGATGGATGGATGGATGGATGGATGGATGGATGGATGGATGGATGGATGGATGGATGGATGGATGGATGGATGGATGGATGGATGGATGGATGGATGGATGGATGGATGGATGGATGGATGGATGGATGGATGGATGGATGGATGGATGGATGGATGGATGGATGGATGGATGGATGGATGGATGGATGGATGGATGGATGGATGGATGGATGGATGGATGGATGGATGGATGGATGGATGGATGGATGGATGGATGGATGGATGGATGGATGGATGGATGGATGGATGGATGGATGGATGGATGGATGGATGGATGGATGGATGGATGGATGGATGGATGGGTTGTTGATTTTTAAGTGGCAGTTACTCTAGCAAGTAATAACCAATCAACCATATTTTCCATTCCATATTTGAGGTCCCAGAAAATAAATTATTTAAATACGGTTACACGTGTATAATTTTAATTTTTTTTAGAAATTCCTATATACCAAACGATTTATGTTAATGTAATTCAATCAAACGTTTTGTCTTGTTTTTTTAATCTTTTTTCTACTAGACTAGGTCAGTTCCTACCTACCTACCTACCTACCTACCTACCTACTGTGCCAACATGTACATCCCTGGGACGACGGCTATTTCTTCTATTAGCAAGCAAGAGCCAATGAAACGAAGCTGTCGAGCAGCGACCGTCCAGCGGTTGTCTTCGATTATTTACTATAGATTGGGATGGAGGATGAGACAGTATTTCAGTTTTTAGAAAATATCAGTTAAATTAGTTTAAAAAAGAACGTTTTATATCTCAACATTATTTATTAGCACAAAATTGTAAATGTTGAACACCACACCGAGTTTTTATTGTTTCGTGGTTTTAAAGCACAGTCTTTAAAGCCGGAATATGCACGCTTCTATAGCAATGTTGATAAATGCTCAAACAATGCTGATTTTTCTTATCTCGCCGTATTTTAACAAGTGCAGTCCGGATTCGAAGCGTCTTTACGATGATCTCTTGAAGAAAAGCGGTTACAACAAGCTGATACGACCCGTCGGTAATAGTTCTGATACTCTAGTGGTCAAAATTGGTCTGAGGCTTTCTCAAATTATTGATGTGGTTAGCAGAAAAATTAAAAAAAAAATTGTTTTATACTTGTAGAATGTTTCATATCTTCTAAATTTTGAGTAAATTCATTTTATTAAAATCAAGCAATTATTTTAAGGATGAAAAAAACCAGATTATGACTACAAACGTCTGGTTGGACCAGGTAATACACATTTTTTTCAAATCCTCTGGTAGGCTAGAAATTACGTTGTACAAATTTATAATATAGTGCTATTTTAGTTCAGATATGTTTATATCACCACAGCAATGGTTTGATTACCGCTTGACTTGGCATGCAGATGAATATGGTGGAGCCGACAAACTGTTTGTACCATCAGACGAAATATGGCTACCTGATATAGTTCTCTACAACAGGTATCTTTAAAATCAATCTGTAGGGTACTTTCTTGATTGTGTCTTTTTTAACAACTTTCTCCAAATCGATGATTGTAAATGAAATAGCAGACTACAAAACTAATAATTTTTCGTGTTTCAGTGCAGACGGTAACTTCACTGTCAAACTGATGACAAAAGCAACAATACATTCAAATGGGCTTGTTATGTGGAAACCACCAGCAGTTTATAAGAGCTTATGTCCGATTGACGTCGAGTATTTTCCTTTTGATGAACAGTCGTGTACACTCAAGATTGGCTCATGGACATACGACGGATTCTCGGTTGACATACGTCACAAAGAACTTCCTCTGTCTAACAATCCATTAGACGTCGTCGAGCAAGGAATAGATCTGAGCGATTACTGCAAAAGCACAGAGTGGGATCTGCTAGCAGTTCCGGCCAAGAAGTTTGTAAAGTATTACCCTTGCTGCGAAGAGCCTTATCCGGACATAAAGTTCAACATCATCATTAGAAGAAAGACGCTTTTTTATACAGTTAATCTTATCCTACCATGTGTGGCCATTTGTTCAGTAACTCTTCTGGTGTTTTACATACCAGCAAGTTCAGGAGAAAAAATAACTATGGGCATAACCATTCTGAATTCATTGAACATCTTTCTGCTTCTGGTGGCTGAGATAAACCCGCCTACTTCGCTGGCCACGCCACTTATAGGTAAATATCTTCTCTTCACTATGGTGCTGGTTACCTGCTCTATAATTGTCACGGTATTTGTACTGAACATTCACTTCCGGTCTCCGTCCACTCACGTCATGTCTCCATGGATACGAGAACTTTTTCTCAATGTGCTTCCTCGATTGCTTCTAATGCGTCAGGTTTATCTGTTTTTTTAATTTTATTTTATTAAAAACTTTTAAAATTAATCGTCGTGGCCTGTAGTGTAGAAATATTATCTAACTAGAAATACTCCGTCAAAAATGACAGATTTTTTCAAATAATTTTATTAAACTCTCAGATAATAAATAAAAACTTTGACCTTTTTTACCACTATTATAAGAAGTTTTATCAAATCACGATCTCAATAGTTATAAATAATTAAATGTAGTAATTATAGGCAATTTGCTTGTTCTACTACGTGCTTTGGATTGAACATGGTTCAAGCATTTGTTCTTATATATATATATATATATATATATATATATATATATATATATATATATATATATATATATATATATATATATATATATATATATATATATATATATATATATATATATATATATATATATATATATATATATATATATATATATATATATATATATATATATGATAGGGGGAGAGAGATTTTATATAGTTTGATTTTTCCCAGCCCAAGATGCTGAAAGTAAATGTCAGAACGGAATACGGGAACGAATACAGGGACTCGTTTCGCCTCAGCAGCCAAACAATTTCCCAACAGAAAACCAAAACTAACAACGAAGCCAATGACACCGAAAACGACCAAAGATCTGAACTAAGGACAGATTACGCACGTAGGTTTGCTATGAGTATTAACAAGTTTCTATAGCCAATGTGCTTTTCTGTATGTTAAATTTTTGTTATTTTTTAAAAGCCTCACATTAACTTTGATTTTTTGCTTATGATTGCAACGTACCTATATTCAAAGGCTAATTAACTCAATTTTCGTCATCAAATTGAAACGAAACTTGGCAAATACACTCGTTCCCAATGACAATGTATTCTATCTCGCATTCTATTAAATAAAAAAAATTAAACGATACGAAGTGCCTTCATCTTCACTTGTTATAATCTTATTCACTAATAACATTGCTCCACCCAAGGTTACGCATCCATTGTCACTCCGTCATGTCCTGGACTATTTGCAAACTCACAGCAACTTCTGAACTCAAACGTGACACCCTCTTCCCTCCCGCTTCCAACCGGAAACTTTCAATGTTATCAACCGCTAGTCAAGAACGCTATGCTCGGTGTCAACTTCATATCTGATCATGTGAAGCAACAGGACGATTTTCAGAAAGTATGGATTACAAAAATCTCTATTCCATTATTGTTTTTTTCCAGTCGTATAAATTATAATATTGCTATTTTTAATGTTCAAAGTAGCAATTCACAATAAACTTTTGAAAGTTTTTTTTTAATTTGAATTGAGTTTCTAACTTGTTTTCAGTATTTAATTTAACAGGTGAAACATGATTGGCAATATGTGGCCATGGTCCTCGACCGTTTGTTTCTTTGGGTCTTCACGGCTGCCTGTCTGGTTGGGACTTTCGGCATAATAGTCCAGGCGCCAACTCTTTACGACTACAGAAACCCACTTTATACGTCTAGATGTACTTGAACAATGTATACTTACTACATTAAAAAAACTGAATTTTCTTTGCAGACATTTATAAAAAAAAAAAAAAAAAAAAAAAAACAAGACACTCTCTAGTGAAGCCCGGCTGCGTCATGCAATTTTGGTTGCGAAAGTTGTTTGGATACTTCACCACAATATGGTCAAACAAAATTACATTCGTTCAACTCTTGCTTGTAGTCATTCCATGTTATAAATATTTGAAAAAATTTATCCTAATTATTCATCATGGGCCATGTTAGGAAAAAATCGAAGCCACTGAACCTCTTAATAAAAAGAATTCATGATCATATTGTTTTGGGATTTTGATGTCGCGTTTATTAAATGTTGTTTGTTGTTATTTATTTATGCACTTTTCACTTTTCCAGCGTTTAAGATAAATATAGCTTTATGTGTGTGTTTTTTTATGATAACCAAAGCAGCCTATTCAGGCTCTTCCACCGCCGGCCCAGACTTATACGGAGTATGGCCAGAGGCGGCGATTCAGCAAAATCTGGGGGGGGCTTAGATTTTTTAAATTCAACCTAGAGAATCTTCAAACTTCAAACTCAAATAACCATGCCAATATACACTAGTGTGTCGTATTTTCATGTAAAACATCATATTAATTAAAAAAAACAGTATACGAAAATACTAACTTTTATTTAATATTAAACGCAGACAAAAAAACTTTTTAAAGTATGAATGTAACAAAAGGTACCGTAAAACGGGGTGGCTTTGGCCCAGTTTACACATAAATCAATCTATATTTTAAAGTACAAATTATATTTCTATGAGCTATTATGCTAAAAAGGTGTGCATAGTAGTGATGTATGGCGTGACCTAGCGAAAGTTTAAAAAAAAAATTTTTTTAATATATTTTTACGCGTTTAAAGGCTGGGCCAAAGTCACCCCGCTGATAGGGGTGACTTTGGCCCAGCGACTTTAAGCCTGTCCAGAAAAAAATGTTAACCTCTAAACAGTTTCATTTCAATTATTTTATTTTTCAATATACTATGTATGTTTTGTTGAAATACACTTTTTACAGAATTAATTTAGCTTGTTTTGGCACCGTTTAGAGTCCCCAAACATATCGAGCAAAATTTTATTTGATATTTCACCTGAGTTCACATTATAAACTGCTCTACCAAAACATTGGATCAAAGTTTATCATTAATTTTTCTTTCTTTAATCTTTAGTAAATATTAAACATGAAAAATGAGTTGCAACACATTTATAAATCAAGAGAACGGAGCAAGAAATAACACAATAAATTGATTTCGTCAGAAATAATCAATGCGCTGCAGCTCAGGAATTGAGTAAAGTCCCCTCCTAGAAATTTGCTTTGGAGCTGATATGAGTGTGAAGATCTCAGCCTCTTGATAGACAGCTCTCTCTTCAGGCTTCGGCCATTTCCAGTTACGTCCGCTTCTCTTCATAAGACGAACTTCTGCCTCGGCTTTTCTAACTTTTTTCACCTAATAAAACAACAATTTTCTAAATGTCACACCTAGTTAAAAGGTATCAAATCATTTAATTTTATAACCTGTCCTACGTAAAACCTTTAACAATATTCCGCAAATCTGAATTATCTACGGGGAATCCAAATGTTGAGGCCGTCACAACATAAGACTTGAAAGCGGCTTCCGCCTCATCAGAAAATATTGTCTGCCCACCACATTTATTTGAATGTGCACCTTAGAGTTTGTTCCTTAGTGTTGATCTAGGAATTTTGTATAATTTGTCTGCTTCTCTTTGTGTTGTTCTGCCAGTACTGATTCCCAGCAAAGCTGCTTGCAAGTTTGACGACGAGTAAGAACCATAAGTTCTGCTACCGAGCGTTGTTTTTACACGTTCTAGGCATGATAAAATCTGAAAAATTGTTAATTGTTGTCAAATCGTAATCATAGTAAAATAAAACAACAAAAAATGTTGACATTTATGCTATTTAGTGCTCCAAAACGCAGTTTTCAACGTGGGCCAAAGTCACCCTCCCATGGGCCAAAGTCACCCCAGAAAGCGGCCAAAGTCAACCCACTTTTTTTAACGGTCAATAACTTAAAGGAGCGTTGACCAAACACAATAAATGTCACGCTACATTAACAGTAATATACAAAATATCATTTATGGAAATTTTGAGTCCTTTGCCTTTGTTAATTGTTGCTGTGTAGGAAGAAGTTTGCACACCAAAAAATATCGTCACTTTCGCAACTCTCGCAAAAACAGCTATAAAATTATTAAACGGCGGCGAAAACAACAATCGAAGGATCGAAGTATTAGCTAACACACCACAGTTTGTTTTGATAAAAAAATGGAGGTTGTTCGCCAGTTTTAAAAGGAGATCGACGCAATTAAAACAAAAAATCCATTTTGGGCCAAAGTCACCCGCACGGGCAAAGTCACCCCGTTTTACGGTATCTAAAAGATTGAAAAATATTAGCAGAGATTTATGATATAACTAAGTAGATATAATTCAAAATGTATAAAAAATACTACGTTTATCAACTAATCTAAATAAATGAGCTAATAAAGATATTTTTTCTATTTGGTGGAAAGAATCTGGGGCGCCGCCCCCTCAATCGCCGCCTCTGAACTCTGAGTCTGGGGTGCTCAGCAAAGATTGGAATAATTCAAATCCGCCAAAGGATTTCATAGCCTACAATTTCTTGAAAACGTTTAAGGAAAAAATTGAGGATGTCCGCAACTTTAAATCAATTGTTTTATATCCGCGACATGGCATCAACAGCTGTTTCAACTCGTTTCTGGAATTCAAGTCTGTGGATGCCAACTGCTTTTTTTAAAGTGCTGTAAAGAAATACGAAAGATGTTTAAGTTGAATTTTTTATAATTGAATTATGTATTGTCATCCAATATAAAGCTATGCTGAAAATTTCAGGTTCCTAGCTAGTCAAAAAGCTGGTTAAATTTTACTTGCAAGATTTGCGTACAGAGAAAGACACACACAAACAGAGATTGTAAACAAAATAAAAGTTTTTAAAACTACGTGAAATTTTTCATTTTGTTTGATTAAGATCTTCAGCTCCGCAGTGACCTCAAAAATTGAAAAAGTTTATTGCAATTTTTTTCTCAATTTTTTTTTCTTTATTCAGAGTTCTAATAGGGTGGAATTTGTGCCTTATGTTAAAATAAAACAGCGCTCTTGTGATGACTATTCCATTGTACTGCGCTATATAAATTATCCATATTATATTATTAAAGTAAAAATATGTGGAAGTTTTCATTTCATTTGATTATGATCGTCAGAGTTCTAACAGGGAAGATTTGTGCTTTATGTTAAAGTAAAAATAAAAGAAAAAACTAGTTTTTCTACACAAACTTTTATTTCAAATACACTCGATTTAAAAATACAAAAGATGTTCAAATTATTTTTTTTTAATTGAACCTTGTATTGTCATCCAATATAAAGCTATGCTGAAAGTTTCAGCTTCCTAGCTAGCCAAAAAGCTGGTTAAATTTTACTTGCAAGATTTGCGTCCAGAGAAAGACGCACACACACACATACACAAGCAGAGATTGGAACCTAAATAAAAGTTTGTGAAAAAGCTAGAGTTCCACATTTCAAAAATTCAGTTTATACTACAGAATTTAAGAAGATGATTCAATCAATCAAACTGAATTTGTTTAGCGCTATTTCGTGGTGTTCAATAGCGCTCGGTCATGAATTTATTAAACAGATGTGTTTTAACATACATATAATTGGTAATTTTTATATATGACAAATTATATTATGTGTGTGTTCACTTTTAGTAGAAATTTTGCTTTTTCCTAATTGGTTGAATGTTATGTAAACATAAATACAGATCGTCTCTTTAAATTGTTGACCGCCAAATATACTAGTTACTAGTCTAGTCTAGTTTACTAAATAACTTTAAGTTTTATTTTGATGAAATAGTTATTATGAGTAACACGAGCATCAATGCACTCCGTGGATCATTTTTATAGTGCTTTATTATATTTTTGTTGCGCTCTATTAATAATCTACTAAACTACTACTAATCACTAATGACTAATCTGACTAATCTAATCATTCTACTAATCTAATCTAATTAAATTTTAAACTCTAAAAAAGTCAAGCTAGCTAGCTAAGCTAAGGCAGACTAAAAGTCTTAGTCTTATACTATAAGCTTAGTTAGTGGCTAAGACATAGTATAGTCTTAGTGTTAGTCATTAGTTCATTAGTGTCTTAGTCTTATTAAGACTTAGTTTTATAAATTAGTTACTATTACTACTATTAGTATACTATGTCAGCCAATGAACCCCATGAAAGGTTTTATGGCTTCATCAGAGCAAACACTGTATACGACGCTATGGTGCATATAGGAGAATTGCACCAATTGGCATTCATAGAAAGTAACTACTCAATTTTCTTACTTGAAGTATTGAATAAAAATTAATTTCAATAGGTTTGAAAATGTTTCTATTCTATAATCAAACTAGTATGGTTTTTTATTTCTCTGTATATAATTCAAAAAATTGAATTTTGAATAAATTGACATACTTTCCCAGACGTTTGTTTTCTCAATCATATTCCAGTCTGTGGGTTTGACATTTTTGGAACTGTGGTGGAATGTGACAAAAGAGAAAAGGTGTATTCCATGCGAGGTATCTGTTATTTTACAAAGACTGCATTTTTAGCATTACTGATTTTTTTAACACCTGGAATACATGTGATGAATAAATCTTAAAAGATTTGTACTTTATATCATCATCATCATCATCATCATAGGTTTAAATCCCTCCATACTTCCCTGCTTTCACAGGTTGGACGTTAAGCTTTTTCCTAGACTCTCCGATCACATTACATATTCATCTAACTATCAAATCAAGTTGTTGTATGTAGTTAATTTTTACTAGCCTCTTTTCAATGCTATATATAGGAAGCTTTATACTAAAAAATTGTAGAAGTTAGGACAGGAGCCAAATTATATTGCTCAGACGCATCTCGCTCATGCTTTAGAGTCTTAACTCTAGCTGTCTATCATATCACACAAAGAACAGTCATTTATACTGCAGTCTGCGCACAATGTACATCATTAGGAGTTCTTCAAGAATGCTACTACATTTTTTATGCATTCATAAAATGCCTGCATGCTCCAACTCTGCACACATTTTTGCATTCATTCTTTTTTGTATCAAACCAAATGAACACAATTTACTCAAATTCATTTTTAGTCTTTTTTCTTCCACATCAGCTTTTCATTTATTTATATTTTTTTAATAACAGTCCTTTAATTTCTGCACTGAGAACTTAGATCATCCGCACAGAAAAAATTCACGGACAGAGCTTCCTTCCGGTCTGCTTGTAATCCTCAAAGCTATCACGGTGTTTCATATATGAATTCAGTCATGGAAACTATCCAACCTTCAGTCAGTCATTTCTAAAGAATGATCTCCAAAGAACCTTGCGAGTAACTCAGTCCAAGCTGTCTTCGATCAATAAATCGTTTATACTGGCAAATGAATCTGTTCCACAATTTATTATTATCAACATCAGTTTTCACTTTTCATCAAAACTCTCCCTGTGCAAACCTCTGAAATTGTTGATTTGTTGTTTACATTTTCACATTTTCAATGTAGGAAATTAAGATGACAGATTACAATTTAATAAAGAAAAGTTTGAAATAATAAACTTAATGGAGAAATAAAAATTTTTATTTCTGCAATTAAATGTTTAACTAACTACAAATATTTTGCAAACTAAGAATTATAAAAAAAAATTTAATTTGAGACAATTTTATTAAATTTAGTTGATGATGGGACCGGTACCGTGAGGTGTGTTTTCTTCTTGGAAAATCTGAACAATAGAAACTTGATGTTACACAATCGCAAATGGTCCAGTAAGTTAAATTGAGGATGTTATTATTTTCAAAAGTTATTTTTTGCTTATTATTTTAGAAAGTTACAACATCCTGTGTTGAGTAAATATTTAAGTTTTTTTTGTTTTGGTCAATAATTGTTCTCTGTGAAGCATTTCTGTTCTTGACTTATCATTTTTTTAAATCCCTTATATTAACTTCACTGCCAGTCTTGCCTGCTTACTTGCTTGAATGTTTGCAAACTTTTAAAGTGAAATTTAACTAACTTCCTGACATCCAATCAAGTTGAAATTTGAAATATAGGCCTGGTCCTCAAGACAAAGTATTTTATTGAAGTTTAAGTAATTTTTGAAATTTTTTTGATTAAAAATAATAATTGTCTATGTTTTAAAACAAAAATAAATAAAATACAATTGAATAAATGTTTACATATATTGATTCCAAATATGTCATTTTAAAAGAATTTATTTTGCAATGAATGAAAGAAATGTAAGGGATTTGTGAAGAAACCTGTTTTTTTTACGGCTTGTTATTTTTACTTGTTCTTATTTTCTTTTTATTATTGATCAAATTGTACTTGTGAAATTTGTAGATGTAAGCTTCTTTGACAGAAAACATGACTGGCTGTTTTAACTCCTAATATTTTTTGCTGTTTCGAATATTCCATCTAAATAATTACCATTAGAGATAATAATTGTTGTGATAAAACCAAAATATTTTTCTAGAGCCGTTTGCAGAATCAAAATATCTTTCGAAAATAATGAAAGACATTCAAAATGAACTCATCCCTAATATGACAATTGAAATTGGAGATCTTGTTCACATCAGAGGCAATCTTAAACAAGCTAGTGGAGAAGAAGCTGAACTTCACTGCAGTTACATCAGTAAATAAAGTTATTAACTTGATTATATAGCTAGGAAACAGCAGTTCTTTTAGTAGCAAATAATATATATATATATATATATATATACATATATATACAAGAGATAGCTTGTCAAAAATGACGGGTTTTTTTAAATCTCATTATATATTGTTTTACGCATTGTACAATTGCGTAATAACTTTTATTACACGCATGCGCGCACTAAGTTTATTAACTGCTGACCAGCGCGGCTGTCGCGTTATGCGAAATTGCTAACATACAGACATAGGAAATTATGTGTGTAGATATATGTATTTTTTTATTGCATTAATTCATTCTACTCAAAATTTCGAATTGCAGAAGTGTTTGAAGAGGTATCCGATGAGTCCTTAGACACGTTTCTCAGACTCGAACTTCACAAAAGGTTTTATGATGTCAAATTTGACTGGAGTGCCGAATATGAAGATTATGAATCGGTTGGTTGATTTTTATACTTTTTTAATTTTCAAATCACTTACTATTTATTCACCTACTAGAGATATATTTACCTCAGAAATGACTGGTTTTTGAAAATTTTTTATTTAGGTTACAATCTTTGTTTGTGTGTGTGGCTTTCTCTGTACGCAAATCTTGCAAGTAAAATTTAACCAGCTTTTTGACTAGCTAAGAAGCTGAAACTTTCAGCATAGCTTTATATTGGATGAAAATACATGTTCAATTAAAAAAAACATCTTTCGTATTTCTAAATCGAGTGTAATTGAAATTAAAGTTTGTGTTAAAAAACTCGTTTTTTCCTTTACTTGTTTTAATTACCATTACATATTTTGCGATTGCATCCCAACCTAACCGCACTTTGCAAAGTTATAACAAACATACATTCAGGCATACATAGATTCAGACCTCAAAAATTATGTATTTTAATTTTTTTAAATTTCTTCTATTTATTGTACACTAGTCAGGTTACGTGGTATTTTCAAAAGGTTTTTCTATAATTTCTCTCGCTCCTGTTTCCTTCCCCGGTTGCTCTCCTGATAGTGTAAACTTTTTGTGTTACTGTTTGTATTTTCATAAAATTATCCTAATACAAATGTTTTCTTTAAAACAGATGAATGCCACTGCCTTAATCATCAATCATCTTAGAAAGTTGTCAATACCATCTTTTACAGAAGAACAACTACTGGCTGCCTTGAAGCTTCATGTTTTGAATAAGGAGGTTTTTTGCATATAGACATTAAATTGCTTTTTTTTATTTACATTATTTAACTGCACAAAATAAAATAAGGTTTAATCAAAAAATAAAATAAGGTTTAATCAGGAACCAGCACAGGAACTTAGTTCTTTCAGCTAATTCAATGCAATTGCTTCAGCAGCACTTAACTTTTTCAATCAAATAAGTTATCTCTGTTTTGAGAAAAGCAGTGCTTTAAAAATAAACTGTTAGTATTAAAACGTGTCAGTATTAAAATGTTACTATTTGCTCTTTTTCAGATCTTGGCTGTTTCTATAAAAGACATGTTGTTTTCAGGATTCATTTATAAGAATTTCAATTTAGATGCATATCAAGTAACATATCATATGTTTTTTTATACTCTATGCAAATTATACTACAATTTCTTGATATTTAATTTGTAAACATATTTTTAGGTTGTTGAGTTTGACACCGAATTGCACAAGGTAGTCAAAGATTTCATAGCAAAAGAAGAGCGAAGAAGTTGGTTTATTTATTTATATTTGTCTTTATTAACTTGATACTAAGGCGAATAACTCAACTTTTTAAATAGCTCAAAGAAGTGTGTCGGTAAAAGCTGTGCATAATTTTCTAAAAAATCGACTCATCTACAAATCCTTGAATTTTCCCTCGGTGAAGCACTGTTTGAAGACAATGCAAGAGAAAAGTGAAATATACTCGACCGAAACCAATTTTGAGTACAAAATCGCTTGACCTGACATGTTCAGTTGTTTTTTCTTTTCTTTTTTTCTTGTAAATACTAACAGAAAAGTGTTTGTCTGTTTATATTTAAATAGACTTGTATACAGTGTGCCATATATATTAAGAAATATCTCATTAGTTTTTTATAATCATATTTCAAATCTCGGTCATATTATTTAATAAATTAGAAGTATCCCGTCAAAAATGACGGTCTTTTTTGTTTTTATCAAACTGTCAGATTTTAAATAAATATATATATATATATATAAATCTTGTGTCATAGTGTTTGAAATTGAATTCCTCCGAAACGGCTGAACCGATTTTTATGAGAGTTTTTGTGTACATTTGGTAGGTCTGAGGGTAGGTCCTAGGCTATTTAGAATATTTGCCGAAGCGAGTACAAAAAGTTATTTTGGGAAAACAATGAGGTGCAATTATGTCTTTTTTTAGGAAAATGCAACAAATATATATATATATATATATATATATATATATATATATATATATATATATATATATATATATATATATATACACATATATATATAAATATATACCAGCGGAGTGCCCGGGGTTTTTCTAGTGTTTGTCTCTCTCGATCAGGTTTCCTTCTCCGGCTGCTTTCCCGCTCCCGTTTGCTTTTCCGTTCCTGGCCGCTTTCCCGCTCCCGTTTGCTCTCCCGTTTTCGCTCATGCAGCATGAGTCATGCTTGCTCTCTCATTCCCGTTCTCGCACGCGCTCATTTTCTCTTCTTCAATCTTTCCTAACTTCTTTTAGCCCATAAAATAGATTTGGCAAAATCTTGCTTGAAGCTTTCAAACGTTGTTTCGTAACCTAAATTTGAATTTGATTACGCAATTACCGATTTTGAATTTCATTACTCACCCCCGAATATATATATATATATATATATATATATATATATATATATATATATATATATATATATATATAGTTCCCGCTCCGCTCATTTTGTGACGGATTTCAATTTTTTTTCTCTATATTTGATTCCCCTTGACTCTCAAGGTTGTGTGAAAATTTCAATACGATCGGATGAATGATGTAGCAATGCATAAAGGACATACATATATACATACAAACATTCATTTATATATATATACTAGCGGGGTTACCCGGCGTTGCCCGGAGTTTTTAGAGGTTTTTCTAATGTTTGTCTCTCTCGCTCCCGTTTCCTTTTCCACTTTCCCGTTTTCGTCGCGTTCCCGGTCACTTTTCCGCTCTCGGTCGTTTTCCAGCTCCCGGTCGCTTTCCCGCTCAGAAGTTTTGTTATCGATTTTCTCTCTTGCTCGCGTTTCCTTCCAAGCTTGCTCTCCCGATTCCAGTCGCTTTCCGCGTTTCCGGTCGCTTTCCGCGTTCCCGGTCGTTTTCCCGTTCCCGGTCGCTTTCCCGTTCCCGGTCATGCTTGCTCTCCCATTCCCGGTCACGGTTGCTCTCCCGTTCCCGTTCACGCTTATTTTCTCTTTTCCATTCTTCATAACTTCTGTTAGCCAATAAAACGTAAAATAGATTTGCTAAGACTATATATATATATATATATATATATATATATATATATATATGAATGTTTGTGGGTTAGTTTGTCTATTATAGAAACGGGAAAGCGACCCGGATAGGACAGCGAGCGGGAACGGAAAAGCAAGCGTGAGCGGGAATGGGAGAGCAAACGTGAGCGGGAACGGGGCAGCGACCGGGAACGGGAAAACGACCGGGAGCGGGAACGGGAAAGCGAACAGGAGTGGGAAAGCAGGTGGGAAAGGAAACGGGAGAGAAAGAGACAAACATTAGAAAAACCTCTAAAAAAACCCGGGCAACGCCGGGTATCTCCGCTAGTACATACATAAACACACACACAAAGACACACATACATGCACACATACATACGCACATACATATATATATAGTTCCCGCTCCGCTCCGCTCATTTTGTGACGGATTTCAAAAAATTTTTCTCTATATTTGATTCCCCTTGACTCTCAAGGTTGTGTGAAAATTTCATTACGATCGGATGAATGGTGTAGCAATGCATGAATAACATACCAATATACATACATACATACATACAAACATTCATTTTTATATATATATATAGACTAGCGGGAGCATCCGGCGTTGCCCGGGGTTTTTAGAGGTTTACCTAATGCGTTTCTTTTTTGCTCCCGTTTCCTTACCGCTTGCGCTACCGCTCCCGTCGTTATCCGTTCCCTGTCGCTTTCCCGCTCATTTTTTCGCTCTCAGTTCCCTTCCCCTAGATCCGATTCTACATACATTCATACATTCATACATACATACATACATACATACATACATACATACATACATACATACATACATACATACATACATACATACATACATACAGGGGCGGCGCCAGGAATTTTGTTCTGGGGGGGTCCAAAATGTCCAAGGACAAGTTGAAGTATATATATATATATATATATATATATATATATATATATATATATATATATATATATATATATATATATATATATATATATATATATATATATATATATATATATATATATATATAAGTTGTTGTTATTACTAGTTTTTTCAAAAATTAAAATTTATTCAACAAACACGAAATAAGAGTTCAGAAGACGAACGAAGCTAACAAAATTATTATTCAATAATAAGTACTTAACTGTAAACGAAAAACAGTGAACTATATATAAACATTGAATCATCATCAAACTATACAGAATGTTTAAGAAAAACGACTATAATATAGTTAAACTCCATGCAGCAAATATATAGTTTGAGAAAAGGAAGAAAGCCCGCCGCAGGCGAAAAATTTTTTCGACTATTTTTAGTCTGCAGTCTGATTAACCCAATGAGATTCAAATACCCCCCCCCCCCCCCTAGTAAAAAAAAGTCTTTGGATTTGCAAAAATCTCACGGGTGGCACCTGTCGGAGCTGGGGGGGTCCGGACCCCTGGACCCCCCCGCCCAGCGCCGCGCCTGCATACATACATACATACATACATACATACATACATACATACATACATACATACATACATTTTTTTGCCTATGAAATTGCCTTGACTGGGTAAATTTTTTATTTAAATTTTTATCAACAGGAAAAAATTAAAAAAAAAGTTATTTATAAAAACACATAATATTTTAAAAATTCGAAGTTGCTTCTAGTGGCTTCCTGTCCACCCACACTCCACACTGCCATCGGTCGCTCTGGAAATTTTAAATGTATAAATGTTTTGTCTTCTTTTAATTCATAATAAATTTAGATTAAAGTGTGAACTGCCAATTCACAGGTCATTTGAATACGAATACGTTGTTTGCTAATAAACTAAACTGCAAGGCGGAAATATTCCTTAATGTACAACTAATTGTTTTTCAAAACTCGTTATTTTTTCAAGAGTTTCTGGAAAAAACATATTGAGGTATGCAGTGTATTTATTTGCTGATATCAATTGGATGTGGGTGTGGGTGCGACTAATATCACTAATACACATTTGTTGATTTGTTATTTACCATTTAATTTTTTTTACTGTTATGTTCTAGACAAGTTGTTCAAAAAGTAAATTGGGTTATTTATTGCTGTAAATCTTGTGAAAGGAAAAAAAAAACTTTTTTTAATATATCTCAAACTCAAAAGCTACGATATTGACTAATATTGAGGTATGCAGTGTATTTATTTGCTGATATCAATTAATTAAAGTGTGTTTGAGACTAATACACATTTGTTATTTACCATTTAATTTTTTTTTAAAGGAAATTGTTACTGTTATGTTCTAGACAAGTTTATCAAAAAGTAAAGTGGGTTATTTATTGCTCTGAAACGTTTAACTGGAGAAAGAACCTTTTTTTAAATATATCTCAAAAGCTATGATATTGAGGTATGCAGTGTATTTTTTTGCTGATATAAATTAATAAGTGTTTGTTATTTATCATTTAATTTTTTTTCGAAAGTAAAAGTTATACAATTTGAATATTAATTCATTTATATATATATATATATATATATATATATATATATATATATATTGTTCAGTAAGGTAAAATGTGGAAATTCATGCTGATATATATATATATTATTTTAATCTATGGTACTGGTTTCGGTTTTCCCATCTATTGATACCCCGACAAACATTATTATTATATTAGAAGGTATAAAAACAGACTTATCCAAGCTTCCTTTATTATCATCCAATAAACTACAAAATCATTCAATTGAGCTCGGTATACGATTCGATGATATTAAAACATTGGTGTTTTGAAGTGGATTAAAAGAATATTATATATATATATACACACATTTCAACGCAATGTTTCACTTCATAACTTATCTATCTGGCAGCAGACTAGCTGTTAAGCCGAAGTAAGGAGTTGTTAAGCCTATCATAGTCAGAGGCAATAACTTCAGTGTTATCACCAAGCAGTTTTTTATTAGGTTTTTGATGGTGAATTGTAGTAAGATGAGCAAAGAGGCTTCCGCCCCGTGTGTGCATTGCTAATCGTCAAGAAAGAGTTGTGTGAGTTATGTCCTATATATGTCGCTGGATGGTCGTGTTTGTAAGGACACGTGAACATATACACAACATTGGTTTTCTGAAGTTTGCCACTTTTATTTGCATTATTTCATAACACAAGGTTATTAGTTCTACTAATGTTGGAATAGACATGTAATTTCAAGTCATGTGAAGATGGGTCTGCAACACGCACGTTGTTGTAGATTATTTTCTTTATTGCCTGTTCATCTTTTTTTATAGTCTTGATGCATTTGAGCTTTGTAAAAGAGTGATAATGATGTCTTAGCCGAGTCGTCATTTTGTCGAGAATTGAGAATTTTTGTATCCATAAATTTCCGAATTGCATTATCGACCATTCTATTTGAATAATCGTTATTGATTAGAAGAGTTTTTATTCTTGTTAGTTCTTTATCGAAGTATACCTGAGTTGAAGAGTAGTTAAGAGCTCTGTTTAGGTAGCCAAATATTACGCTCGTCTTATATTGATTGGGACAGTAACTGTCGCCACTAAGACAGTTGGCCCTAAAATTTGGTTTAGAATAGACTGAAGACGTGAGACCATATTATGTTATTAAGAGGTCAAGATACGGAAGCTGGTTGTCAAAACGGCTAATCTCGATTGTGAAATTCAAAACTGAATTTATCTGAAGTTGAGTTTATTAAGACAAAAGTTTTGAGCTATTACAAATAGAAATCGGTTTAATGTTTTATTTTTTATTGTAAAAAATGAGAAAAATCTCCAAAAAACTGAGCATTGCCGGGTAACCTTGTAAGATAAGTATAATGCAAGGCTCTATGACTACTTTTTGCATGTATTTATGTTGGTGGAACCTTTTACTGCACACCATTCTGTTCAATAAAATTATTGCATTTGCTAAACTTATCTGAAACAATTCCAGCTTTGTGATGATTAATGTGAACTATTAAAACCGGCAGTAATATTTCGAGAAGGCGTTCCATCTTGAAGTTACTCTTGCATAGCTAATACAGGACTGCATAGAGACACAAGATTGACCAAAGCTGTTGATTCATTGAGGATGTGGGTGCTGAAACACAAGTTCACAAATGGTAAAGAAAAAAGATAAAGAGTGCAAGTTTGTTAGAAAGCTAAGACATAATAAAAAAAAACATTGTTGTTTAAATTCAAAGTTTGAGCATAAAAGATTTATTTTACAGCAAGAAAAGGTACGATACATTTACTTAGATCAGAGGTTCCCAAACTTCTTTGGCTCTGGATCCACTTGGAAATATTTTTGACATCTCGGGACCCACTGAATAAAATTACGCATCGAGTAATAATAATAATAATAATAATAATAATGTTTATTTTCTACAGCATAGTGTCACCTGACGCTATGCGATGCCGGACCCCTATCGAGGTCTTCAGCTACTATTAAAGTAGCTTCGGCTATGGTAGAACCTTACTAAACAAAAACAAAATGAAAATTCAGTTCAATAAATTCACAAGTTTTAAATGAAAATCGTCCTTTCTGTAATATTCAATCAAAAAGGTGTCAAGCTTGTTTTTGAAAGCATTAACTGAATTGGTGCAAGTTATTTCGTTCGGCAGTACGTTCCAAATTGCCAGGACTCTGTTGCTGAAGAAGTGTTCACGGGGTCAATAGTTTGTAATGGCTTCTCGTTTCAGACGATGATCATTATTTGCACGAATACCACCAGCTGGTCCATCTATCCTTGCTGAAGGAAACGGTTGATTTGGGTTAACCCAATTGACTTTGTTAAACCCCTTGACAATTTTAAAATATTGTATGAGGTCTCCTCTAGTCATTCTCTCAAACAAATAAGGAAGGCTGATTGCAGCCAGTCTCTCAGAATAAGGCAATGATTGAATTTGAGGAATTAATTTGGTTGCATTGCGTTGAACAGATTCGAGTGATATTATGTCTTCTATTCTGCAAGGTTTCCACACAGAAGCACAGTATTCAAGGTGAGGTCTTACATATGTGCTAAAGAGGATTTTCAATGTGTGAGTCGTCCAGTAAATGAACGTGCGCTTGAGTGTTGCAAGCGCCGCATAAGCTTTCGCCTTCGAGTTCTCTATTTGATTCGTCCAGCTTAGTTTGTTGTCAACGTAGATGCCCAGATCACGCTCAACCATGGTTTCGCTGAGGATGTGGGAATGTCCATCAGCATCGGTCATTGTAAACTTCTGGTGTATGTGGTGCGGATCCATCGCGTCCAAAGGAAAGTTTAAAAATTCGGTGTCCTCAATAAAGCCAGTGTTAAGAACGCTGCACTTACGTTTTTCAAAATACATGACTTTACATTTATCTTCGTTAAAGCACATGAGCCATTCGTGAGACCATTTTGTTAGCATATCAAGGTCCCTCTGTAGCAATGATCGGTCATTTGCGTTGCGGATGATAGCAATGAGTTTTGTGTCGTCGGCGAAAAGCTTGCAGAAATGATGAGCCAGAAGTGGCATGTCGTTGATGAAAATGACAAAAAGTAGAGGCCCTAGCACAGAGCCCTGAGGCACACCGCTAAGGACTTTTTTCCAGCCTGAAGCATGCGTGCCCATAATCACTCTCTGATGTCTGTTCGAAAGGAATGCTTTTATCCAATTGTTAGTTTTGTCGTCGAATCCAAGTGCTTTAATTTTAGTGAGTAGATGTTCGTGACACACTTTGTCGAATGCCTTTGCAAAATCAAGAAGAACCATGATGACTTCGTGACGTTTGGACATTGCGTATGTTATGATATCAAGAGATTCTAAAAGATTTGTAGTGCAGGACTTGGAGAACACAAATCCATGTTGATTCGGACTGATGAGATTATTGTCTACTAGAAACTTAAGCATAGAGCTTCTGATTATCTTCTCCATCACCTTGCAGAGCACCGAAGTTAGGGAAACAGGACGATAGTTTACAGCTGTAACTTTTGACCCTTTTTTTTTAAAAATAGGAGATATGTTGGCGAGAGACCAGGAAACTGGAATTTCACCTTCGTCATATGACCTGTTGAAGATAAGCGAGATAGGCAGTGAAAGTGATGAAGAGCATTCAGAGAGTATGAAAGGATGAATATTGTCAGTGCCCGCTGGCTTTTTCCTATCAAGTTTTCTGAGAAGATTTCCAATTGCTGTTGAATCAAACACAGAAGAGTCTATTCCCTCAAACCGTTTGTCTGAGCTTACTACCCGAGGAATAGACTCAATGGGTTTGTCCGAGCCAAAAGCTGAAAAGAACTGATCATTAAGAATTTCTACGATTTCATTTTTGTCAGTTGTAAGTGATCCGTCAGCTCGGCTTAGCGATCTTATTCTGTCTTTATTCCTCTTATGACTATTGATGTAGTTATATAGAGGCTTTAAACTAGACTTACAACTATCAGCAATTGACCTCTCATAGTTTATGATAGCCTTGAAGACTTGCTTTTTCACCAGACGACAAGCTTTGTTGAATTGATATTTGAGTAGTTTTTTTTTAGAGAGTGAGGCAGCTCTCCAGGCGACAAAAGCTTTGTATTTGGCTTTAATGGCAATTTCGACCCCCTTGTTGAACCACTTAGCATCAAATTTCTGAAGAAGAGTAGATTTTCGTTTTGGGATGAACTTATTGCAGCCGAACTCGAAGTATTCCAGAAAAATATCATAACATTCGTTTGTTGTCTTTCCAGCCAGAAACAATCGCCAGTCAATGCTGCTAAAATATTTGTTGAGTTCCATATAGTTGCCTTTTTCAAATGCAGGTCTGAGAAGAACAGAACTAGGAGTGTTGGCTCCTAGGTAAAGTTCCCAGTAAAGAGAAGAGTGGAGATGCATCTTGTCAGATAGACTAATAGGTTCGTGGAGCTGAACATCAAAGATTGAAAGAGGATTGTTGACAAAAATAAGATCAAGTGTATTTTCGCCAAGCGTAGGTTCAGTAACGGCTTGTGTTAAGAAGTTGGTATTAATATTTTCAAGAAATTCCTTAGATGTTTCATCCGAATTTTTCAGAATTCCACCGTCGTTGTTCCAATAGATGTTAGGGTAGTTAAAATCACCAACAATCAGTAGGTTGTCGTATTTCCTTTCGTTGACTAGCTGGGTCGCACGCATTATTGAGCGATTGATCTCATCATTTATGGATTCTGAGTAGTATTTTGACGTAGTTGGTGGCCTATAGATGCATCCGATTAGGAGTTTTACTTTTCCGATTGGTACTGTACACCATATTTGTTCACTTGTGTGTCCTATTAGAATCGAATCGTTTATTTCAGAAGCTTCGAAGTCGTTTCGTACGTAAATGGCAACTCCCCCGTGACTGTCTTTTTTGGTTCTCGATTTGACAAAGTGGCTGTAGTTTTGAATTTCGAGCGTGAGGTCTTTGTGGAACCAGGTTTCAGAGAAACATAGTAGTTCTGGATATACGAGAGCTTTCAATTTAAAATTCAGTTCATCCATTTTATTTAACAAAGAGGTAGCATTGGCATAGAAGCACCTTATAGAAAGTTCATTCGTACGAGCGTTAACTGTTTGATTTTGCTTCCCAGAGCCTGATGATGAAGTAATATCCTCTTCAGTTCCACCCAAATTCCAGAAAAAAAATTAAATTTTTTTCACTTGTTTCTCAGTCATAGGGATCTAAATAGACTACCAAAAAACTTTCAGCTCATTTGCATAATATTTTTGGCATAATTAATGATGTCCATTTTGATGGACAGTGGGGCGTAATTGCACTAATGCTAATATTTTTGCAGCTAAAATTTTTTTGATTAAAACACACATTCTGCTGTCAACAAAGCCAAAACGTTTGCTGTAATGATGAAAAACTCTAAAATAATATTTTAAACATTATTTCCATTCTAAATATTTAAACAGTTACAAAATAATTAAATTAATACTTTAAGAGTTACAAAATACTTAATAAAAAATACTTAAAAAGTTACAAAATATTTAAATAAAAGTACTTTAAATGTTACAAAATTAATAAGTGTATTATTTTGAATGAAATGCAGCAAAACAATTGCGATCTGCAACAATGCAGAGATGCACATTGCAAGACATGCACCTAAACCTAGTTTTGCCCGAGCATCCAGTATTTTTGCATCGCGAAGAGTTCTTGCAATTGTCCATTTCTGGCATATGCTTTGCAGACGACAAGCGACGGTGCACTGATGGAACCTGCTCACATATTCTCTTGGTAGGAGGTTGCTCATCCTCTGTGTCGGTTTCAGTACTTCCTTCCTTTGACGCGGCAAGGAAGGCTTCCGCAATATCCATTCGGAACCTTAAAAAGCTAAGGATATCCTTGCGTGCAGTACCAAGCTCAATGTTGTCAGCCCGATATCTAATCCAAGCATTTGTTAAAGAAAGATCAATAAAATGCATAAGGGTTCGAATTGTCCATTTCTTGGTCTTGGCCTTCATCCGGTAATGACTGAGCATGCGATCGCAAAGATCTACACCTCCCATCTTTGCATTGTATTCACGTATTATAACCGGCCGTGACACATCAACATACTTTTTTCCTTTCTTGTCCCAACGACAGCAAAGATCTTCAGGAACAACACCATAACAGGCTGAAACTAACATTATCGGTTTGTTGTCGAACCACTTCACAAATGCAATTTTTTCATCTTGCCTAACAATCATATCATGCGCTCCACGACCCATTCTAGCAAGACTCTTATCATCGGACATCTTACGAATCTCTTTAGGAACTCTATTTCCCATTATTGTCCCAGTTATGTAAATGTCCTTAGATAGCATATATTCTATCAAAGGGAAGCTGGTGAAGTACCGATCACAAAAAATATGTGTCCCGGCTGTCAACCCTTCTGCTAAATGTGCAATCACTGCTCCACCAACTCCAACTTTAAACTGATCTGGGACATGGTTGTATGTTCCTGCCCCCTGGTCTACAATAAAATCCAAAACTAAACCATTTGGACTGGCAAGGACATAATTTTTCAGTCCTATTGGATTTGGTTTGTTGGCAACGTACCGACGAAGAGGACAGGCTCCTGTAAATGGAATCATTTGCTCATCAATACTGAGGTCACGACATCTTGGCAGTAGAAGACAGCCCTTTCGCACACGATCCATGATGGGTCTAACTTTCCACAGACGATCTAATTTTTTATCATCATCTGTCACATCAGAATCAACAACAACCTTCAGGCTGCTTCGGATCTGAAAATACCGGTTTCGTGAGATGACATCAGCAATAGCCGGCAGTCTCAGTGTTTTTTGCCAAAACATATGCAGTTGGGGATACGATATACTAGACATAAGTATGCTGGCCCCGATAAAGTGCTGAAGTTCTATTGCTGTAGTGTACAAGCTTTTACCGGTGCGACTGGTTGAGGTGATATTTGTGCAAAACGCCATGTACTCAAAGAACTCTTCGTCCAGATATTGTTTCATGTAATCCATTGTATTCCACCTTGTCCTCTCATCTACACTATCAGGAATATTTTTAAAATCAATAACGTTTGGAGAAAATTCCTCAACATGTTTCCACAACAAGCGCCTATTTGCAATGTTAGAAAGTGGCTCATCATCACTGTCATTATCGTTATCAGAATCTTTATCATCATCAGGCACCTCTTCATTCTGTGTTTTATTTTCAAGATCTTCTCCCTCTGATAAATCTGACAGATCTGAATCATCTCTATTTATAGCTTCCAACACATCTTTTAGTGAAACTGTAATAAAAACAAATACAGGCATTTTACCCCAAAAACTCAATTTAGGAGAAGTGTCAATGAACCAAAAATAGACCCACTGTCCATCGTAATGGACAATACATTTGTTTGACTTTAAAACTTGTGCAATTCATGTTAATTAATTATATTTTGCGTTAAAGTATTCCCAAGATCATAATAATAAATAATATAAATGATTTTAGCCTAAAACACAAGATTTTTAGGGAGAAATAGCAATATTTACTTCGTTGCTTCGAATAAAAATTTTTCCCTGAGTTCGTTGCCATTTTTGTAAACAAAAACAATCAAAATGATTTATTTTTTAATCACCAGATGGTGCAACTGATATGTCTATTGTAATTTACAACGGTTTTGAAGTGTTAGCATGTTGCATTAATAAGAAGCGAATTTTTTTCGGTTGTCCATTGTAATGGACGCGGGATCTGAAGAGGGTTGGGGTGATTTATGAAATATTTGGAAATGGTATTTTCGTTAGTGACTGATGCTGAGTTGACCAAATGAAGTGATTTGTTTGACAAGGAAGATGAGAGTATTGATGAATCCGATGTGTTGGAAGAGGCATATAAAGAATGCAAAGCTGAGTTACTGTGATGTTGGGGTGGCAAGTCGAGACTTTGGTTGAGAGTACTTTTAGGTAGGTTTAAGAAATACTTTTCTAACTGTGCCATCGCGAATGGCCCAGTAGAATTTCTTTCCATCTTCAATCCCGAAACGCCTCCCATTTTCGTCAGACCCGTCAAGACAATCGTTTCTCGAGTTTCTTTCTTTACGAAGGACTCTCTCTGCATCTCGTTGTGCCACTGTTTTGTCTTCGTTTACGTAAATCCCATTCATGTTGCTGTGTTGCCGTAGTTTTCGGGCGTTGGAGCAAGCTTTTTGTTTCGCTTCGGTGCTTTTGAGCTCGAGAATAATTAGCTCACTCTTCTCACTCGACGATGACACAGCACTATCTTTTCTCTTTAAACGCGCTTGTCTCTTAACATCTGCTCTTTTTATTTGTAAAACGTTTAAAATTTCATCAACCTTTGTTATGTCATCTCTATCAGCATCTTGATCAGTTCCACTCTTTGCAACTCCGTGGATAATCACATTGCGCTCAATTTGTTGTGAACGAGTCTTTTCTTTTCTGACCGCAGCAAGTACCGCAATTTCAACCGGCGATTGTTTTTCATTTGGATTAGCATTAGCAATGGCTGCATAGGAAAAGAATTGGTTGTCGGGTGACAAATTTAATTTCGATGCCTCGAGTTCCTGGATTCTGTTTTCTTTCTGGGTTAATGAGACCTTCAGTTCAGCCACAGTAGATTTGAGTAAACCAACTTCTGTTATAAGCGCCGCAAGCCAAGTGTCTATGTTTTCTAGCGTCACTGGCTGACCTGCGTACAGCTCAATTCTACTTTTGATATCGTTCGCACTTTTTGGTGGCATTTTCAAATGCAGTTAAAAAATCAATTAAAGATAGAGTAACCACGAAATTAGTGATAAATCCAGTGCTGAGCAGTAATAGGTTAATAACGTTCGGCGGCGAAGCTTATAAAAACGTTCGGTAAAGTGAAAATTATTGGTGCAAACGAGTGTGAAACTATTATTTAATTAATAAAAGTTATAAAACTAGAAATTATAATGTTATAAGATGTTGAAATAGAAAATCAAGGGCATGAGACTCAGTAATATCTCATAAATTTGGTCAAAATATTCCGATTTACAGACAGCGTTTAGAAATTTTAGAAATTAGCTTATTTAAAACATAAAAATGAAACTTAAGAAAACAGTAAATGATTTATTGCAATGAAAAAGCAACAGTTTTAACAGTGCTATAAGAGTTTAACAAATATTTATACTGTCAAGTTTAAAGAATCAATGTGAAGGATGGGCCTGCATATTACTCATAAGTAAGTCAATGCGTGGTTTAAAACAAGTCAGGCACAGTCTCATGTCATGGTCTGTGCACAGCCTGTACCTGTATTTAGTTTTCATTGTATATATACCCAATCATAGTCAAATGTTGTTGTTCCGCTAGTTATACCAGAATAAAGTATGAAGTTTGCGTGTTACTAAAATAAAAAACGAAAAAAGTTATGTTTTCCTAAATACTTTTGCGACACACTTGCCAGAGCTTTGCAACCCACTTTTGGGTCGTGACCCACTGTTTGGGACACATGAACTTAGATGTATTTGGTGATGAACACAGTATCATACAACAACATAGATCAATCAATACAAAACACAAAATCAAGAATTTTCTCAGATCGCAATAAAAAATCCAAGATAGTTGTAAAACTGTGTGCTTTGGCTTTAGTTTCCCAATGACACAAAACAGTTGAGCAGCGGGCGCAAAACATCTTTTTTAGTAGGATAACTGTTAATCCTACGCTATGGGGTTTTTTCATAACTTGAATTACTTTGTTGTCAAAAGCAGTTGCAGGTTTTTACCATCACTTGCTTTCGAAAGGCACTTCTAAGATGCTAATTATTTTATTCAACTAAAATTTGTAGTAAATTTATTTTTTCATAAATCTCAACTATCTGAGAGGGTGCCCCGCCAGAAAACTCGAAAAAATTTTTTGGCTTTATAAAGACCACCCTACATATTAGGGTGTCCCATAATGTTTGAACAAATTTTTTTTTGGCAAATCTTAGGGTCATTTTGCAGAAAGTTTCTATGTAGTAATACAATGCTGCATGCAAAATTTCAGTTCATTTGAATAATATTTAGAGATCCCTCAAGTCTGTTAAATGTCATTCTCTCGGCCGTCCAATGTCTTGTGATATCGTGTAGTTTGACAAGGCATTGAAAATTATTTATTGTCATTTTAAGTTGTTTGATACCATTGGAAAGCTTTCAGAGTATGTATGTAGTTTATGAATATATTTATAAACTGTGCTAGTTCAAACAATATAATAAAACTAGTTCAAGGCAAAAACATAAAAATTCAGAAAATTATTCATTGATCGGCAGTATTTTTTGTGTGAAACAAGGTCGAGTTCAAACTACATATCGAAAAGTTTGTCTCTGGTGCAAGTTGCAAATTCTTTTCTGGGTTTTTTGCTACTTGCAACAGAAACTGTTTCTGTTCTTCATTTCTTGTTATCGATGAATTGAAATTCTGAATCAGGGCAACGCCACGTTCAGCAACGTCATTAACACAAGCCAAATTATTCACTAGCTTGGCGCCAACCAGGAATGAATCATTGTTTTTCCAAGAGTCAACTGGCGAATTCAGAAAACTGTCATCAATGCTTTCAGTTTGGAAGAAGCTGCTTGAAATAGCTATATTATCCAATGTTTCTGGAAGTGACTGGAGTAAATGTGGACCTCTTGCAGATTTCATCTCTCTCACAAGCTGAGTTTTCTCGTCGTTAGAAATTTTCTACGAGAATAAGCATATCAGTGTAGCCAACTCTTGGCTTAAATACCATGAATGGCGTTTCATCATTTTCAGTCCAGTAGACTTTAGTGCATCATCATCATCATATACTTTCAAGCATTGGATTAGCATAGCAGTAAATCATTGATTGGGGCATCGACTACCAACCTACTAGTGAACCAGGATTGTATGTAAATTGTCACAACAAATCGATTGAATTTCTGAATTCTTTTGAATTCACAACCTGTCAGAGAAAAAGTTTGTTCATTTCCATCGAACATAAGCTCAATTTTAAGCGAATATATCGCCTTCGCCATCCAGGGAGCACGATGTAAAGCACCAGGTTTGCGAATGTTTTTCTTGACATCCAGCCATTAACCCAGCTAGGCATATAAACTCGCGATAATCTTCTCAAGGATAACTTTTGTTGCAATGCTCAAGAATGAATTCTTTCACTTGATCCGAAACGATTATCAGTGGGACTGTTCGTGTTAGTTGCTTGTAGATATCATGATTTAGATCAGACCATTTCTCGTGGAATCGCTTAAAAATAAGGATATCTGGACCAGTTGCAGTTGCTGGTCCAAGACATACTTGAAAGCTATCTGCCAAAAGAACCTCAAACATGTGGTGCCTGCAAGCCATACATAACAGATTCCGACCAATGTCGTTTTCAAGAAGTGTACGTGCTCCATTAATTCTCCCTGTGTTTGAGGCATTATTTTGAATTTTTTAAATCAATGAATAAACAGCTAATTAATTCGAGATATCTTTAAAATTGCAAAACTAATAAATTGCAACTGTTTGAAATTTATTTTTCTAAATATTAAAGACATACTCAGAAATATTCTAAGAGATTATGAAGTTAATCAATGCCAGATAGTCATTGCTTGGTTGAAATAAGCTTACAAGTGATAGAAAACAGTGGTTTGACTGAATACAAATGAAGATTATTAAGATATTAAAAAAAAACAAGTTGACCAACAGTAACTTATTTATAAGTTCCAGACTGCCACAGTTAAACAGTTGGTAAAATTAATTCTGACATAGGTGATACACCACATTACAAATTGTTCTATTAACATGCTATGTAATTATTAATCAGTCTTTGATTTACTGACTTTAAGTTAGTGAAAGTTAGTTGGTATGTGTCGATGCATTTTGACATCGAATATCTAAAGTTGTTATATTTCAATATTATTTATACATTTTGACAATTTATATATGTGTACATTCTGATAGTTTTGTCATATAAACCTTAGGCCAGCTATAGACCCTGCTCCCCCCTGGGGGGGGGAGGATGGTTATGTGGACCTTGTAGAGGTGGCCCAACAGTACATGAATCCACTTGTTTGCCTTAAATTTGATGGTGTGTGTGGTGCTGGCGGCCATTTAAAAAAATGGCCGATATCGATTTCTACAAGTTCTTTAGTAGGTAAAGTACTGGGCATAGCTCAGTTCAAATGTAAAATATTAACTTGAATTAAATGCTTAATAGTCTTAAAGCAGTGTTACTTAAAAAAATTTCAAAAAAATTTTTTTTAATAAAAAACTTACAAAAAAATCACAGAAATGTATAGACTCTTCTTCCCATGGATGGGATGATGCTAGTAATGAAGGCCTTCTAAAGTTGTGTCATCTGTTGTTGATCATGTATGCTCGCAGGCGAGCAACATAAGAGTGGCCAATCAATGCTACTCTTTGTGGCTGTCTAGATGCTGATGCCATCGTCTGCTGTAAGATATACATAAAATATAGAACACATACACATAAAATATATAACACATACAAATAACTGCGGACAACACGGATAACAATAATATGGTTTAAGTCTGCGTTTAGTTTTAATTGCCTAGCTAGTTTACCCTCCAGTCCGGTTTAACCGCAACTGTTAGGTGGTGATATGTTTAATTCCATTCCGAGTCTGATTTAACCGCAACTCTTCGAGTCTGAGTTTAGTGTTAATTGACTAGCTCGTTTGCCCTCCAGTCCGGTTTAACTGCAACTGTTGGGTGATATGTTTAATTCTATTCTGAGTCTGGTTTAACCACAACTATTCTTTAATATGGATTATAATACTTTAGCTTTGTAGGCTTTTCAGTCTCAGCCTATATCTACTCGATGTCTTCCTCTTCGTACGTTAAATCTAATATGCTGTCCACAACATCATGTTCTTCCAGTTCTTCTGTGCCATTGTTCAGCGGTAGTGTTTCGGCTGAAGCTAATATATCGACAAGATGCTGGAGCATCACATCTCCGTCTGTCCATTTCACAGTTAGTGTTCCTACTTCACACGACTTCCCAGCCATTTCCTACAGGTGAAGGTGGTGTAAAGACAACTTTGTGTGAGTTTTTCCAAATGTATGCTTGATAATTTGACCGAAGACAGTGCATCCAGAGAGATGATTTGCATGGAGGAAGTAAACTAAGGTCGATTCCACCCTGCGAGGTTAAAGTTGACATGGACGTTTTGGATTCATACCGTGCTTTGAAAGTGCCATAACGAAGGTTATTGATATCTGTGTATGCCAGCTTCCCATACATGCTGCACACAAAATGTTGTACTTTCTTCATGTTTTCTGCACTAAGTCAATTAATTTTGCTTCCTAAGGATGTAAATAGCTCAATGAAGCTTGGATTTGATATCATAACCTTGAGTGGAGTTTTCTTACCTTTGCGAACAAAAGAGCTGGTTGTGTTGCATCCAGTGAAGGCGTGGAACACTGGCAAAGCTAATGAAACATTGTGTCCGATTGAATTGGCTACTTCATGAATGTTTATAAATCTACGATGGTTTCCTGTTCCAGTTTCAAATATAATTTGTTGTGTTAAAAGATGTGAATATGATATCAGTAAACTAAAAACATCGGTATCAGGAGATCGTATCACAATGTTTGTGTCTGGTGACGTGTTCCTTGCAGCATGTAGACAGTGCAGTATTATCCGAGTGTCTGCCTCTTCTTGACGTGTACTTAAGCTTGTGACAGTTTCATATGAAACGCTTAATCCATCTGAACTTTCAAGACACACACATTGTTTCTCGCATACTATGTAGATTTTTCGGCCTTGAAGTCCACTTAGCATAAGTCTGTGTTTTCCATTGGCCGAGTATGAAGCGGGTTAATTGACTCTTATTTTTCCTGCAACTCAAGAAGGATTTGAAATCTTTTGTCATTTTGGTCTTGGATCCAACAATTTGAAACTCAGAGACACTTGTCGAAGCTGCTCGTCTCAACCTTTCCTTTTCTTTGATGCTGCTTTTTATGTACGTGTCGGTCACAAAGTGTACTACAGGCGATTTTGGTAGATTGTTAAAAATGTCCCGAGGAAACTCTTCAAAAGTTTCAGGTAACCACGTAGCAGCCTGAATTATATCATTGCTGTCCACAATGTGTGTTGCAAATCTGAGTTCCGGTATGACAGCTGGAGCCACATTCTTTTCCAAAACATGCATCAACTGTGACTTGTCAGTTTTGACAGAGGCTCCATCAGCGGTTGCCAGTGACCAAGGAATCGGTCTTAGAAGATGGTTAAGTTGTTTCTCTAAGCTTAAATTATGCTGTTGAGAAAGTAGCAACGCAGTACCCAGTATATTTCTGTCCGCACAAATCTCAATTGTTTTCTTCTGAGTGGCTGTTAGAGTTCTTTTCAACGCCATGGATTGAAATGTCAACAGTTTACTTTTTTTTAATATCTCATGGAATTTAATAGTTTTGTTAACTAATCTTGATTGTATGAAAGCTGAGACAGCAGAATTTCCATATTGAACAAATCGCATCATATCTCTCGTCACATGCAAAATAATTTATCTTTTATTTCTCCACTCAAAGTAAAAGGATTGATGTACTGTTGGAAAGCCGATAGCAAGTTCAAAACCTCACTCTCACTTTTCTTGATCTGTGAAATTCGGTTAGATTTATGACCATCCTCACCACAGTCTGTCATGTCCAATTTATCCAATGTGACTTCAACATATGCTGCTCTTTTGTGCAGAGTGACACACCATCTGTAGTAAGCGTTGGTGTTACGACTAAATCCAATAATACCTCCTGGCATTTTTGTTGATTGTTTGTTCAATGGTCATGTCCATAGCAATTCTACATCCTGGTACATTTGATCGTGATGAACTGAACTGAAGCCATTGTTTTGAAGATTTGCCCCTGGATGTGATTCGGCAAGATTGATCAGTTGCATGTAGTAGGCAGTTAGGTATCTTGCATAATGCAAGTGATTACTGCTGAACAGCAAACTACACATTTCACGAATGGCAGAAATATATAAAGCCAGATTTTTCATTTTCACAGCCATGTGGAAACGAAGTAATATCCAAATGCAGTCACAGTACATTATCCAGAATTTACCTGTTTTACCAAGTATGCCATTCCTGACTTTCTCCATGAAAATCTCATATGAATCAATGAATAAGCTTCTGCGTCCCATTATTTTTTTGGAACGATACGATTTCTGAAATTTGTCTCGAATTAAACGATACGATACGAGACGCCTCAATCAATAACGAGGCGATTCCGATACGATACCGGGATCTCGACTGAAGTGGAAATTTTGTCTCTAATAAAACGAGATAACATAGAATGATGAACTTTACGCGACAGACAATATTAATAACTACATTAAAGGAATTCATTGAAAAAAAATATTTAAATATTAAAAAATTTACAAAATTTTTTTTTTTTTGAACTTGAAATAAGTTTCATTTGTTTAGTTTCGGTACATCTATTTGTCTAAATTTAGACTCTAAATGATAACAAACGCGAGAAAGTACCTGTATGCAAGAATTAAGAAAGTGAAAAAACCTAGCGGGTTTATTTATAGGCGATGGCGAATCCGGTTGGCAAGAAAGAAACTGAGAAAGTTTTGAATTCCAGCTGCAGGCAACGTGCACACTACAGGTGGCACACACATAGTCACATACAACCAAGAATATAATCGAGATTATAAAGATATATCTTAGATGAGCTACTATTACGGTCAATAACGGATATCGAAACACTAAAATAATCATTCCAATTCTATGTAACAAATTTGAAAAAATAAGTTTATCAAGCAGACTAAACCAAAACATAAACATAGAATGATCATTACTATTACATTACTCATTATTCTCATTAATAATAATAGTCATCGATGTCAGCGAGTACGATTGTCTTGTAGTATCAGTAGTATGCAGGGGTCGACTAGCTGCCGGTTCCCAGACTAAAAATAGTAAATAATGGGGCTACAGGCTGTCAGGAAAACCGAATTTAAAGTGGGGATGATAATAGTTATAAACTTCTGTCAATAGGTAATTAATCAATGTTGATGAATCAATTGCAAATAATCACAGTTGTGACAATCGTTAATTAAATATGTATGACTTTTGTTATTTATTGGAAAATATTTTTTTTAAATCTCGGTATTTGTTTCGAGACTTTATACGAGAACCAAATTTAAGTCTCGCTATTTTAATTCGATACGAGACTTCTTCCGCAGGCTGTATCGTTTCAATGGCGATACGGGATCTCCCGTATCGTTTTGAAATCTCGATTGATTTTGAGATAACGATTACGGGACGCAGATGCTTATCAATGAATAGTAAAGTACTTTCGCACATAGTGGCTTCAACAAAGTTTTCACTATTAGGCACACTTGCTAGTTGTTCCAATAATGGAAGTTGTTGAAGATTGATTTTATCTGGTTCTTGAGCTTTGAATATATTTAACAGCATTTGTTCCAGAGCATCAAGCATACGTTGATGCACATGCATAGCTCGGTTATAATGCTTTCCTGACAAGACTCGATCAATCGACCCACTGGCACAAATTCCAGACTGTATTAAAACATCCTCAAAACCACTGCCAGCCATCATTTTACCTATCGCGCCCATGTACGAACACATTGTATGGAATGGTCCTAAGTTCAGTATAACTTTTGAAAAACGGTCCCCACTCTCCCATATGATGTCATAGGCTATCTTTGCTGCAGCCAGATCCATTGTGATAAATGTATAGTCTTATTTCAGTGTTTCGGCAATCTCCATAGAAGTTACAAGGCACTGTTGAACCGTTTGGTACTCTGTGATGGGATATAAGATTGGCGACATGTAACCAATAACAGATTGAGAACACTCATCCTCTTGTGAACACAATTTAGAGATCCAGCCTGCCCACTCTGGAATAGTGTGATCTTTGTTGAAGAAGTTGCGACACAAAACCCAGAAAGATCCCACTAATGAATCTGTTGAAATTTCCTGTAATGATGTTTGTAATAACTTGCTCAGGAGCTCTTGCTTCAATGAATCACCAAGTGAGAGGGACGGTTCCACTCGTATTTTGCTAAAGCAAGGCGGTAAAGTTATCGGTGTATAGGAGCAGGTCCTTTTTTGGTTTTAGCGATTGACAAGCAAGTATTGTCATGATTTTGAATTGTGTTAGGTAATACCTCCTGTACAACAATTCCGTGTGTGGTATGTGTTTAGCTTGCACCTGAAGGAGTCTTCTCATTAATATCAAAGTTGTCCCAAACCATATGACTTACTTTGTTCGCATGAATGGTAATATTGCTTGGAATTTGTGATTTTAGAAGTTGCACTTGATTTGCCAAGGCTGTTTCCAATTCAAGACTGACCGAGTGTGACACACAGTGTCCGAATCGATTAAGTATAGTTTGCAACTTTGCTCCACCATTCAATGCTCTGATCGTTGTAGCCAACAATAGGTGTTTGGAAGTTTTCCACTTGCCATGAGTTGCTGCACCACACAAGTCCTGCCCAAATGATTTGCTGAGCCTGACAGTTTTGGATGAAGAAAATGCATATTTTTTCCTCATATGACAAGTGCCACAAAATCCAAGATAGGTGATGGCACAGATTCGATGTTAGCCTTGAGAAACTCACTACTCGGCGGCAATGGCATTGTCTTGTTTGCACAATGACCGACACTAATATGTCGACGCAATATTGAAGCTGCTTCTTCAAGTACTCTCATTTCTGAGGTTGTCGCCTCAAAGGCTAACTCTACAGCCTCACCTGTGTCAACTCCTGATGAATATACCAAGTCACTTTTTTTGTTGGGTCGCCAAAATTGAATTTTGTCTCCGTAGTGGTTACACATTCTATCTGTCAGTTTATCCATTTTGTGATTTTCATTATATACTTGTGGTGAATGAAGCATAATTTGATTGAGATAGCACTCACGCAACATTGTCATTCGTTCCACACTACCTCCTTGAATAATATTGATGTTTATATGCTAACAATGGTCTTGAAATGCTGCTTTGTATGCTGCTTTTTGCTCTAAGGAGCTATAATTGGTTTTTTCTTCAAGACAATTTGTATTGGCATGGTGGGAATGATTTTCAGCTCGAAAATATGCTTTCCGGCATGACTCCTAATATCTCCTCTCCTTTGCAAGTAAATCTAGTCCATCTATTTTGCCCATCATTAAGAAATCATTCTTGGTCTTGGCCGACTCTTTTATGTTGTGTTCTGCAGTCTTACTCACACATTTTGTCAGGACTTCTTCACCTGACCGACTCTTCTTGCATCCTTTACCACAAAATAGGCATTCATTTTGAGTAAAAAGAACTACACTAGTTTTGCTACTAGTGGAGCTACGAAGAGATTGTCGACACTTAGTGTTTTGGAGCTTACTCAAACCTGAAGAAGTCTCCAGTGTCTTTGACATCTTTGCCACATTTTTAAAACTACAGTTACACCAACGAATAGAAGAATCAAAATTTGTTGGTATTTTGGCACAAATACTATTGGGCCTGTGAGCTTCACTAGTTGCTAACTGACGGATGGATGGACTTTTGTTAATGCTATCGAAGCTCTGTGCAGTAAGTGGAGTTATTTCCTTTAAGAGCCACAAGGTGGTCGTCGGACATTATTAGCCTATCAGATCAAAACCTCCTAAACTAAAACTATAACTACTACTATCACCTTCACACTCTAGAAAGCAACTAACTAAAGTGACCTGTAAACCTTTAAATAGTTTAAAATGTAATACAATACCAAATAATTAATATATCGCGCCCTTGTAAAAAAACAAGTATTTCGGAAAGGCGCTTAAGTAGTAAAATTAAGTAAATGTTATTTTTAATATAAAATTGAAAAACAAATCAAATTTTATACTGATATCAAGCTGTAAGGTAATCCACACTGTGGTATTGTAAAAACAATAACTCAACTTTTTTAAAGAGCAAAGCGTCCAATTTCATTCAACAACTCAGCAGAAAAGAGCATATGATGTAGCAATTTCCAGAATAAACAAAGTAATTTTTAGCATTAAAATTAAATTTAAACATTTAAAAATGTTTGAATTGTATTTATATAGTTTAATAAATTTTTTAAACATATTTTTTTAATTTATTTAAACATTGTATATTATATTTCGCTAGTCACTTTTACTCATTTTAGCAGTGTTGAGCACCGTATTTTGGCTCTCTTATTCTTCAAATATTTCGAGCTTCCACCACTTGCTATGAGGCAAACAAGCAGATTATCAATTCTGAAGATATATACTATATTATAGTGTAGGTGGCGGTTCCCCCCCCCAGGGGGGAGATAAAGTATACCTGGCCTATGGACTAATAATGTCTTTAACTTTAAAAATTCACAGAAAACATGGCTTACAATATAACCTATGGGAGTTCTAGTTTCGATGACTTTGAGATCATACCTCCCGTTACTGCCAGCTTTGGTTGGCTCGTGATCAGTCTAGACAGGGGAAGCAACCGTCTTTTGTGTCATGGTAGTACAACTACTGTACAGTTTGTTACAGGAGTTCTCATCTTACCTAAAAAGAAAGGTGATCAGGAGCAAAGTAAATATATTAAAGAATTGAATTTGAAATTTATTTAGAAAGTTAAACATATTTAATATGGAATGTTTTCAATATCCCACAGCTGCATTTCGTGTTGAAAGATCTGTTGATCAACACGGTGATCCTGTTGTCAGAAGACGTGCGATACACAGAACCAATGATAGCTAGGAGGCTGCGGTTGGTGCTCCTATCCTTCAGAATGTTGTTCTGGAATACGGAATTATGGACTATTCTAGGCCAGTAGTCCACCATGCACTGGTTCGTAGAAATAGGCATGCATCGATCTGACGTCATTTGAGACATCTCTTTACAAACTCTACATCGACCTGATATCTTTTGAGACATCTGTCTATAAACACTTGCTTTTATTTTTTTACACTGTTTTGAATGGCATGGTGGGAACGATTGGAAGTTTTTATTCCACACTTTCAAGATTGTAGATCAGTTATTAATGGTGTATTCAGAATAAAAAAGATTTCTAGCAATGGTTTTTGACTTCATTGCAGTTACATTGTCAAAGTCATGATCGATGGTTGATTCTAATAACAACCTATTTATACCGCCTACAGACTTCTCAATTTTGCAAGTTAATCCAAATGTACCTTTTGAATGATATGTCTCTTCGTGTAATCCATTGATCCCAGAATTTTTTTGGAGCAAAATTGCAATAAGACTTAGCGTCAGAGTTCAAAGCAGATCTTACAAATAACTCCTTAATGGGGAAAAAGTAAAAATACTTCCTAATTGCACACCTGTTCTTGAGTTAACATTTTCTGTTTCTATAAGTTTTCTGTACTGTGTTGTATCATATTGTACTCTACTATACTGTGCAGTACCGTACCGTATATATTTATATATATACATATATATAAACTAGCAGTGCCCGTAGCGGCTTCGCTCGCATGAAATTAAAGAATTTGAACCGTGCATACATAGTAGAGTACTGCATGGATCAATTTTGTAGGTCTCGGCTCGGCCCGTCGACAACTTGGTCCAGCCCGTTTCAAAAACCGAAATTCCTGGCCCGGCACGGCCCGTTTTTACAGGCCTGGAAGTTCTATATACCTGATGAAAAACTTCGGCCCGTCCCACCTTGACTTCAGGTTTAGCCCGGCCCGTCTGAACCCCTAAAATCACTAAAATACTTTGTTAAAAATCTCGGCCCGTCCCACCTTGATTTAATGTTTGGGCAGGGTCGTATGAAGACCCTAAAATAACGGCTTGGCCCGTCCGTCCGGTGATAAACTGAACTTTTAACCGGCACAAAACCTCAAAATACTAATTTTCACATCTATAGCACTTACAGTTTTTGATTAGCAGTTATTTTAAAATCAAATAACCCTTTTTCCACTTCACATTTGAGGTCCTGGAAACCAAATTTTCAAAAAATGGTGAAACACATATCATTATTTTTAGAGTAGAAACTAAATTTTACTTTTGTAGCATTTGCAGTTTTTGAGTAGCAGTTACTTTAAAAACCAAGCAACCCTATTTTCCACCCCATATTTGAAGTCCTGGAAACCAAATTTTCAAAAAATGGTAAAACACGTATATCATTATTTCTGGAGTAGAAACCAAATAAAAATTTTTACTCCTGTAGCAGTTACATTAAAAACCAAATAACCTTATTTTCCACTCCACATGTGAGGTCCTGGAAACCAAATTTTAAAAAAATGGTAAAACACGTATATCTTTATTTTTAGAATAGAAACTAAATACTAATTTTTACATCTGTGGTATTTACAGTTTTTGAATAGCAGCTACTTTAAAAAACAAATAACCATATTTTCCACCCCACATTTGAAGTCCTGGAAACCAAATTTTCAAAAAATGCTAAAACACGTATTTCATTATTTTTGGAGTAGAAACTAAATACTAATTTTTACTCCTGTAGCATTCACAGTTTTTGAGTAGCAGCTACTTTAAAAACCAAATAACCCAATTTTCCAACCCACATTTGAGGTCCGGGAAACCGAATTTTCAAAAAATGGTGAAACACGTATCTTTTTATTTTTCAAGAAGAATCCATATTCCAAATTTTAAAATCTCATTTTTGGTTTTCGAGATATACATTGTTTTAGAAAAAAGTTTGTTTTCCAGTTTCTTCCCTTCAAGAGCAAAATTTTCAAAAATCCTTTCTTAGTGGATGCTTACGCAATAAAAGTAATATAAGTTCAAAATTTCACGTTCCTAGGATGAGGCGTTTGAGCTAGGCGTTGATTATCAGTCAGTCAGTCAGGACATGTTCTTTTATCTATATATATAAAAGAACATGTCCTGACTGACTGACTGACTGACTGACTGACTGACTGACTGACTGACTGACTGACTGACTGACTGACTGACAGATGACTGACTGATAATCAACGCCGAGCTCAAACGCCTCATCCTAGGAACGTGAAATTTGGAACTTATATTACTTTTATAGCGTAAACATCCGCTAAGAAAGGATTTTTGAAAATTTTGCTCCTGAGGGGAAAAAACTGGAAAACAAACTTTTTTCTAAAACAATGTATATTTCGAAAACCAAAAATGAGGAGATTTTGAAATTTGGTATATAGATTCTTTTTGAAAAATAAAAAGATACGTGTTTCACCATTTTTTGAAAATTCGGTTTCCCGGACCTCAAATGTGGGTTGGAAAATTGGGTTATTTGGTTTTTAAAGTAGCTTCTACTCAAAAACTGTTAATGCTACAGGAGTAAAAATTAGTATTTAGTTTCTACTCCAAAAATAATGAAATACGTGTTTTAGCATTTTTTGAAAATTTGATTTCCAGGACTTCAAATGTGGGGTGGAAAATAGGGTTATTTGTTTTTTAAAGTAACTGCTACTCAAAAACTGTAAATACCACAGATTTAAAAATTAGTATTTAGTTTCTATTCTAAAAATAAAGATATACGTGTTTCACCATTTTTTTTATAAATTTGGTTTCCAGGACCTTAAATTTGGGCTGGACAATAGGATTACTTGGTTTTTAAAGTAACTGATACTCAAAAACTGTAAATGCTACAAAAGTAAAAATTAGTATTTAGTTTCTACTCTAAAAATAATGATATACGTGTTTCACTATTTTTTGAAAATTTGGTTTTCAGGACCTCAAATGTGGGGTGGAAAATTGGGTTACTTGGTGTTTAAAGTAACTGCTACTCAAAAACTGTAAATGCTACAAAAGTAAAAATTAGTATTTAGTTTCTACTCTAAAAATAAGGATATATGAAATTTTGGTTTTCATGATCTCAAATGTGGGGTGGAAAAAGGTTTCTTTGGTTTTTAAAGTAACTGCTACTCAAAAACTGTGAATGCTACAGATGTCAAAATTAGTATTTAGTATTAACTCAAAAAATAATGATAGGTATAAGTGTTTCAACATTTTTTACAAATTTGGTTTCCAGGACCTCAAATGTGGGGTGGAAATAAGGGTTATTTGATTTCAAAATAACTGCTACTCAAAAACTGTAAGTGCTACAAATGTAAAAATTAGTATTTTGAAGTTTTGTGCCGGTTAAAAGTAGCTAAGTCCAGTTTATCACCGGTTGGGCCAAGCCGTTGTTTTAGAGTCTTCACACGGGCCAGGCCAAACCTTAAATCAAAATGGGACTGGCCGAGGTTTTTCACCAAGTATATAGATATTTTAGTGATTTTAGGGTCTTCAGTTGGGCCGGGCCAAACCTGAAGTCAAGGTGGGACGGGCCGAAGTTTTTCATCAAGTATATAGAACTTCTAGGCCTGTAAGAATGGGCCGGGCCTAATTCAAACGGGCTGTTCCGGGCCAGGAGTTTAGGTTTTTAAAACGGGCTGGGCTAAGTTGTCGACGGGCCGAGCCGAGACCTAAAAAATTGATCTCTACTATGGATGCACGGTTCAAACTCTCTAATTTCATGCGAGCGAAGCCGCTACGGGCACTGCTAGTAGGTATATATAGATGAATATTTGTTGGATTGTTTGTCTCTTATAGAAATCTAAACCGCTGGTACGATCTTGATGAAATTTGGCAATGAGGTAGTTCTCATACAGAGGAAGAACGTTAAGAAGGTTTGTACTCCATACTCTGATCCCCCGGTTCAGGGGGGCCAAAAACGCTTTCCCGTTCCCGCTCTGAAGATGTATACGTCTGAAACTGGCCAGTTAGCCCAAGTTAATAAAAGTGTTGAATCATTACTCTTCAAAACTTTTGTTAAGAAGCTTGTTAATGCAGAATGGACTAGAATGTTCAACAAAACTTGTTTAAAAGAAGATATTATTCCGAAATATGCCTTAAATGCCTAGGCTCACAGACAGACTCACAAATAATTATATATATATATATATATATATATATATATATATATATATATATATATATATATATATATATATATATATATATATATATATATATATATATATATATATATATATATATATATATATATATATATATATATATATATATATATATATATATATATATATATATATATATATTGTTCGGGAGACTTTTTGTTAGGAATTAACTTTTATTTAGTTTCTTTGGTTTTTTTTTATTTTCTTCCAGCGAGTTTTGTTGTTGTTTCGTCGAGTTGAAATAAAGAAAGTTCTCGAAGGATTGTCGTCGAGTTGCGTAGTGTAAAATAGAAATTAGCGAAAGAATTTCTAACGAACAAATTTGGTAGCAGAGCGTGGTTTATAGTATAGTCTATTCCGAAGTCAAATTTTGAAACGTTATTACGAAATAATTATCGAAAATGTCGAATAAGGCGAATTCAGAGATAGACGAAAGCGAGACTATGCTCATTCAAGAAAAGGAAAACGAAATGCAAGCTGTAATGTGCAAAGCCAGAGCACAATTTACTCGTGAATATTTTCAGTTGAAAAAATTGCTAAACAGTAACGACGTGTCTAAAATTGCAGAAATTGAAGATAGACAGGAACGTATTACGGAGATAGAAATGCATGCAATAGAAAGTATGGAAAACCTGTTAGGTTATTATGCGGAGATAAGCGAAACGTTGAAAGAACAGCAAATACAGAAAAATATTGCTACTCTAGAAACTGAGTTTTCTACAATAATGGAAAAAGCAGAACATTTTTTAGAAAATAGCAAAAGACAATCATCTCCTCGTCCTCAGTCATCTGCCAACTTAAGATCGTCCGAAGCTGGATTAATGTCTTCGAATGTCTGGACGTCAAGAACTGCACCAACTGTCGTCCCCTTCTCATCCCATGGCTGTTTCGTTCCATTATCTACCACCACTAACGACTACCGCGTTCACTCAGCAAGCTTTCTCCCCCAGGCTCAGCCGAGTATCGCAAACCATCATTCTTCCGTTCAACCAACAGCCAGCGATGTCGGTCATGACTTGTGGCGGCAGCTAAAAAAGGTATCAATTCCTGTATTTAACGGAGACAAATCAAAATATGAAGCGTGGAAAGCAGCCTTTATTGCATGCATTGACAAAGCTCCAATGTCCGCTGAATATAAATTGCTTCAGTTACGTCAGTACCTTAGCGGTGACGCCTTGAAAGTTGTGGAAAACCTAGGACATTCAGCGGAAAGTTACGAGGCAGCAAAGCAACGTTTAGAAAGAAAGTTTGGTGGCATTCGTCGACAAGTTGCCTTGCAGCTTGAAGCCGTAGATAACTTTCGTCCGCTTAGAGCTGGTAGTGCCATCGATCTAGATAGATTTGCCGATCTTCTCGATTTGACTGTAATCAACTTACGTGAATCTGGTCGATATGATGAACTGGGTTGTGGTTCAATGTACCACAAGATTATTAAAAAAATGGACGAAGTCATGAATGCGTCTTTTCAGCGTTGGCTATTTGAACATCAAAGAGTCGAAAATGTAGAAAATCTGCGTCATTTCGTACTGCAAGAAGCAGAATTTCGAACAATTGCATCCGAAGTGGTTCATGGACTATCAAAAATTGAAGTCAGTTCTCAACGTCGTAATCCGAATCTACAATCATCTTCGTATTTTGGACAAAATGATGATGTAACAACGAAGACTTGTGAATGCTGCGGTGGATACCATCCAATCTGGAAATGCGAAGTGTTCAGCCAAAAAACTGTCGACAGCAGATGGAAGCTTGCCATAGAAAAACATCTCTGTTTTCGGTGTTTGGGTTCATCGCATAGAGGCTCAACATGCACACGCAGTCGGTTGTGCGGTCTAGAGGGTTGTATGAACACTCATCATCGACTTCTCCACGGTAGATATGAGAATCGTCAACTTACTTCTGTTCGACCTCTTGCTAACGTACGAAGGGGAGAAGCCAACGATAACAAACAAGAAAACGTAACAATGACAGCGACTGAACCAGGAAATAACAACGTGATTGCATTACGAACCGTGCCAGTTATTCTAAGAAATGGGTTCAAGTCAATAAAGATCAACGCTTTACTTGACGACGGGTCGACCAAAACCTACATAAACTCCGACGTTGTTGCAGAACTTGGTCTCCTCGGCAGTTCACGTCATGTTACTGTGAGTATGCTAAATGGTCATCGAGCTGGTTTCCAGACACAAGCAGTGGAGGTGGAACTTCAAAGTTTGAATCGTGTAATTAAGATGAAAATAAATGCCTTCACAACAAAAAAAGTCACTGGTGATATGAAAGCGGTAGATTGGAAGATGTTTCAGATGAAATGGCCGCATCTACGTAACATCAAGTTTCCATATATTGAACCGCGTGCAAAGATCGATATGCTCATAGGATTAGATTATGCAGATTTACATTTTTCTCGACAGGAGGTGCGTGGCAAAAAAGGTGCACCTATTGCAAGATTGACTCCGCTCGGATGGACTTGTGTTGGAGCGTCATCGCCACATCAAAACCAATTCCAGACATCTTTTGCATACACGTATTTGATTCAGAAAGAAGCCGATCTCGGTTTAGCACTGCGCAAATTTTGGGAAGTAGAAGAAATGACAACAAAGAACGACACGATGTCAATTTTAGATCAAGCAACAAAAATGCATGTTGGCGACGATGACGATGTATTTCCTGGTAATGAAAACATACTTACTGAATCTAATGAGAACGGTTCTAATAACGTGAAGAGCAGTATCTTTGTAACGGCTGATGATGGTGATGATGATAATAAACTTGCTGAAACTTGTCTTTCTCACGATTCAAAACGTTCTGATAACGTGGAAAATAACTTGAGAAATGATAGTCGAGATAAAGATGCAGGCACCAGCGAGATGAACGATCAGAAAAATGAGGTCGTCAACGTTATCGACAAGAGTGGTTCTCAGGTCAACGATGGAATTAGTATAAATCAACCAAATTGCCGACATGCCAGCTTTCTTTCTGAAAGTTCCAAACTTCAAGGAGGTACGGTCATTGTAGAACTCGGAGGTGCATGTTTCAAAGAGGTGTCGTTGTCATTGCGCGTCGGAAGAAGATCTGTTTCGGAAGCTCTTGGAACTTGCAAGTGCCGAAAGCCGCCCAGCAGCGACGAATTCCATCAAGCAAGCAGGGAAGATGACTTTGAGTTGAAAGTAAATAATAAACCAGGTTTGAGCGCTTCGAATTTAGTTGAAATTAAAATATCACTGATCGACAACCAGATAAGTCTCAACGAATCTACTAAACTTGAGCGCGAAGTTCTTGATGAATTTTGTGACCAAACTGATGTAGTGAATAAAATAAGCGATATTATTGTAGAAGCTGGTGAAAATAATGGAAACTTGAGCTGCTTAAATAATTCGGGAAGAATTCAAGGAATGTTATCTGCGAGAGACTCGGTACAAAAAAGATCAAGCTTTCAAAACGATAGAGCTGTTCTCGATGAGTTAGCTTTAATATTGAGAATTGAAAACCAAGCTTCAGAACATGAAGCTGCAGCAAAACCTTGAAGGAATCGATTAGTGTCAATTCTTCCCAGGCCGTAGAAAGGAAAATCGAGTTGAGAATTAACAAAATCGGAGGCAAAAATGAAAATCGTGAATCTGTAAATCGTGAAAAAGAAAGATTAAACCCAGACAGATATTCTAGTTGGATTCGTCTTGTGAGAATTGTATCATGGATCATAAGATTTATCGACAATTCTCAGTTGGTGAAACAGAACCGAATCAAAGGCGAATTAAATTCAGATGAATTGAACGAGTCCGAAGTTTTGTTATTAAAGTCTTGCCAACAAGAAGCTTTCGAAAATGAATATCGCGCATTGCTACAAAGAAAACCGTTACCAAAATGCAGCAAATTACTTGTATTAAATCCTCAACTTGATGAAGACGGATTGATGAGAAGCAACAGTCGATTAGTGAATGCAGAAATGTTGCATTACGATACAAAATATCCGATAATACTACCGAAGAAACATAGTATTACACAATTAATCATCAAGTTTGAACACGAACAAGGAGCTCATATTTGTGGAATTAATCATCTGTTGGCAAAACTTTCGAAAAGATACTGGATCCTGTCGGCACGTGAAGCTATTCGTGAATATCAATATGTTTGCATGGAATGCAAAAGAAGAAATGCAAAAGCCACAAATCAAATAATGGCACCACTTCCGATTTCCAGACTAAAGGCACCAGAACCGTTATGCACTTTTAGTCACACGGCACTAGATTTTGCAGGGCCATTCATTACAATCCGTGGTAGAGGTAAAAGTCGCGAAAAACGTTACCTGTGCTTGTTTACGTGCATGGCTACCAGAGCAGTCCATTTGGAAATGGCGTATGGACTTGACACCGATTCGTTTTTGAATGCGCTTTATCGTTTCGCAAATCGTAGAGGATGGCCTAATGAATTTACATCCGATAACGGACGCAATTTTGTTGGAGCCGTTCATGAGCTCAACGAACTTATATCTCAATGGAATCAAAAGAAGATTGTGAAATCTACATCGTCGCATTCAGTAAAGTGGAATTTCAATCCTCCGGTTGCACCTCATTTCGGTGGCGTGTTTGAAATTATGATTAAAGCAGCTAAACGCGCAGTTTATGCTATACTTGGACGTGCCGATGTTACGGACGAAGAATTATCAAGTGCCTTCATCGGAGCTGAGGCACTTCTGAATTCACGTCCATTAACATATAAATCATCGAGTTCGAGAGATATCATTCCGTTAACACCAAGCCATTTTCTACACGGAGAACTGGGTCATCAAGCTGCACCAGTAATAGAACCGGTAAACAACTTGAATCACGTAAGACGACGTTGGAGACGAGTACAAGAACTTATTAGACATTTCTGGCAGCGGTGGCTTCAGGAATGGATCCCCGGACTGAGTTCACGAAAGAAATGGAACTCTGTTAAGCGGGACTTTGCGATTGGTGACGTCGTAATAGTGATGAACTCCGACACTGCAAGAGGACAGTGGCCACTTGGAAGAGTTGTTGACGTGATGCCTGGCAAAGATGGTCATGTACGAGTAGTGAAAGTTCAAGTGGGTCAAACTGTCCTGACACGAGCGATTAGCCATCTCTCTCCGCTGGAAATCGCCGACGATTAAATGTTTTCGATAGTTTTGCCTGAGCGTAATAACATGATCTTTTTAAATAGAGTGTCCGAATAATATTAGACTTTGAAATACTAAGAACATTAGGCTTCTTTAAGACGTCCGAAAGATTGTAATTACTTTTGATGATTTCATAGAGTGATCGTAAATTTAATTGAATGATTAGACGTTTATGAATTCTGATGATGATCGAGATGTTGCAATCACTTGCAATTCAATATTATGATAGCAATATTCTATGAGATTATTACGTTGGTTTTGTTGACTCGATATTTATTATAATATATGATCGTTATCATTTAGACATTAAATGTTATTGACATTTGAATTTTCAAACTTCGAATTTTGTTGCTCTGTCTGTCCTTGAAACGGAAACATTGAACCTATGACTGACATGGCATTTGTAATATGGATTATTGAACAAGTGTGATCACACCTTATCCGCGCAACTGAATTTAATTTGATATGATGAGCAGATTCGAATTTCTCATTCAATTAAAAATGTTTTTCATGATGTTTTACTTTAAACGCGAGTAGATAGCTTCTGCAGTTTCTGGTTGTTCCAGCTTATTTGAACTGGCTTAAATTGTAATGGCTTCTTTATTGAATTGTTTGCTTTACATGAATTGAATTAAACGTGCGACCGAATTACTGATGTACTGTCATTCCGTCCTAAACTTGTAACATAACAATGTGAAGTTTAATTATCGATCAATAGAGATTAATTTTAGTTTCCGTCCTTTGAGTGATGTTGATACATCACGAAGGGGAGAATGTTCGGGAGACTTTTTGTTAGGAATTAACTTTTATTTAGTTTCTTTGGTTTTTTTGATTTTCTTCCAGCGAGTTTTGTTGTTGTTTCGTCGAGTTGAAATAAAGAAAGTTCTCGAAGGATTGTCGTCGAGTTGCGTAGTGTAAAATAGAAATTAGCGAAAGAATTTCTAACGAACATATATATATATATATATATATATATATTGGACCTAATTGCACCTTAGCAATAAATCGGGAGAGCAAGTGAAGAAGGAAACGTGTGCGAGAGAAAAACGATAGAAAACCCCGGGCATTGTACACTCAATTGCTTTTTGAGATTGATATTGATTTTTTTAAATTGTCATAATTTTATACATTAAACTTTTATTAAAAAAAATATTTTTTTTATATGGCAAAACAACACTTTTGTACAGCGCTATAAATTAAGCGGACATCAGTGAATGAGTGAGTGACGCTAGGCTATTATAATACTACATTATTTTATTTTGTTTTATATTATATAATTTTATATTATATTCAGGCTGTGTTACATTCCACTTATATTGTATTTGTATTTGTGTTACTATTTGTTTTATATTAATGTAATTGTATTAAATTAGCTGTTATATCTATTGAAAGGTGAATCAGTAGGAGTTTAAACAATTGTGAACCGTTTTAGTTGATTCAGCTGATTAAAGTTTTAATTGCCACTATGAATGGAAGCTATGGCAATATTCTATCTCTTAAATTATCTTGCACTGACATCATAATATTTAATTTTGAAGAAGTTCTTCTTGAACAATCAATAGATGACACAAATAGCAACTTCAAAGTTAAAAAAAACGTAAAACTAAACTTCAATATGTTTCAGGATATTTTAAAAAGAAGTGAAGAGTTGGGAGTGAAAATTCAAAATAGTTATTTATTACCGTTATATTTAGAAATGAAAGACTATGACAAGCTAATTTTACCAGAGTTTGATATTGTAAAGCATTATGATTTCCTGGAAAAGCTGACCACATGGAAAAGTTATAAATTGATTTCAATCTTTTTTGAAAGAAACAGAGAGTTAAAAAAAGAGAATGTACATTTCAGAAGTCTGGGAATGAAAGTAGAGTTGAAAAGAAATTTTTTGTTTACAGACAGATCAATTACAAGAAAATTTTCTGATATGAACAGAAATTCAATTGTTTTTGATTGTAAATTGTACGACGCTCTTTGTGAGAAAATATCTCAATCAGTAACTCTTGAAGAATTAGAATTGGACGTCGATTGTTTCGAGTTGGATATTTATCGCAACAAAAATGAAAACAGTTCGTCAAAGTGGTTATGTCCAAATCTAAGCCGGCTTTTTCTAAACTGTTTTTGTAATGGAAGTCGAATGAGAGGCGTAACTATTAAGTATTATAACAAAACAGATATTTTGGATCTCATCAACCTTGATTTTCCTTGTAGAAACCTAAAAACTTTGTCTATTACTGGTTGGACATACACTTCAAATCTTTTGAAAAAATTAGGAACCTTTATTAACCTTACAAAGTTAGCTTTAATTGGATTTTGGTTTGGTGTCTTATACAATATATTAGATACAATATCACAACTTTCAAAGTTGACATGGATTGATTTAAGTCATAATATAACATGGGAACCACTCACAAATTTAAATCCGATATACAAAATGGTAGACATGTTATCGTGCTTGAAACATTTTGACATGACTAATTCAATTATAACTTCAAAAAGCATATTTAAGTGGTACCATGCAAGAAAGTTTGAATTTTTGGAGTTGGGTTGCTTTGAGTATGAAACAGATTCAAACTCAGTGTACACTGACGCTGGTGTTGATTTATGGGTATCATTATTGAGATACAATCTTTTGAAAAAGCACTCATACATTCTTTGCTTTGATCGCCTAATGTTGTTGTTGAGTAACAAACATTGTTATGCCAAAATAAGAGAAAACTTACCTATCATTCTTGAATATTTGTACAAAGGAATTTATTATTATGGTTCGCAAGAAGCTGCCAGCAGTCTTGAATTCCAAGTAAACTGGAACCTTAATTTTGTAAACACTTTCAGTCGCTTAATCCCATTTGGCATAACGAAAAAAGAAATAAGAAATTTTATTAAAGCATCGATGCATATACCTGAATATAAAACACAAAGGCTTTACGAAATAGTTACTGCTGCAAGTTTGCCAGATGTTCTATGGAGAGAACTATTCAACTTTTTCGAAAACTGGCTTCTTGAAGTTAATTTGATTGAGCACATGTTAGATAAGATGGATCTTCAAAAACATTTAAAAATGGTTTACAAAAAATATTTTGAACTTACTGGAAAAGAGATTCCAACTGTCAATCATTAATTCCCATTATCTTCCATTATGATCCAAGCTGTTTTATTATAATTGTCGTTATAATCATAGTATCATAATATTTACAATTGATTTTATTACCAGAATATTTTTATCGTTTTATAACATGTATTATATCTATAATATTGTTGCCTTGTCTAGCTTGTAAAATAATAAACATCTCCAAATTAGTTGAACAACAAAGTTATATCAAACTAGCGGGGTTACCCGGCGTTGCTCGGGGTTTTCAGTTTCAGAGGTTTTTTTATCGTTTTTTTTTCTCTTGTTCCCGTTTCTTTCTCCGTTTGTTCTCCCTCTTCCGGTCGCTTTCCCGTTCCGGCTCATTTTCTCTTTTCCACTCTTTTCTAACTTCTTTTAGCCCATAAAACGTAAAATAGATTTGCTAAAACTGGCTAAAAGTTTCTTGAAGCCTTCAAACGTTATTACGTAACCTAAATTTGAATTTTATTACGCAGTTACCTTTGATGGCCTGGGACTTTTGGCGTGGAAAGGGTTTTTTGGTTCCCCTGAGCCGGGGGATCGGAGTAGGGAGTCCAAACCTTTTTTTAATTTTTTTTCCCTATATAAGAACTACATCCTTGCCAAATTTAATCAAAATCGCTCCAGCGGTTCAGTTTTTCTATCGCTATTCTCTCTCGCTCCCGTTTCCTTCCAGGCTTGCTCTCCCATTCCCGGTCCCTTTCTTTTTCCCGCTTGTTTTTCGCTCCCGGTCACTTTTCCGTTCCGCTTGCTTTCCCTTTCTCACACATTCTCTAGTTCCCGCTCACGCTCGCTCTCCAGTTTCTGTTTTTGTAACCGATCTCATTTTTACCGCGAGCTTCTTAACTTGCTTTCTTGTCTGTCTGTTTGTCCATGGTTATACGACGTTTTTCTTAACTTGCTTTCTTGCCTGTCTATTTGTTTGTCCGTGGGTATATTTCTATCGATTTTTGAAGCACTTCCTATCGTCAAATTTAACTAAAAACAACCATCTGCTAACTTTTAAGCAGGATATATCCGCTTTTTTAAATATTTGTCCCGCCTTCTGTCTCGCTATTCCAAAATAAAAAAAATTATACATGAGAATTTGATTCTGAAAATAGAGATTGTCCCGCTTTTTCTTCGAAAACATCTAGTAAGTCTACATTTACTAATTGTTTTGTGTGCTTTAACCTTTAGAAATTTCTTGTATAGTTTATAGTCCATATCTTGCATATCTCATACAAGATGAAACCGAGATGATCGAGATCTGAAAATATAATATTAGCTGAAATTTTTGAGAAGAGAAATAACTTCTAAAAATTATTAAAAGGCGCCCCACGTTTTTAGTTGAAAAAAAATATATTCGTTATGCGAATGTCCACAATTAATGCATGCCTCCATCAAGACATTTCTCAAACATCCCGGAGAAAAATTATTTTCTTCTTTTTAGTTCACAAAAAAGTGGTATTTTAAAAGATTTTTTATTTTTCTACAAAAACCTTCCCCTAGTGATTTTCAAATGTGTGTGAAAATTTTATTACTATCGGATGAATGATATAGCAATGCATAAAGGACATACAGAACAGACATGCACACAGACAGTTGATTCAGCTGATTAAAGTTTCAATTGCCACTATGAATGATTTAGTAGCGTGAATTTCTCGACAAACCTGACCAAATAAAATTAAGATTGCACTTTTGTTGAGTCTCCTTGGTGTTGAGACTCTCCCGATATTTAACGCTTTCAACTTCAACAGCCAATCCGTAAAGAAAGACTTGGAGATTAATTGTCATAGCCAAATTTAAAAAAAAATCACAGGAAAGAGAAACAAAAGTATCCAGCAATCAAAGCCAACATTTTATTTTGAAGAAGTCAAGCAGTGTAACAATTTTGGCGGAGCTTATACTTACCAAAGAAATGACCCGCTTACGGAAAGCAGTGCTCCTCCTGTGCAAAAATGAATCAGTTTGCGTTTGCTTGGAAGTGCTGTTTAAAGCGGGTAAATGCAACCCACGCAAACAACGAAATTCAGAAATATACTATTAATTCATCTGTTGCAAATAGAAATTTGATTTTATCGTATACCTACGTTCAAGATGGTTGATGGACAGCCTATAAAATTTAGATTAGATACTGGGGCGAATGTAAACACCATTATTCAAAATCATTTTGAGAAAATGCCCAATTTAAAAAGAAAAGCAAACGTCAGTGTACATCTACACAAGGTGAACGGGTGAATCAAACTTTACACCAGAGGCGTGGATTCAGCAAAATGTTGAGGGGGGGCGAAGATTTTTTAACTTAAACCCAGAGAATCTTCAAACAAAAATGACCATCCCAATATACATTTGTATGTTGTATTTTTATGTAAATCAGCCTATTAGTTTAAAAACACAGTTCAAAAAAGTTAACTTTTATTTAATATTGAATGCAGACAAAAAGCGTTTAAATTATGAATGTAACAAAGGGTATACGTTCTTTCATTTTTACAAAATTGTCCACTGAATCATCAAGATAAAATAGACTAAGGGTACTAAAAGATTGAAAAATACTAGCAGAGATTTAAGTAACTGGATATTAATCAACAAGTATGATAAATACTGTTTTCATCAACTAATCTAAATTCTCAATCAATCAATCAATCAATCAATCAATCAATCAATCAATTATTTATATAGCGCTATTTCCGCAGTGTTCAATAGCGCTCGGTCGTGAACTTAGTAAACAGATATGTTTTAAGTCCACGACGGAAAACTGTGAGAGAAGTAGAGTTAGTAAGAGAAGAAGGAAGAGAGTTCCAGAGATAGGGGCCAGAGTAGGAGAAAGAGCGTTTAGCAAAAGAATGCTTAATAGTGAAGATGCGAGAGTGATTACGAGAAGAAGAACGAAGACCAGACTTAGGAGGGATATGTATTAAATTAGTTAAGTAGAGAGGAGAAAGGCAATTTTTTATTTTGTACATTATTAAACATATTTTAAAAATCACCCTATATCTGAGAGGAAGCCAATGGAGAAGAACAAGAGATGGAGAGATGTGAGAGGAGTAGGAGGTGCGAGAAACTAAGCGAGCAGCCGAGTTGAAGGCTTTAGAGAGAGGATAGAGGGTAGTGTCAGGAAGACCATAGTATAGAGAATTGCAGTAGTCAATTCGAGACAGGACAAGAGAAGAGACTAGAAGTTGCAGCGAAGGATCATCCAGAAGTGGACGAAGCTGCTTGATAAAATCGTGTGTGAGCTAATAAAAATAATTTAAAATGAATTAGAAAAATCTTGGTGAGAGAGCTCAAGCAACCGGGTAAGATAAAAATATGTTTATTGTTCCTCAAGCTAGGACAGATACAAGGTTCTAAATTTCATACGAGTTTGATCGGATGGACCGAAAGCAAGCAATCAATCAATCAATCCATTACATTTTTATAGCGCTATTTACTTGGCGTTCAATAGCGCTCGGACACGAACTTATTAAACAGATAGGTTTTAAGCCCCGACGGAAAACAGTGAGAGAAATAGATTTAGTAATAGAAGTATGAAGAGAGTTCCAGAGAAAAGGACCAGAGTAGGAAAAAGAGTGTTCAGCAAAAGAATGCTTAACAGAAAAAAAGAGTGGAGAAGAGCAATTTTCAATTTTAAACATTAGTAAGCAAATTTTAAAAATCACCCTATATCTAAGAGGAAGCAAGAGAAGAAGAAAAAGATATGGAGAGATATGAGAAAAGTAAGAGGCGCGAGAAACTAAGCACTAAAAGATAGAAAAATCTTAGCTGTAGATTATAAGTAATATAATTTAAAAAGTATGATAAATACTGTTTTATCAACTAATCTAAATACTCGTTCATGGGTTAGCTAGAAAAGATATTTTTCTATTTGGTGGGAAAATCTTGAGGAAGGCCATGGCCCCCCTCAGCCCCTACCAATCCACGCCTCTGCTTTACACACGTTGGGAGTTGTGGAATTAGTTTTGTATCATCAATTCATCAAACAACAAACAATTGGAAGCTTTGTTAAGAACATATTTTTTTTACAGAAAACAAACTTATCACTTAACAAGTGCCTCTAAAATCAAAACTAGTCAAAACTGATTGTTTTATTTTGTAAGAATTTCTTTACCAATAAGGAATCTGCAGTTAGAGCAGTTTCAGAAAGGCTTAATTTTTTACAATCAACTCTGTATCAGCTTTACTCTGAAATATTTGATAGACTTGGAAAGTTCTATTTGAATACAACATTATAGTAAACGAAACTATTTCACCCGTGGTTCACCAACCACAACGTTTTACTACAGCTCCTCAAGACAAACTATAAAGCAAGAGCTTGAAGCCTCCGACAACTTCCTCCCCCCCCCGGTCATTAGGTTATTTTGGAAGTAAAAAACAAAAGAGGTTAGGTATATATACCCTAATGAGATATTAATTGCCCATTGCTGATGCCAACAGATTTATTCATATTTTATAACCATCTGGGTATTCTTCTGCGGCGGGTTGTTTTGTTATAGGTTTAACTTTATTTATTCAATGAAAAAATGAGCACTTAGGCTGGTGGAGGTGTATTCCCAGCATCCCCAATAGTGGGACCGTGCCTGACCACTGTATCTAAGAGTAAGAGGTAACCAGTGCAAAAGAACAAGAGAAGGAGAAATATGAGAGAATCGAGAAGTGAGTGAGGCTAGACGCGCAGCAGAATTGAAGAATTAAATAAGCGGAGAAAGAGCAGTGTCAGCAAAACCATAATAAAGAGAGTTAACAATAAAATTCAATTTAAAAAAATCTGTCGAATATGACCGGCTAATTACCCAAATTAGCCATTAAAAAAAACATTTTTTGTCCAAAACTTTTAATTTGGCTGCTTATATAAAAATTAAATCATTTTTGGAAGCAGCTTGCTACTTATACCTGCATAAACGTCGCTGAAATATGCTGTAAACATTCCCGAAAATTCACTTTTAAAAATTTATTAATACAAAACACGCTTTGACCGTATAGTATTTGTTCTTGCATTTTATTATTAACGACCAGATTTTAATATACAACATGTCTCTCTTCAAGAATTTTGTATTAGGAACTTTTAATATTACTTCTAAACGCTTTTCTAGAAGGTTTAGGTTTAATCGGCCCGGTAAGTTATTTTGAATTTTGACTTACAGTCTTTTACACTCTTAACACGAAATAGCTTTCATTGACTTTTCATTAGATTGCGTTTAAATTAAAGTTATTTAAAATTATTATTTTAGCAGTAGCAACCGCAGTAAAAAGCAATTCAACAACGAAATGGCAAAAAACCGCCATGCCGCAAGATCCTGCAGAACAGGATCTTTTATTAGAAACTGCCGAACATTTTGCCAGCCTGCACGACGAGGTCAGAAGCAGCGGCGATTATACATTGAGCAGGGATGAAATGATAAGGTTGTCGTTTTGTTATTTCAATGTGACTTTGTTGTTGTTTGTAAAATATATACAAAATCATAATTTATTATTTAGAGCTGAGAAAAAAGCTAAACAATGGTTGAAAAATAAAATCATAGAAAAAAAATACTTCAAGAAAGAACAAGAACCGAATTTGCTGACCTACGATGCCAAGGAGCAGATTCGCTATCTGAACGCTGAATACCCGGAAGAATGGACGCCGGAGAAGATATCGGAAAGTTTTCCGATCAGTGTCGAGGGAGCCAGAAAACTTTTGAAATCAAAATGCATGCTTAAAACTTTAGATGAAGTAAGAAAACACGATACGAGAGTCATCAAACACTGGGAGAAACTTGAGCCTCAGAAGTCTAAAGAAATCTGCTCCAGGTATCTTGGAGCAGGTTTCAAACCTCAGGCTGCAGACCTGGCTCGCCTGTCGGGCGTCAACGCGTCTCTACCAGCACCGCTGAAAAGACTTTTCCAGATTCTTCCTGAGAAATCTGAAGACAGACAACCAGGGAAGCTGGAAGCTATGGTTATTAAACATATAATGTTGAAAGAGGAAAGAGAGAAACAAGTAGAGCTTTTTAAAAGTGCAGGATTCGAAATCGTTGGTGCGACTGAAAGCATTTCTAATTCGAAACAAAACTTCAATAAGAATCAGCTTAGGCTCGAGAGTGGGAAGGACATCAAGGTTACCACGGAACCAAAAAGCAGAAACTATTCAAACAGGAAAAATGTAAATAAAAAGAAATGATAGATAACCAACTGTACTTTTTATTTACCTATTTCAAAGCTAAAAAAATAAAAAATTAATAAAGCCTTTGATTGTTCATAAAAACTATTGATTGTTTTTAGCTGGTTTACCACATTGAAAAATCTAGTCATACTTCGTATAGCTGTGGTGTTCGTACCTACATGCACTCAACCAGGGACAGTGCTTTGGATCCTAGTTGATCACAGCTCAATCCACTTTCAAGCCCTGTACTACCATAGGAAAATTTTATTGGGTGGTTGCTATGATATGGTGTGGTTGTGAAAAGAGAGTGGTGCCAGTATGTAAAATGTAAATGTATTGAACATTAGAGTGCTACTTCGTATTGATAATACCACAGCAGCGCCGGGAACTGCTCGTGCATATGGGATCACACAGTGTTACCTGCCACCCGCACGTGTCTCCGAAATCTGAAAGTGCCGAACCCTATTACACCCCAGTCGCGAAACTGGTACTCATTTATCGACCGTGAAGGATGAAAGGCTGTGTTGGCCTGAGTGGTGTGAGTGAGTTCCTTGCTCAACGGAATTACGCCTCGCCGTGAGTGAGATTTGAACCCACGACGCAGGATGATAGCATAACTGCTTTCACCACTGTGCTATGGCGCCTATATTGGGAAATAAATTGATTACAGGTTCTGAAGTTATTTACTGTCATCATATGAAGTGCAAAAGTAGATCAGAACCCATATAATGAAAAGATTTAAGATTAAAACCATAGAAAGTGAAAAAGATTCCGTATCCTTGCATTTATTTTAGGCCAGATTTTACTCTGCGTCTTTATGCAAATTTTATATTAGAAACTTGCAAAATCATTTTTAAATGTTTTTCTGGAATAGAAGGTTGAATCATCTTATTAACAGTAAGTGTTTGATTGGGAAGCTATCTTTTCTTTATTTTTTGTACTCTCAATTTTAAACTAATAATTAATACCTTGCTATTGTACTGTATGCGGCAGCTACTTTAGCTGTCTTTAACAAAGATGCTGCAATCTCAGCTCTCAACCTATCACATTTTCATCCTTAGACATAAAGAGTTGAGATATAACTTCAGGCCTTATGACAATAAAGTTAGCAGCTCTGCTGGGTCCCCAAATAACATAGAAAAAATTTTTGTGTCAGAGTCGTGTCATAGATCATTGGAAAGGTAAGGGAAAGTTGGCAGATAAGTCAGAGAACGTGCATAACTATAAAACATAGACCAGAACCAGTCAAATGCCCATGTTACAAGTTAGCTAAAGTAAATGCCATTATTTTTTGTAATTGTATGGCGTACAAACAAATTTACTTTCGAAAATAATAAAAAAAGTTATGAACAAAAATGTCACGATTTTCGGTTTTCTCTATCTCAATGTATGATGACTTGATTCTCACCCTTGTTTGGAGCCCTATGACTTATACAGCTTTTAATTTTCACTGACCAAGCCTGTCATTTTGGGTGACATGGGTGCTGGCAATAGTTAGTCATAGTGGCTATTATGTTGTCTTTTGAACCAGATTAATGGTAGTTTTTGTTTACCACATTATTCACATACATACATATATATTATTATTATTATTATTAAGTGCTACACTGACATTAGCTGTGCCATGACTTTAGAGATGGATGAATTTCTTCATGACTTTCCCACTAAGACCTTTTACAAGTAGAAACATGAACACGGTTTTTGATTGAAATAAAAAAAATACGACAACACAGTCTCATTTCACTTGCATATTTCTCAAGTAAAGAATTAAAAATCAAGTATCAGATAATGGTTTAAAAACAACGACACCAACAAGTTCACGACACGCCTTCCAGGGATGTACCTGGCCGGAAAGTCAAACAAGCTCACGACATACTATTAACGATGTTTATAAAATATTACATGACACGTAATCCTGTTACTAAATATACAAATAACATCTTTAGAAAATTAATTTTTTAAAGATAGTAAGAGAAAAGATGGATGTTTCACGATTTTGACCAAAAACGTGCGTGCATTTTGTATGAACTGTCAGTCATAAGGGAAACACGTATGACAAATGATATTGAATTATGCATGCCATGTGTATACGAAATGAAAATATCTCATTGTAGCAATGAACACTATGAAAATAAAGTATCAAAATCACAGAGAACCACATCGTCTCGTGTCAAAATTACAAAAAACTACAACGTCGCGTGTCATCGACGCATCACCAGGGAGTCGATAAACAATTTTATGATGCAAAATTTAGTACTCGAGAGGCAATTTACCAAAGAACTTCTCAATCAAACGTTTTAAATTTCGATCACCAATAAAAAAAGTTGAAAGTAAATCCCGTTAAAATAATTTTTAAGCAATAAGAAAGTGAGGCCGTGAAATTACAAATGATCTCAGTCGATTCGACAAGATATATAATTTTATGTTGTAATGCTACACACAATGTTTCATAGGACCATTAATACGACACTACACCTATGAAACAACCAATTACTGAATTCTGAATTTAGAAATAAAAAATTTATATCATTAATGAAAAGATCAGACCAGTCTTTCAGCACTCACATGAAACTAATATTACTAGCTCTTCGCGGCAACACATTTATCAGAAGAAGAAGAAAGAGTTCGCGAACCACATCCTAGTAGTTAAAAAAGCTTGCAAAGTGCTACGTTTACAATTTCGTCTGCAATATTTTGAGAGTTCCACCACACTGGACTGCCATGTTAGTAACAATTCGCACTCTTCTGAGTAGCCAGTTACAAGTTATGTTTGCAGAAGAACAATTTACCGAGTAGAAAGAATCTATTGCACATATCAAATATAGTACTATCGTGTTTGAAAGGGCAAGGAAATGCCTAACATGAACAAAGATTAATACATTCTGGGTAGCAAATGATGTCATGAAACGAAAAGAAGATAGGACAACAAGCAAGAGGACTTAAATTTAAATAAGTAAAGCATAAATAAATAAAAACTCAAAAATAATAATATTAAATAATAATGACAATTTCTAACCATGATACAGAAGAGTCTTCAACAGATGAAAGAAAAAAAATACTGTTGCATCATGAACCAATCAAGTCGACATTTAAGAAAGCAATTATGTACATTTTTTTTATTATTATTTGGATAAATTAAATAATAATTACAAATAAAAGAAAACTAATTTAAGATGAATTCAGAAATGCAGACATGCATGTTACAAAGAGTTGTATGCATTAAACAGAGTTGTACGCATTAAACAGAGTTGTATAAGTTACAGCATGTAGTTTATAATTAAGTATTGAATAGGTGTACACAAGATGATAACGAATTAATGAAGAGTTGAAATCCACGCATAAATTGAAAGCAAACAACTCCAATTAAATATTACAAACGTAATAATACACAAACGAATGACAACACAAATGACTCACAAGAAGAAAAAAAATCACCATTTCAAAAATCATCCCTCACCTCCTCTCTTTCTTTGTAAGTCATGATAACGATTTCTGATGACTTTTATCCATCGAGCAAATTTCCATAAAAATTACTCTACCAATAACCCCACAAAAAAAAACAGAAATTAGAGATATAAAAAAAGAAGAGGAAGAGACAAATATGTTAACCATGCACATAAAATTATCATTCTTATCTCTGTTAGCAGTACAATAAAACCTTAAACAGTTAGGCCTATGCACGAACAAGTTAGCATAAAGCTTTTTACAAGCAGCATAAAATAGCAAATAAGGACAAAAGAGCTATCTATTGAAACAGTGGCCAACCAACGACGACTTCAAGCTACATTCTTTCAAAGACACTAATGTGAAATAATACTTCTAACAACTCGCGCAAATATAGTGCTCGAAACTATGAACTATGCAAGTAAGACATTCAGTGTGTGATATTAGGGAGTTTTGGGATGTAATAGGTTAATAGAGAAGAGAACCGGATTGGCTAGCTGGCCCACAATGGAATTGTTAGAGACGCCTATATAGGTGACATTAATGGTGTGAAGTACCTTGGTGGTGATATGAACAATGTCACATGATGACAAGAACAACCGACAATCTATCAAAGAAAGACCAGAAAGAGTAGTTGAATAACCATGTCAGAGGAGGTAATGGCCAAAACGAGTCAATAAATAAAATCATTGACCAATTATTGGCTGCCACCTCTTATTGATGGGTTGGCTACCATCATAGCCTCGGGAACGACAGCCTGGATGAGAGGAGATTTTTCCTTTTCTCTCTTTGGCGAATCACCTGTCTTATCCTTGCTGTGGTCAAATAAGAGAAGGGGTAACATTCCCAGCAGGCAACCAATGGTGATGCCAATAGCACGTCCCTTAAGAAATTTGCATGATTAATTATCAAAACAAATATTGAAATAAAAATCAAATATAATTAACTTAGGTGCAAGATTAAAAAAGAGTTAATAACTTGAATTTACTAAAATTTAAGTAAGTCATTCATCTTTATGTAATGCAAAGTTTACTTGAAAAGCAGCTCCTAACATCAACAAAATTTAAAATACATATGTAAAACTATATAAGTATGCTTAGTGGCTTGCATCTTGGGTTGATACTAAAGTAAATTCAACAATGATAATGAGAGAACATAAAAAAAATCTACTAACGAAAGCAGTCATCCATCTGATGGCTCGAAAGTGGAACTGGGCCGGGGAGAGATTCGGCTGGATAGATGAAAACTTCTCAACCATGTTTTCAATGTAGCCAGCAGTTCTGAGGCATATAAAAGATATTTGGTGTGAAAAATTTCACAATTTATTAATGTAAAAAAAGCAACAATTGATAGGTTTCAAGTGAAAACAAAACAACAAATTACCCCACTCCAGCCAAGTCCGAAATGAGATTACCCAGTGCCGCAGCTATTTAAAAAAAGAGTAACAGATAAGATTTATGGCACAATTACGTCTCTGGCCACAAGAGAATGTTTATCTGATTAGAAGAATAATTATTATAACTACATACCAATAAATAGATATAACTTCCTTACCAGCCATAGTCGATATTCCAAGGAAGAAACCAAGCTGTATGTCAATGTATTCTCCCTGCGAACAAATTCAATGAAAGGATAACTTATAGTTCGATGAAACAAAATCACGCAGATAACATTAACAAAAATGTTGAATCTCAGCTTATACTGATCTAACATCTACACCACAAAAAACTCATTTCTGTACTACTCAATTTTATACACAAACACACAGTATATACAGAACTGGAGACAGTATGCTTTGTGTTTTTTATTATCTCTTGGAATGAAGAATGGGCATCATCACTAATACCACATCCAACCCAATTCCAACAAAAAACGTCTAACTTTAACTCACAGCAATGATCATAATGCCGTTGTCCAAAAAACCAAAACCAATGAAAGGCAAGCAGTTAATCAGGAAGACTACAAATTGATAAAAAAATTATTAATTACTACCTACAATAGGCTACAAATTAAAATTATGAGATGAGATGGTATGAAATGATAATAAAACCTTAGTGTGGACTTATTTGTTGCTATATCGGTACCCGACTTTAGTAAAAAACATTTTATCACACAATTTTTAATAAATTATTAATATAGAAAATAAGTTAACATTTTGAACACAAAGAAGTTAATTCTACAGCAACAAATATTTGTAAGTCCATCACAGATTTTCACATATATACCAGATTCACTTATAAGTGGAAATGCTGACATTTGAACAAACACGATAAAACTCTACTTGCTGCAATTTATGCAGTTGTACCTTTATATAGCTCTGAAGATGATAATGGTTCAACAACTACAGTTGTCTCATCTGCAAAGCAAAATAACATAGTTAACATTTTTAAAATTATCAGTGTAGAATATTGATTGATTTAAATGAAATCCCCAATAACATCAATAAAAATATAATCCAAAAATGTTAGTAGAGTTATTCATTTGTTTGTGAGTTATGCTTTAACAAAAATTATATTTATGTATATAAGCAAAGATTTAAATTTTGGTACTAGTTTGTTTTTATAAAACTCTAAATTAAACCTTTCTTTTCTGAAATGATTTTCAGCTGATCCATGAGTAGTTTGCGACCAGTAGGATCTAAATTGAGGGCAAGATTCCGGGCATCTTCTTCTGTGTTTACCGGAGGGTACCACATTCTGCTGCCACCCCGAGCTCTAGGATCTCTAATATTCGTCGTGGGCCACTTCCAATGGCCGCTGCTTCTCGGAAGATTGTTCAAGTTGCTTGCTGAATTGAAATGACGCGTCTTACCGGCTTCAGTGACCAATGACCGAACGCCCAGGACAGTCCTAGCGTTAGACATAACACCTCTGACTAGCAGACGTCTAAGTGGTGCCAAATGCATACCTCTCACTTTATATTAAATGCTTTCTAATATGTATTTGGCAGCGATTTTCCAGGACGATACTGGGTGTTGGATGGTGCCCCCTGTGCCCAGAGGACACACAAATGAGTGCAGAAATTGCCCTTTCTAAGCCGTAACAGCCAAATGTTTTGTTTGAAACACGTTAAAATAATGATGAAAACCGTTTTGAGTTAAATAAAACCCCTAAAAAATTGTTTAAAAACCGAAGAAAACTGAATATCGGATCACCAATAAAGAATAAAAGCAGCCATGAAACTTCAACAGCTCGGGTGCGTTCCGTTCCTTGGCTGAAGTTTTATAAATAGGCTATATTTTTAAAATGATTATTATAAATGTTAAAAATATTATTTGTCAATTTACAAACTTTGCAGCTCTTGGAAAAGTCAAACTAATGAAATCGACAGACAAAAAACGCTAGAAAAACTTTGCCTACAATAGAAGTCGTGTTTTCCATTCGGGAAATAAAATGTTTGAAATTTAACTCTAACGTTATTTTATTAAAAATTTTTTTTGTTAAGATACTTTAAAAACACGTAGTATTATAATGAACGCGTTCAGCTAGTTTTGCTGGCATAGGCGGATCCAGGGGGCTCGGGCCTCTCTTAGAAACTTCAGCAAAAATTCTGAATTTTAATTTTTAATTAAATTGCAATTCTATCCTGCTTGTCTGTAACCTGAGGCTTTATCTTTAATAAATTGACCTCTCGACTATCAATAAGTAATATGTCAATTCCAGCAGGATATTGAACGCTCTTTACTAAATTTACCAATAAGTGTTTTGTCAATTCCCGTCTTGGAAAAATTTTCAACAAATTCAACATTTAAATTATGTTTAGCTCTAGAGAAGAACTTTTTTACTTAGGATTGGACACATGGTTTCCGCGACCGATAAAACAGGCTTTTTGCAGCTTTTAAAAAACATGCTTTTCTAAAAAAAACTAACATATCGAAAAACACACACATGCAAACTATTATAATGTATTGATAACAACCACTATGTAAAACTGTACCAAATTTTACAACTATTCAAATCAAAGTTTAAATATATATCGACAAAAAATTGGCGACGATTAGTGACGATTACCCAAATATTTTCATAAAATCCACATAAATAACAAAATTTTTAAAAATCATAATAGTGTTTTTACCAAAATTTATTTAATAACGTTTTTTAAAGCTCGAATTTTATTAAACCCAATAAAGAAAATAGAAATCAATGATGTTTTTGCATAATTTGTACGAAAAATGTTTATAAGTGAAAAATGCAAGCAAAGAAGATATAAATTAATTACTTCAAAATAAAAATATCATGTGGTTTCATTCAAAGGTGAAATTGATCTGTGGGCTGGAAAGAAACTTTTTAGTTTGATAGATGTCACTTAGTTAAGGGAAATTGAATAACATCGGTAGCAATTTAGTTTTTCAAGTTCGATGGAAGAAAGAAAAAAAAGTTGACATATGTGATTGAGGTCAAATTTTTACAACTGTTGTTTACTAAAGCTATATACAGGGTGGGCCAAAAAAGTGATACGGTTTCATACAATCAAATATAATTTAGACAAAATAATTCCAAATAAAGTATTAAAATACTGCATTGTTAGCGGAAATTTTAGTGTTTGGAAATTTTCAAGTCAATTGGACTTATAGAAATGGTCGAAAAATTGATTACAAAACAGGGATCCGTCTCACGTTTTTTGGCCAACCCTGTATAGGTAGATATATGTATTTGATATTTGCCCAATGCTTTTATCTTCCGAACGAAAAGTCTGGTTGACAATTTTTTATTACTTACAGTTAAATATTATTGTTTTTAAGTTTTTAGTACATTTGTGTATAAACGTTTAAAAAAAATTTTATTTTTAATTTTCATTGAATAAATCATTTTTTTAAATTTTTTAAAATCTAAAAACGGATTAATGTATTCTCACTGGATATACACCTGCCTTGCATGCATAAAATAAACTTTTCACAACCATCATTCCCAGGCGATCACGGTCACTATTCCAAGTAATAACCGGAATCGACGCTACTTAAATTTGGTGATCGGACGAGCACTGGTGCTTTAAGAATGCGATGAAACAAACAAACAAACACAAACAAAGCAAGTTAATATAAGCATTGTAAAAAAGAAAAACACGAGAGTAAATAAAAAGTTTAATTTGAATTCTTTTTCTTTTGTTTTACTGAAAAAGAAATTCAAAATATTTTGCAACGGCTGCATAACGTCAGTAATCAAAACTTTAAAAAAACTAAAAAAAAATTTTTTGGCCTCCTTACGAAACTCTTGGATCCGCCGCTGTTTGCTCGTAATTTTATTATTATAAAATGTTCTTTTAGGACTCCTACTACTAAATCTTCATTTGAGTCCAAATCCATTTTCTAACCCAATAATATCATCTATTATTTGTATTTTAATCATGTAGTTCTAGAACTACATATGTTTCTATTTTTTTTTATTATAGTTTATAGTCCTTTACACCAAGTGTTTTAAGACTGAACTACATATGTTCCATTGTTACGTTTTTATAGCTTTTTTCTTCTTTTAACGTTTCGTGATTTTTTCATAAGGATTCGATTCTCTTTCATTTTCCCTCAAATCTTACTTAGTACACAAATAATAAAAAATAATTATATTAATAAGAATAAATAATTTGGCGAAATCTTATTTCGTGATTTATAAAAATGATTTTGATTTTCCTGAGTTCTGTTCCAGGTTTTATATAAAAATATTATATTATATATAAATAACAAGTAAAGGAAAAACGAGTTTTTCAACATAAACTTTGATTTCAAATACACTCAATTTAGAAACACGAAATATGTTCAATTTTTTTTAATTGTCATCCAATATAAAGCTATTCTGAAAGTTTCAGCTTCCTAGCTAGTCAAAAAGCTGGTTAAATTTTACTTGCAAGATTTGCGTACAGAAAAAGAAACACACACATACACAAACAGAGATTGTAACCTAAATAAAAGTTTGTAATAAAGATCAGATTATGTATGTATGTCCTTTATGTATTGCTACACCATTCATCCGATCGTAATGAAATTTTCATACAACCTTGAGAGTCAGTGAGAGAAAATTATTGTGGAAAAATTATTTAAAAAAACTTTTTAAAATGCCACGTTTTTGTGAACTGAAAGAAAGAAAATAATTTTTCTCTTGGCTGTGTGAGAAATATTTTGATGGAAGCATGCATTAATTGTGGACATTCGTATAACGAACAAGCCATAATTTTTTAAAACATAAAACGTGGAGCGCCTCATACTCAAATTGACTTGTACTAATTGACTTGAAATTTTTATAGCTTCTTCTTACAAACGCAGGGGCTGTCCTGGGAATGCTTGACATAAAAAAATTTAAATTAAATTAACTGTAAATACACGGATTAAAGCTAATACAAACTTACAGTTATTCTCTTCAATTTCATAAGATGTCCGTTTTTTTTTAATAAAGCTGTCATTTAAAGGCTAACTTTGTTTTATCTAATTAGACGAGAAAAGCAGCCAACAATAAGATTAAACTTATCTTTTTAGTTTTTGAGTTTGAACTTTGAACTTTTTGGACTGGGTCTAATTTCATTTCGAAAACACGTTTCTCAGTAAGAGGTGATATTTTTTGCAATTTTGCTTAGAAAATCATTTTTAAAACAAACTTTGTAGAAATGGAGTTGAAAAATAAAGGTTAGTAGTATGGAGGTAGTAGGTACATTTCTCTAGTTTTTTTTGGCAAGAACATGGACAATATAATAAAAAAATTACATTTCAACTATATTTTTAGAATCACGATACTTTGACCGTGTACACTAGTGTACATATATTACAAAAATGTACGGTTTACATATAATACCTGAGATGATGTTATGCGCTTACTTGCTTATTTGTATTTTAAATTTCTTTAGATGATTTATGGCTAACTGTTGTTTTTTAAATCAATTTGAGACTGTTATTATTTATTATCATTATAATCATCAGCTTTTGTCTAATTTTATTTTTTAACCAATAATATAATTATTTTATATTTTCTAAAACTATTTTTTACTCTGCTTTTTACAAACTTTTATTTAGGCTACAATTTCTGTTTGTGTGTGTGTGTGGCTTTCTTTGTACACAAATCTTGCAAGTAAATTTTAACCAGCTTTTTGACTAGCTAGGAAGATGAAACTTTCTGCATAGCTTTATATTGGATGACAATACATAATTCAATTAAAAAAAATCAATTTGAACATCTTTCGTATTTCTAAATCGAGTGTCTTTGAAATGAAAGTTTGTGTTGAAAAACTCGTTTTTTCCTTTACTTGTTATATCTGTTGTTAAAACATACTTTGCAGCTCTCAGGTGTGAAATGATCATTTGAAAACTCTCCATCTTTTCCTATTTGCTCTTCCCCATTCTTTTTTCTATCCTTTAATACCGGCACCATTTCAGAAAAGGCCAAATTGAGATGCATGGGACGGGATGCACAGGGATGATTATGATGGAGCCGTCAGTAATGGAAATAAAACAAAAGTTAAGTTTTCTTCATTTTTTTAAATTTTTGCTGCAGTCGCTGTCGCCAGCATTGGTATAAACGTAGAGTGACTCTAAATATTTTCTTTTTAAATATATCGTTACATTATTTCAAAGAAGCTAATTTAAGTAAAATTTGATAAAATTGGTCTCATGTAAAAAATGGAAAACTGATTATAAACAAGTAAAGGAAAAACGAGTTTTTCAACACAAACTTTGATTTCAAATACACTCAATTTAAAAATACTAAAGAATTTCAAAATAATTTTTTTTTAAATGAATCATGTATCACCATCCAATATAAAGCTATGCTGAAAGTTTCAGATTCATAGCTAGTCAAAAAGCTGGTTAAATTTCACTTGCAAGTATTGCGTACAGAGAAAGACACGCACACACAAACAGAGATTGTAACCTAAATAAAAGTTTGTAAAACATGCTGAATGAGAAAGAGTTTAGCGACGGGGAGAAACGTAACCCCCACGTTAAGCCGTAATGTTAATAGACATCTGGCTTTAGTAGAAGTAATGAGAAATGACTCTGAAATTGTTGAAGTTGGATTTAATTGATCTATAATTATATAAATGTGGTTAAATATGAAAGTTGCAAAGAAAGTAGTTGAAGATAATTAAGTTGCATTCAGTAACATCTTTGTATTTAAGCAGAAAAGCCAGGCAAGAAAAGAAATGTTTTCTCTTTTTTCGGGTTAATAAGTTTAAAAAAAGTTTTTACAATTTATTTTAAATCTCGGATTTGAGAAAAAACTACTTGAAAAGTATCTCAAGAATTATTTTGAAAAACATTTTGTATTTGAAGATTAGCAATTTATTTATTTTACTTACACCATTTATAAAAAAGATTTTCTAGGTGAAAGAACTTTGTAGCCGGAAATGAAGGAAAATTCCAAGAAACGCGACGAAGAATGATAAAAACTTAATTGTACTGACGCATAGAAAAAAACTCAATTGTTCTGATGCATAAACATAGAAAATCAATTGTACTAATGCACATGCATAGGAACTCTAATGTGTACTTATTGTACATGCAAGGGAATTCAATTGTACTGATGCATGAGCATAGGATATCAATTGAACGTTTGCAAATGCATATGAACTTTATTGTATTGATGCATATAAACTCTATTGTACTGATGCATATAAACTCTATTGTACTGATGCATATAAACTCTAATGTACTGATGCATATAAACTCTAATGTACTGATGCATATAAATTCCAGTGTACTGATGCAAAAATTGTAATGATGCATGTTAGTGTTAGGTTAGAGTAAGAAGAAGATTGGATCCAATAGGAAATTATTAAAATATAGCTTATAAAAATATTCTTTTATGACAATTTTAATAACAAGAAAAATGTAGTTTCAATTTTTAATATTTTTAACTAGGTAGTTGTATGGCAAATAAGGCACCCGTTGAATTTAAATTAATATTTAAATGAAAGGAACAAATTACGATTTACGACAGGAAATAGTTAGGTGTTCTCTACATACAGCCATTTCAGTCTTAAAACACCTGACTATGAAATATTATAAAACAAAAAGTACAAAAAAAACGAATTTTTCAACACAAACTTTTTTTTTAATGAATCATGTATTGTCATCCAATATAACGATATGCTGAAAGTTTAAGCTTCCTAGCTAGTCAAAAAACTGGTTAAATTTTACTTTCAAGATTTGCGTACAGGAAAAGACAAACACACACACACACATACACACACAAACGGAGATTGTAATCTAAATAAAAGTTTGTAAAAAAAAGATATTAATATAATAGATTATTATTGATCTTTAAATTGTAATACCGTAGCGCAGTTTAAAGCATATTTTGGTGCAAAATTTAGATTAGGCGTTAAAATAATTAACGGCGTTAATTTTTTTAATGCGCACTAATTTTTTAGCGGTAATTTTTCCGAATTAATCGCGATTAATTTGCAGCTCATTTATATATATATAATTCAAATAATTAGGTGTTAATTTTTCGTCGATACAGGCTCGGTTAAATTTTACTGACCAAGTTTTGTTGCAAACTTTTTCGATTATAGGAGATAGTTCACGTAATTTAACTCGCCCACAAAGTTGTTCAAAGAACGCTCGATTATACAAATCTTTATTACTTTTTAACTTAAAAGTTTCGGCTATTTTTTCAGCCATCTTCAGAAAAAGCAAAAAGCCGGGCGGTACAGGAACCGAACATAAACAAAGACGCATAAAAACAAATAATGAAATGTGGAAGTACGTAGATAAAAATAAAATTATGACCAAAACAAAATGCGAGGGAAGGTATTAATTAAGACTAAAATCAAAGGAGCAAATATAAATTAAATATAACATAAGAATATATATATATATATATATATATATATTCTTATGTTATATTTAATTTATATTTGCTCCTTTATATATATATATATATATATATTCTTGTTATATTTAATTTATATTTGCTCCTTTATATATATATATAAATATGTACTCTATCTATATATATAAAAATGAATGTTTGTATTTATGTATGTTAATGTCCTTTATGCATTGCTACACCATTCATCCGATCGTAATGAAATTTTCACACAACCTTGAGAGTCAAGGGGAGTCAAATAAAAAAAAAAATTTGAAATCCGTCACAAAATGAGCGGAGCGGAGCGGGTGAGCGAGCGGGAACTATATATATATGTATGTGTGTATGTATGTGTGTATGTATGTATGTGTATGTGCATGTATGTGTGTCTGTGTGTGTGTTTATGTATGTACTAGCGGAGATACCCGGCGTTGCCCGGGTTTTTTAGAGGTTTTTCTAATGTTTGTCTCTTTCTCTCCCGCTTCCTTTCCCACCTGCTTTCCCACTCCCGTTCGCTTTCCCGTTTTCGGTCGTTTTCCCGCTCCCGGTCGCTTTCCCGCTGCCGGTCGCTTTCCCGCTCCCGGTCGCTTTCCCGCTCCCGGTCGCTTTACCACTCCCGGTCGCTTTCCCGCTCACGTTTGCTCTCCCATTCCCGCTCACGCTTGCTTTTCCGTTCCCGCTCGCTGTCCGTTCCGGGTCGCTTTCCCGTTTCTATAATAGACAAACTAACCCACAAACATTCATATATATATATATATATATATAGTCTTAGCAAATCTATTTTACGTTTTATAGGCTAACAGAAGTTATGAAAGAATGGAAAAGAAAAAATGAGCGTGAACGGGAGAGCAACCGTGACCGGGAATGGGAGAGCAAGCGTGAGCGGGAACGGGAAAGCGACCGGGAACGGGAAAGCGATCGGGAACAGGAAAGCGACCGGGAACGGGAAAGCGACCGGGAACGGGAAAAGCGACCGGGAACGCGGAAAGCGACTGGAATCGGGAGAGAAAGCTTGGAAGGAAACGCGGAAAGCGACTGGAATCGGGAGAGAAAGCTTGGAAGGAAACGCGAGCAAAAGAGAAAATCGATAACAAAACTTCTGAGCGGGAAAGCGACCGGGAGCTGGAAAACGACCGAGAGCGGAAAAGCGACCGGGAACGCGACGAAAACGGGAAAGTGGAGAACTGACTGACTGACTGATAATCAACGCCGAGCTCAAACGCCTCATCCTAGGAGCGTGAAATTTGGAAATTATATTGCTTTTATTGCGTAAGCATCCATTAAGAAAGGATTTTTAAAAATTTTGCTCCTGAGGGGAAGAAACTGGAAAACAAACTTTTTTCTAAAACAATGTTTATCTCGAAAACCAAAATACGTGTTTTACCATTTTTTGAAAATTCGGTTTCCCGGACCTCAAATGTGGGTTGGAAAATTGGGTTATTTGGTTTTTAAAATAGCTGCTACTCAAAAAATGTGAGTGCTACAGGAGTAAAAATTAGTATTTAGTTTTTACTCCGAAAATAATGAAATACGTGTTTTAGCATTTTTTGAAAATTTGTTTTCAAGGACTTCAAATATGGGGTGGAAAATAGGGTTATTTCTTTATTAAAGTAACTGCTACTCAAAAACTGTAAATACCACAGATGTAAAAATTAGTATTTAGTTTCTATTCTAAAAAAAAGATATAAGTGTTTCACCATTTTTTACAAATTTGGTTTCCAGGACTTTAAATGTGGGGTGGACAATAGGATTACTTAGTTTTTAAAGTAGCTGCTACTCAAAAATTGTGAATGCTACAAAAATAAAAATTAGTATTTAGTTTCTACTCTAAAAATAATGATATACGTGTTTCACTATTTTTTGAAAATTTGGTTTTTAGGACTTCAAATGTGGGGTGGAAAACAGGGTTGTTTGGTTTTTAAAGTAACTGCTACTCAACAACTGTAATTGCTACAGATGTAAAAATAAATTCTTAGTATGAAATTTGGAACTTATATGACTTTTATTGCGTAAGCATCCACTAAGAAAGGATTTTTGAAAATTTTGCTGCTGAGGGGAAGAAACTGGAAAACAAACTTTTTTCTAAAATAATGTATATCTCGAAAACCAAAAATTAAGAAATTTTGAAATTTGGTATATTGATTCTTCTTGAAAAATAAAAAGATACGTGTTTCACCATTATATGAAAATTCGGTTTCCCGGACCTCAAATGTGGGTAGGAAAACTGGGTTATTTGGTTTTTCATCAAGTATATAGAATTTCTAGGCCTGTAAAAACATGCCGGGCCCAAATTAGACGGGACGTGCCGGGCCTGGAATTTTGGTTTTGAAATGGGCTGGGCCAAGTTGTCGACTAGCCGAGCCCACACCTATGGATGAACGGTTCAAATTCTCTTATTTCATGCGAGCGAAGCCGATACGGGCAATGCTAGTATATATATACATACATAAATGAGCGAAAACGGGAAACCAACTGAGAGCGAAAGATAGAGCGGGAAAGGGAAAGCGACCGAGAATGGGAAAGCAACGGGAGCGGGAAAGCGACCGGGAGCTGGAAAACGACCGAGAGTGGGAAAGCGACCGGGAGCGGAAAAACGACAGGAACGCGACGGGAACGGGAAAGCGGAGAAAGCAACGGGAGCGAGAGAGACAAACATTAGAAAAACCTCTAAAAACCCCGCTAGTTTATAATAAAAGTATATATAGTAAAAACATTTATAATAAAGGCAAAAAAATAAAAACAACAAAATCGCAGCTATTCATTATCGATTACTAATCAATAACATTATATTCAACAATAAACCAATCATGAGTATTTACTAATTTTCGAGTATCAATTCCTTGTTCCAGTTCTTTATGTCTTTCTAAAAAGTCTTCTACTATGTCATCGAAAAGCGATGGTTTTGATTTAACAAACTTCAGGATATCATCAATCTCAGGAATAAAACTTTTTGTGAATTGGTAGTATTTTTCAAATGCAATTATTAAATGAGGCACAATTAAAAATATGTCTTGTTCGTAAGACAAAAGTATTGAAACCCAACCGTATTTTGGTAATAATAACTCTTTCCATAACAAATCTGTTGGAGAATTAGAGTTCAACTGGTATATCAAATTTTGACTATGTCTACCACTAAGCATCCTCTTTACAAATTTTTCAAGTTCACCGTTTTTCAGGCCAATTTCGGATAAAATACAAAATAATTCTAGACATAATAGTTCACAGCCGTGGTAAACACCTCGGTGTATAAATTCAATAATGATGGGAATCTTCGTTCTTATGCTTGTATGATGTTTTTTCTCATTTGCCAGCTTAATCAAACAGCGAAGTACTTCTGAAAACTCTAATGTTTTCCAGAAAACAACTTTCATAGACGCTACAAGTCCATCAACTGTATGCAAGTTACTTACAACCTTGGAGTTTATGTTTGAAAAAAATTTGAATTCATCCTTATTGCATCGGAAACGTAGCCCTAAATACTGCAAACGTTTTGGGTAAGTCCAAGTGATAGATTCTTCCAACGAAATCCAATGATTACTGATATCTAAATAAACTAAATTAGGTAATTTGTCTATCATTCTGTATATCAATTCTAGATTCCGGTTATTAATTATTTTAAAACAGCTGTTTTCACTCATGTCCAGATTGGTTAAATTAGAAAGATACGATATTGAATTGACCAATTTTTCCAATGATTTACCAGCAGACGTATGTATAGCCAATTTTTGAAGACTAACAAAACGGGAAAACTTGTTCATGGTTTGTCTTGCATACCCACAACCAGATATACATAAAGTTTTTAAATTTTCAGAAGGAAATTGAATATTAAAAATATCAATTAGATCCTCTTTTTTTGTGATATAATTAAAACAACAACAACGCAGATAAAGTTGCAGTAATTTAGGACACAGCCACGCAGACAGTTTGTTTTTGTTATTTTTGCTATAAGTTATAATAAGGTGACAATCAAACTTTAATTCAATGTTTTCCAAGTTTAAGGACAGAGATGGATTTTTGTAAAAACGACGACACAACTTGAATGTTTGCTTGGACAAACTTGTGTCATGAAATGAAAATGAAGTTATAGTAAGCGAAAAACGAGCAAAGTTTCCTATGTTCAAAATGGTTTTCATGGGCTGAAAAAAATTGTCACTTTCAAAACCATCAAGTATCAATTCTTGGTAACATTTACTTTTTAAATAAAATGGCATAATATATTCTAGATGTAGTTTCATTCCTATTTTTTGACTTCTTGAAATTATTTCTCCAAAAATATGTGATGACAGTTTTACATAATCTTTAACTTTGAAAGAAAAACATTTCATTTCTATAAATGGTTCGAGAAAAGTTTCTTTGAAGTTAAGTAAAACAAAATCTATGCAAAACATCTTTAATGATGGTTTTTGGTGTGGCTGATGACTCATTTCTTATTTTTTTCAATTTAGTTTATGAAACCAATATTGTGTTATGTAATATCACTAAAATTAATTTTCAATAAACTCTTTTTTCAACAATATTTAAACGATGTTATAAATGAGGTGGGAAAAAGGTTATATATATATATATATATATATGTATATATATATATATATATATATATATATATATATATATATATATATATATATATATATATATATATATATATATATATATATATATATATAATATATATGTATATCGATATATATATATATGTATATATATAAATATTTTAATGCTACGGCCCAACAATCACCACCATCGACCTCAAGTCTCACAACACCTTCAAAGACATCATCAGACTCAGCAACGCAACAATCATAAGAAGCATTGTCTACAACAATACCACAGCCTGCATCTCCATCAACCCCCTCTTCATCACCACACTCACGACCATCAAGACAATCAACATACGCACAATTAACGCTATCATCAGAATCAACAGTGATATGCGAAGGTATAAGTTTTTTAGCCTGCTGTTTTCGATCATTATCAAAATTTTCTGAGCTCTGCGGATATTCAACGGTTGAATTCTGAATCGGAAGAACTGAAACTCCCACCGGCGACATCAGATTTTCTTCCGTTGAGATAACCACTTCTGTGAGATTTTTGGTAGAGAAGACAGCGGTACCACCTGTTCTTGGTATGTCTTTATCTACTAGAAAAAACTGTGGAGGGATACAAGACCTGGCCGCCAAGCACGTGCTTTGACAACGCGTACGCATTTCTGAAGAGACCTCAGGTTTAGAACTCTTAACACAGAGAACAGATGTTGTTACTGGAGAGGATCTCTCATTTGCTGTACTGGATTTTTTTGCTATGCACAGGCTTTGACTACGTTTATATTTATCCGATGAGACTTTGAGTTTCAAACTTCTAACACAAGGAATAGATGCCACTACCGAAGAAGACCCCGCATCTGTTTTACCGTCAGAGTTTGGTAGATTACAATCACCCGCTTTAGGATATTCATCATTGGCTGGTAAACGCGACACATGCCCTAAGATAGCGGGATGCATATCAACTTTGAAAGGGGTACGAATGTGTTGTAAACAGGCTGGTGTTTTTTTCATCAAGCCACCTCCAAACAAATCTAAAGTACGTCCAAAACAGTCATCTTGTATATTAAGTGTAGGTCGTTTGGAGATAATATGGAGGGCTTCGCGAATCTTTAGACGAATAGCATCATTTTCACGATCAATGACAATTGTATTGTCAAGCAAGGTTTTTCTGGACAGCCTTTAAAATGTTGTCAAACATAGTGTTTGTGTAGTTATTAATGACGAGAAGAGCTTTAATGCGTTTAATATCGGCATGAAACATCTCCCACGTAGCTGAGATCTCATAAGCTCTAGATATAAAATTAAAGACTACACTTCTCTTGTATCTGTCAGGACAGACACCAGCCCCAATCATACATGTGTCTTCTTTGGAAGGTTTGACAAAGACCTCGTGTGTAAGACCTGATGAAGTTTGCGTGACAAGAACGTCTAGAAACGCAAGGCGTTGCTGAAAGGTATATATATATATATATATATATATATATATATATATATATATATATATATATATATATATATATATATATATATATATATATATATATATATATATATATATATATATATATATATATATATATATATATATATATATATATATATATATATATATATATATATATATATATATATATATATATATATATATATATATATATATATATATATATATATATATATATATATATATATAAATGAATGTTTGTATGTATGTTTGTCCTTTATGCATTGCTACACCATTCATCCGATTGTAATGAAATTTTCACACAACCTTGAGAGTCAAGGGGAATCAAATATAGAAAAAAAATTGAAATCCGTCACAAAATGAGTGGAGTGGAGCGGGTGAAAGAGCGGGAACTATATATATATATACACACACACACACACACACACACACACACATATATATATATATATATATATATATATATATATATACATATATATATAAAATTTAACAAATTTTTTTTATAAAAATTTCAGTTGACATTGAATTTTATTTGCGTAGTCTCTAGTTCGATGGTCTATTTATGTCTATTTAACGTCGCCTGTGTTATCGGTAAATTAGAATTGTATATTTTTTATGTCGGATATCGCGTTAAATTAAAATAAAGCTCATATCAACTACTTTTAGCTATAAGAAATCGTCGTGTCTGTTTCTTACAAACCGGAGTTTAGTCTCCGCTGTCGTACCAAAAATAGATTAATACAAATAATGAATATTCATGGATCCAAAAGACTCTAAATCGTTTTTTCGGAGGCCATCTTGGCATCTCACTCAAAACCTGCTCATCTCCGATATATCTATTCTATATATATGGTCCGGACCTTCTTAACTTTTTCCCCTTCTTAACTTTCCAGGCCAAAAGTTCCTATGTACGAGCATCAAAGGTAATTGCGTAATAAAATTCAAATTGTTTACGTAACAACGTTTGAGTCTTAAAACACCTGGTGTAAAGGACTATAAACTATTATAAAAAAAAAAAAAAAAAAAAAAAACGTAACAACGTTTGAAGGCTTCGAGCAACTTTTAGCAAATCTATTTTACGTTTTATGGGCTAAAAGAAGTTAGGAAAGAGTGGAAAAGAAAAAATTAGCGAGAACGGAAACGGGAGAGCAAGCGGGAACGGAAACGTGAGAGCAAGCGGGAACGGAAATGGGAGAGCAAGCGGGGAAGGAAACGGGAGCAAGAGAGAAAAATAATAAAAAACCTCTGAAAACCCCGAGCAACGCCGGGTAACCCCACTAGTGTATATATATATATATATATATATATATATATATATATATATATATATATATATATATATATATATATATATCTATATATATAAAAGAACATGTCCTGACTGACTGACTGACTGACTGACTGACTGACTGACTGACTGACTGACAGATGACTGACTGATAATCAACGCCGAGCTCAAACGCCTCATCCTAGGAACGTGAAATTTGGAACTTATATTACTTTTATAGCGTAAACATCCGCTAAGAAAGGAATTTTGAAAATTTTGCTCCTGAGGGGAAAAAACTGGAAAACAAACTTTTTTCTAAAACAATGTATATCTCGAAAACCAAAAATGAGGAGATTTTGAAATTTGGTATATAGATTCTTTTTGAAAAATAAAAAAATAAGTGTTTCACCATTTTTTGAAAATTCGGTTTCCCGGACCTCAAATGTGGGTTGGAAAATTAGGTTATTTGGTTTTTGAAGTAGCTTCTACTCAAAAACTGTTAATGCTACAGGAGTAAAAATTAGTATTTAGTTTCTACTCCAAAAATAATGAAATACGTGTTTTATCATTTTTTGAAAATTTGGTTTCCAGGACTTCATATGTGGGGTGGAAAATAGGACTAATTAGTCTTTTATAGTAACTGCTACTCAAAAACAGTAAATACCACAGATGTAAAAATTATTATTTAGTTTCTTTTCTAAAAATAAAGATATACGTGTTTCACCATTTTTTACAAATTTGGTTTCCCGAACCTCAAATGTGGGTTGGAAAATTGGGTTCTTTGGTTTTTAAAGTAGTTTCTACTCAAAAACTGTTAATGCTACAAAAGTAAAAATTAGTATTTAGTTTCTACTCTAAAAATAATGATAAACGGGTTTCACAATTTTTTGAAAATTTGGTTTCCAGGACTTCAAATGTGGGGTGGAAAATAGGGTTATTTGGTTTTTAAAGTAACTGCTACTCAACAACTGTAATTGCCACAGATTTAAAAATTAATACTTAGTATCTACTCAAAAAAAAAGATATACGTGTTTCATCATTTTTTGGGTTATTTGGTTTTTAAAGTAGCTGCTACTCAAAAACTGTTAATGCTACAGAAGTAAAAATTAGTATTTAGTTTCTACTCCAAAAATAATGAAATACGTGTTTTAGCATTTTTTGAAAAATTTGGTTTCCAGGACCTCAAATGTAAGGTGCAAAATAGAGTTATTTGATTTTTAAAATTACTGCTACTCAAAAACTGTAAGTGGTAATATATATATATATATATATATATATATATATATATATATATATATATATATATATATATATATATATATATATATATATATATATATATATATATATATATATATATATATATATATATATATATATATATATATATATATATATATATATATATATATATATATATATATATATATATATATATATAAATATATATATATGTATGTATGTATATCTATATCTATATATATAAAAGAACATGTCCTGACTGACTGACTGACTGACTGACTGACTGACTGACTGACTGACTGACTGACAGATGACTGACTGATAATCAACGCCGAGCTCAAACGCCTCATCCAAGGAACGTGAAATTTGGAACTTATATTACTTTTATTGCGCAAACATCCGCTAAGAAAGGATTTTTGAAAATTTTGCTCCTGAGGGGAAAAAACTGGAAAACAAACATTTTTCTAAAACAATGTATATCTCGAAAACCAAAAATGAGGAGATTTTGAAATTTGGTATATAGATTCTTTTTTAAAAATAAAAAGATACGTGTTTCACCATTTTTTGAAAATTCGGTTTCCCGGATCTCAAATGTGGGTTGGAAAATTGGGTTATTTGGTTTTTAAAGTAGCTGCTACTCAAAAACTGTAAATGCTACAGGAGTAAAAATTAGCATTTAGTTTTTACTCAAAAAATAATGAAATACGTGTTTTAGCATTTTTTGAAAATTTGGTTTCCAGGACTTCAAATGTGGGGTGGAAAATAGGGTTATTTGTTTTTTAAAGTAACTGCTACTCAAAAACTGTAAATACCACAGATGTAAAAATTAGTATTTAGTTTCTATTCTAAAAATAAAGATATACGTGTTTTACCATTTTTTTAAAATTTGGTTTTCAGGACCTCAAATGTGGGGTGGAAAATAAGGTTATTTGGTTTTTAATGTAACTGCTACTCGAAAACAGTAGATGCTACAGGAGTAAAAATTAGTATTTGGTTTCTACTCCAGAAATAATGATATACGTGTTTTACCATTTTTTGAAAATTTGGTTTCCAGTTCCAGGACCTCAAATGTGAGGTGGGAAAAAGGTTATTCGATTTTAAAATAACTGCTACTCAAAAACAGTAAGTGCTACAGATGTGAAAAATAGTATTTTGAGGTTTTGTGCCGGTTAAAAGTAAATGAGTTCAGTTTATCACCGGACGGACGGGCCAAGCCGTTATTTTAGGGTCTTCATACGGCCCTGCCCAAACCTTAAATCAAGGTTGGACGGGCCGAAGTTTTTCATCAAGTATATAGAACTTCTAGGCCTGTAAAAACGGGCCGGGCCCATATTAGACGGGCCGTGCCGGGCCAGGAATTTCGGTTTTTGAAACGGGTTGGGCCAAGTTGTCGACGGGCCGAGCCGAGACCTAAAAAATTGATCCGTGCAGTACTCTACTATGTATGCATGGTTCAAATTCTCAAATTTCATGCGAGCGAAGCCGCTACGGGCACTGCTAGTATATATATATATATCTATAAGAACATGTCCTGACTGACTGACTGATAATCAACGCCGAGCTCAAACGCCTCATCCCAGGAACGTGAAATTTGGAACTTATATTATTTTTATTGCGTAAGCATCCACTAAGAAAAGGATTTTTTGAAAATTTTGCTTCTGATGGGAAGAAACTGGAAAACAAACATTTTTTTAAAACAATGTATATCTCGAAAACCAAAAATGAAGAAATTTTGAAATTTGATATATGGATTCTTCTTGAAAAATAAAAAGACACGTGTTTCACCATTTTTTGAAAATTCGGTTTCCCGGACCTCAAATGTGGGTTGGAAAATTGGGTTATTTGATTTTTAAAGTAGCTATACTCAAAAACTGTGAATGCTACAGAAGTAAAAATTAGTATTTAGTTTCTACTCTAAAAATAATGAAATACGTGTTTTAGCATTTTTTGAAAATTTGGTTTCCAGGACTTTAAATGTGGGGTGGAAAATATGGTTATTTGTTTTTTAAAGTAACTGCTACTCAAAAACTGTAAATACCACAAATGTAAAAATAAGTATTTAGTTTCTATTCTAAAAACAAAGATATACGTGTTTCACCATTTTTTTACAAATTTGTTTTCCCGGACCTTAAATGTGGGGTGGACAATAGGATTACTTGGTTTTTAAAGTAGCTGCTACTCAAAAGCTGTGAATTACTACAAAAGTAAAAATTAGTATTTAGTTTCTAATCTAAAAATAATGATATACGTGTTTCACCATTTTTTGAAAATTTGGTTTCCAGGACTTCAAATGTGGGGTGGAAAATAAGGTTATTTGGTTTTTAAATTAACTGCTACTCAACAACTGTAATTGCTACAGATGTAAAAATTAATACTTAGTATCTACTCAAAAAAAAAGATATACGTGTTTCACCATTTTTTTAAACTTTGGTTTCCATGACTTCAAATGTGGGGTCAAAATAAGGGTTATTTGATTTTAAAATACCTGCTACTCAACAGCAGCAAGCATTACAGGTGTAAAACTTAGTATTTTGAGGTTGTGTACCGGTTAAAAGTAGCTGAGTCCAGTTTATCACCGGGCCAGGCTAAACCTTAAATCAAGGTAGTACGGGCCGAGGTTTTTCACTAAGCATATAGACATTTTAGTGATTTTAGGGTCTTCAGACGGGCCGGGCCAACCTGAAGTCAAGGTGGGACGGGCCGAAGTTTTTCATCAAGTATATAAAATTTCTAGGCCTGTAAGAACGGGCCGGGCCCAAATTAGACGGGCCGTGCCGGGCCAGGAATTTTGGTTTTGAAACGGGCTGGGCCGAGTTGTCGACGGGCCGAGCCGACACCTATGGATGCACGGTTCTAATTCTCTAATTTCATGCGAGCGAAGCCGCTACGGGCACTGCTAGTATATATATATATATATATATATATATATATATATATATATATATATATATATATATATATATATATATATATATATATATATATATATATATATATACCTTTGGACAAACATGAAGAAGACAGACAAAAAAGCAAGCTGAGAAAAACGCGGTAAAAATTGAAATCGATCACAAAATGAGCGGAGCGAGAGAACGAGCGGATGTGGGAACGGGAAGGCAAGAGGGGACGGGAATGAGAAAGTAAGCTGGAAAGGAAAGAGCGAGCGGGAACGGGAAAGCGACCGGGAGCGGGAGAGCAAACGGGGAAGGAAACGGGAACGTGAGGAAAACGATAGAAAAACCTATAAAAACCCCCGTGCTTTGTATGTATATATATATATATGTTATTCATGCATTGCTACACCATTCATCCGATCGTAATGACATTTTCACACAACCTTGAGAGTCAAGGGGAATCAAATATAGAAAAAAATTTGAAATCCGTCACAAAGTTAGCGGATCGGAGCGGGTGAGTGAGCGGGAACTATATACATTAATATATATGTATATATATACATACATATACATACATAAATGAGCGAAAACGGGAACGGGAAGCCAACTGAGAGCGAAAGATAGAGCGGGAAAGGGAAAGCGACCAAGAACGGGAAAGCAACCGGGAGCGGGAAAGCGACCGGGAGCTGGAAAACGACCGAGGGCGGGAAAGCGACTGCGAGCGGCAAAAGCGACTGGGAACGCGACGGGAACGGGAAAGCGGAGAAGGAAACGGAAGCGAGAGACAAACATTAGAAAAACCTCTAAAAACCCCGGGCAACTGGGAAAACATTTTTCATTTCTCTAATTCTCACCGAAATACTATCAAATAATGGCATAGCTTTTGCCGTTGCATTGTCTGGCATTGCAGCAACTCTATTGGATAGAGGCAGAACAGCTCATTCAGCACTTAAGCTGTTACTGAATATTAAAAATAACACCGATGCAATGTGCAACATAAACAATGTTTTTATTTGCAAATTACATGTTTAGATTAGTAAACGCTATTGCAAACTCGGACTTAGATGCAAAATATCGATCGCCAGACCTTTGTGGCCGGTTTTCAATCAATTTTATTAGTCGCTAGATAGCAGGAATTAATTAATTGTTTGATTAATTTTAATTGATTTAAGGCCTAATGGCGGAAACATTAAATTCAATCATTGTCATCCATCCTGAAATTTTTAGAGCTCTAGGTGGTCGAAAAGTGGGAAAGTGACCGGGAGCGTGAGAGAAAGCGGGAAGGAAACAGGAACATGAGAGAAAAACGATAGAAATACTTTCAAAAACCCCAGTCGTTGTACACTCGATTGCTCTTCGAAATTGATTTTTTAAATTGTCATAATTTTGTACATTAAACTTTTAATAAAAAAAACCAAAATAATTTAAAAGGCAAAACAACGTTTGCTGGGTCAGCTAGTATATATATATATAAAAATCAATGTGTGTATGTATTTATGTGTGTAAGTTTTCCTTTATGCTACACCATTCATCCGATCGTAATGAAATTTTCACACAACCTTGAGAGTCAACGTAAAAAAATTTAATGAAAAAAAAGAGAGTTGTGAAAAAAAATTGGTCACAAAATGAGCGGAGCGGAGCGGGAAAGCGAGCGGGGACTATATATATATATATATATATATATATATATATATATATATATATATATATATATATATATATATATATATATATATATATATATATATATATATATATATATATATATATATATATATATATATATATATATATATATATATATATATATATGTTGTGACGAGACACTCCAGGTGTAGTTAGGTGCGCCTTCCAAACTAACTACCGAGTTGTTGCAAGAAAGTTCTGTTTAGTGTTTAGCGAGTTCCGCGGTATTTACATTACATGTTTCTTATTATTTATATTGTGTTTTGAAAGAATACAGTTTTCTGAAAGACACAACAATTGGCGCAGTCGACATGTCTAAAGTTGATAAATTAATTAAATTGTTCGCTGAACAAGAGAGATATCGCTCAGAACAAGAGAAATTTCGCGAAAACGAGCAGAACACATAAAACAAATGGAGAGGTTGATTTTGAGTTTACAACCATCGGCAACAAATATTCCCAGTTTCGAAGCTTTCGATCCTTTGAAAGAATTATGGAAAGATTACTGGGCAAGGTTTGAAACTTTCACTGGTGCTCATTCGGTTCCTAGTCGAAAAATACCTCAAGTTTTCTTGACTAATCAAACTTCGTCAACATACAAGTTTCTTGATACGTTAGCAAGTCAGCAAACACCGCCAAAGAAAGCGAATGACTTAACGATAGAAGAAATAGAAATGTTTATGGGAAATCAATTTAACCCATCAAAGTTTGTCGTCCGAGATAGGTACACATTCTGGACCGCAATGAAACGAGAACCAGGTGAAACCATCAACCAGTTGGCGGCAAGAATTCGTCAAGCAGCGACAATTTGTGATTTCGCTTCCATCGTGAATCCACAAGACGAAGCAATGAGGACCAGATTCATCTGTTCCGTCAACAATGAAGCAGTCCTCCAAGCTCTGTTCCGCATAAATGACGATGAGTTATCTTTTGCAAGAGCAATAGAGATAGCATGCGAAACCGAAGATGCAGCTCAATTTGCAAAAGAAACCGTTTGCGAAAAAGCCCCATCACCTGAGAGAACGTCTCAGGTATTCAAAATTGATCGAAGAAAGCAGAAGAAACATACGGAATATCATCAGCAGCACGCAACTGATAAAACTTCAAATGTTCCTAAAGAAAAGTGTCGACGTTGCGGTAAGAACAACCACACTTTTAAAGAATGTCGTTTTGCAAACTACATATGCAATTTCTGTCAAAAGAAAGGACATCTGCAAGCTGTTTGTCTAAAAAAGAAAAGACAAGTTCAGTGTATATTTGCAAAAGATGAATTCGTGAAAGAACACGTGTTCACCATGAAAGGACGAAATCCTTTGTTGCAACAGTTGACTCTCAACAGTCAACCCTTCAGTTTTCTCATTGATAGTGGTTCCAAAGACAACTTTTGTTCACGAGCTGCATGGATCAAACTGGGGAAACCGAAGTTGCAGCTCAATGATAAAAGATATTGTTCAGCAACGAAAGATGACATCCCAACAATGGGCACATTTGAAACAGAAGTAAAATTTTAAAAAAACTCAGACATCCAAAGAAGAGTGTGGTTCAATGTCACAAAAGCACATGATCTCAACCTACTGGGATTTGAGGCGATACGTGATATGAAGATTGACGTCACCGCATTGCTGTCAAAAAACTTCAGTTCAGTTCAATTTATAACGGAAACAACAGAAAACCACCTTCGAAATGAATGTCAACTTTTGTGCTCTGAATACAGCGAATTGTTCGATCCACAACTGGGGTCTCTTAAAGATGTCGAACTAGAAATAAAGTTCAAACCAGATTCGGAACCGATTTTCTGCAAGCCCCGGACAGTACCGTTTGCTATCCTGGAAGAATTGAACAGCGTGTATGATGCAGGAATAAGAAAAGGTATATGGATTCCAGCTCAGTTCAATCATTATGGAACCCCGGTAGTTCCAGTCAGAACCGGATTCAACCGAATCAGAAAAAGGCAGGACTAAGAATCTGTGGAGACTACTCGGTAACGATCAACTCTCAACTTGAAACACATCGTTACCCAATGCCACTTCCAGAAGATCTGATGAGAAAACTAGGGGGAAGTTTTTGCTTCAGTAAAATCGATCTCGCAGATGCATACCTCCAGAAATTGTTGTGTCTTTCAGAAAACTTTATTCTTTCAAAACACAATATAAATAATAAGAAACATGTGATGTAAATACCGCGCAACTCGCTAAACACTAAACAGAACTTTCTTGCAACAACTCGGCAGTTAGTTTGGAAGGCGCACCTGACTACACCTGGAGTGTCTCGTCACAACAATATATATATATATATATATATATATATATATATATATATATATATATATATATATATATATATATATATATATATATATATATATATATATATATATATATATATATATATATATATATATATATATATATATATATATATATATATATATATATATATATATATATATATATATATATATATATATATATATATATTTTCTTTAAGACAAGCTCGATTAAAAATAAGTCTCCATTTAGCCGCTATGAGTTTTATAGATACTTTCTCAATATTTCGGAACAACGTTTTTTGTTTACTGCAACACGTATTAAGAAAAGTATTAACATTTAAAACCTTCTTTATTTCAGACTTACGGGCCGTTTCGGCTTTCGCCATCTTCAGAGTCTGTAAATACAATCGCGTAAAAGGAGGCAAAAGATAAGAAAACATGTAATAACTAAATATACAAATAAACTAATATCCTCAAGGAGACTCTGAAGATGGCGAAAGCCGAAACGGCCCGTAAGTCTGAAATAAAGAAGGTTTTAAATGTTAATACTTTTCTTAATACGTGTTGCAGTAAACAAAAAACGTTGTTCCGAAATATTGAGAAAGTATCTATAAAACTCATAGCGGCTAAATGGAGACTTATTTTTAATCGAGCTTGTCTTAAAGAAAATCTTATGCCATATTACATTATTAATATATATATATATTAATTATATATATAGATATATATATATATATATTTCGTAGACACACTCCGTTAAATATAAAACACCATTTAGCGTTTACTGATTTTTCTTTTAGTTTTGAAAAATAACGAATTGCAACCAACGAGGATTGCATGACAGGAGCCATACAAAATTTATTTTTATTTTTATTAGGTTTAAATCTACTGGCCAGTTTCGAAAAGTTCATCATCAGAGTCCGTATGAACTTAAAGAATGTAAACAAAACGGAGAATGGAGATGTACATTGAAAATTAATTAAAAAAACTAAAAAACTAATAATTACTCATGAAAATGCGATAGGTTAAAAGAAATATGATAAAAAATGGCTGACTGTGAGCGACAAAGCGACCGGGAGCGCGAATGCAGCCGGGAAAGGGAAAGCGAGGGAACGGGAAAGCGACCGGGAACGGGAGAGCAAGCTGGAATGGGAGAGTAAGCAGGAACGGGAAAGCAACCGGGAGCAGGGAATGAAACGGGAGCGAAAGAGACAAGCATTAGAAAAACTTCTAAAAACCCCGGGCAACGCCGGGTACCCCCGCTATATATTTAAATATATACTGGCGGGGGTACCCGGCGTTGCCCGGGGTTTTTAGAGATTTTTCTAATGTTTGTCCTTCCCCGCTTGCTTTCCCGCTCCCGGTCGCTTTCCCGCTCCCGGTCGCTTTTTCGCTCACGGTCGCTTTTTCGCTCACAGTCGCTTTTTCGCTTTTGGTCGTTTTCCCGTTCCCGGTCGCTATCCCGCTCCCGGTCGCTATCCGTTCCCGCTCGCTTTCCCGTTCCCGCTCACGCTTGCTTTCCCGTTCCTGCTCACGCTTGTTTTCCCGTTCCCGTTCCCGCTTGCAGACATACATACACACATAAGAAATTATGTCTATTAATGACATTCAGATAAAAAAACACAAACTGCAATAATATTTATATCATTGCTTAAATATTGCTGGAAAAAGTGTTCAGTGAAGATTGATTTTGATAATAATATATACAATAATATTGCTATTTCATAAGCTAAGATAAAATGTTTAAAAAAATGAGTAATTACCCACACTCTGAACTATCGTTAAAAATTTCTTGCATAGATTTTGTTGTATTTAACTTCAACAAAACTTTTCTCGAAGCATCTTCTGAGAGTGAAAGTCTTCCTTTCAAAGTGAGAGATTGTGTGAAACTGTCATCGCATGTTTTTGGAGAAATACTTTCAAGAAGTCCGAAAATAGGAATTGAACTACTACCAGAGTATATAATACCATTTTATTTAAAGTTTCACAACTTCCATGAGGTAATGCTTAGAAATGCTATATTAGATAATTTTTTCCAGCCGATAGAAACAATTTTGGAAAAACAAAATCTTACTTGTTTTTCGTTTGCTGTAGGTACTATTAATTTTGATAAAGAAGCATATAAACAAACATTAAAATTGTATCATTATTTGTTTAAAAATACGACTTTGTTTCTGAACTTGAAAACTTTAGAATTAGATTTTAATTGTCATGTTATTCAAAATTACTACAAAAATAACAATAACAAAGTGTGTTCATGGTCATGCCCTGAATTAGTTGAACTTTCTCTGTTTTGTTATTGTTGCTATGAATCAAACACTAAAGAGGATCAAATTGATATTCTTAAAATTCAATTTCCTGCCGAAAATCTAAAAGTTTTACGTATATCAGGTTGTGATTATGCACGAAAAACCATTGACAAGTTTTCCCATTTTGTTAGTCTTCAAAAGCTAGCTATAAATAAGCTTGTTGGTAAATCATTGGATGAATTGGTTGATTCAATATCATGTCTTTCTAATTTAAAAATGCTTGATATGAGTGAAAACAGATGCTTTCGACTAATCAATAACAAAAATCTTCAATTAATTTACAAAATGATAGATAAATTGCCTAATTTAGTTTATTTAGATATAAGTAATGTAGAAGCTGTGTTTGAAGAACCTGTCACGTGGACTCACTCAAAACGTTTGCAGTATTTAGGGTTGCGTTTTAGATGCGAAAATGAAGAATTCCAATTTTCTTCAAGCATAAACTCAGAAGTTGTAAGTAACTTTCACAGAGTTGATGGATTTTTAGCGTCAATGAAAAACTTTTTTTGGGATTATAACAAATTTTCAGACGTTTTATATTATTTTTTAGAATTTGCTAAAGAGAAACAACATCATCCTGATATCAATACAAATCTGTCAAACATTTTTCAATGTATATCCCAAGGACTTTATTACTTATTCGTAGAACATTTTGATTTTTGGTTTGAGTTTTTAATTACAGCTTGCAATTCATCCGAAATTGTACTGAAAAAGTGTGAACTTAAAAATTTTATAAAAATGACGTTGAATTCCGGAAACTTGGAATCTTTTCTGATCTACTATGATGACTACTTAAATTTTCAAAATAATGTTTTATGGGAAGAGTTATTATCACCAAATTACGGCTGGATCTCAGTCGTTTTGTCTCTTGATACAAAAAATGATGGTTTCAAGTATAATGTCCGTCATCTTATAAAAGCATATGAGAAATACCACGAATTTACAAAACTTATCATTCCAGAAGCTGAGGATATTGTGAAATTTGTTAAATCAAATTCAAAGCATAACGAAAAGTTAGTAGAGGACTTTTTAGAAAAACATAAAAAACTGAAACAAGAAATTGACAATTGATGATTTGTAAATGCTAACATTTTTGTTATATCTAAGAACTATTTTTCATATGCATTCTTATAAGTATGTTTTATATTTTTTAAATAAACTTCAAAAATCAACGAAAAAAAGCATTTTATTATTTTTTAAAAATTACAGATATTTTTTTTACTCTAACTTTATTTGAATATAACAGACGCTGTTATTTATACAGGACGAAGAATCAATTGTTAGGTATAACAACAAATAAAATGAAATAAAAAATAATTTTTTATGTTTTATATTTTTAAATAAACTGAAAAAAACAAAGAAAAAAGACTTTTTTTGCACATTTTTACTTGACTTCTTTGTCTGTCTGTCTGTCGTCAAATTGTGCAATCGATTTTAAACTAACTTCCCGATGAACTAGAAACTTAAAAATTTAAACATACCTCCAAGCTGATTAACAATGCATTCTATCAAAATTTAATTGATTAATTATTTGTGATATTTTCGTTGAACTATTTATTGTCTATGCTAATATGCTTGTTGTTTATGTAACAGAATGTGGCCTACACAATCGATTACATAAAAATGTGTTTTTAAAAAACTTTGTTTTTTATTTACTTGATTTTTGATATATATATATATATATATGTGCGTATGTATGGGCGTATGTATGTGTGTCTGTGTGGGTGTTTATGTATGTATGTATGTATGTATGTATGTATGTATGTATGTATGTATGTATGTATGTATGTATGTATGTATTTATGTATGTATGTGTTTTTTACAATATTTCGGCACTAAATGCTCAATCAAAGTATGTATGTATGTGTGTGTGTGTATGTATGTATGTATGTATGTATGTATGTATGTATGTATGTATGTAAGTATGTATGTATGTATGTATGTATGTATGTATGTATGTATGTATGTATGTATGTATGTATGTATGTATGTATGTATGTATGTATGTATGTATGTATGTATGTATGTATGTATGTATGTATGTATGTATGTATGTATGTATGTATGTATGTATGTATGTATGTATGTATGTATGTATGTATGTATGTATGTATGTATGTATGTATGTATGTATGAATGTATGTATGTATGTATGTATGTATGTATGTATGCATGCATGTATTTATGTGCGTATGTATGTATATATATATATATATATATATGTATGTATATATATATATATATATGTATGTATATATATATATATATATATATATATATATATATATGTATGTGCGTATGTATGTGTGTATGCGCATGTATGTGTGTCTGTGTGGGTGTTTATGTATGTATGTATGTATGTATGTATGTATGTATGTATGTATGTATGTATGTATGTATGTATGTATTTATGTATGTGTTTTTTACAATATTTCGGCACTAAATGCTCAATCAAAGTATGTATGTATGTGTGTGTATGTATGTATGTATGTATGTATGTATGTATGTATGTATGTATGTATGTATGTATGTATGTTTTTATGTATGTATGTAGAATCGGATCTAGAAAAGGGGGACATACATACATACACACACATACATACTTTGAATGGGCATTTAGTGCCGAAATATTGTAAAAAAACACATACATACATACATACATACATACATAAACACACACACAGACACACATACATGCCCATACACATATATATATATATATATATATATATATATATATATATATATATATATATATATATATATATATATATATATGTATGTGCGTATGTATGTGTGTATGCGCATGTATGTGTGTGTGTGTGGGTGTTTATGTATGTATGTATGTATGTATGTATGTATGTATGTATGCATGTATGAATGTATGTATGTATGTATGTATGTATGTATGTATGTATGTATGTATGTATGTATGTATGTATGCAGGCATGTATTTATGTGCGTATGTATGTATATATATATATATATATATATATATATATATATATATATATATATATATATGTGTATGGGCATGTATGTGTGTCTGTGTGTGTGTTTATCTATGTATGTATGTATGTATGTGTTTTTTTTACAATATTTCGGCACTAAATGCCCATTCAAAGTATGTATGTGTGTGTATGTATGTATGTCCCCCTTTTCTAGATCCGATTCTACATACATACATAAATTCATACATACATACATACATACATACATACATACATACATACATACATACATACATACATACATACATACACACACACACACACACACACACACACACATACATACATACATACATACATACATACATACATACATACATACATACATACATACATACATACATACATACATACATACATACATACATACATACATACATACATACATACATACATACATACATACATACATACATACATACATACATACATACATACATACATACATACATACATACATACATACATACATACATACATACATACATACATACATACATACATACATACATACATACATACATACATACATACATACATACATACATACATACATACATACATACATACATACATACATACATACATACATACATACATACATACATACATACATACATACATACATACATACATACATACATACATACATACATACATACATACATACATACATACATACATACATACATACATACATACATACATACATACATACATACATACATACATACATACATACATACATACATACATACATACATACATACATACATACATACATACATACATACATACATACATACATACATACATACATACATACATACATACATACATACATACATCTATATATATAAAAGAACATGTCCTGACTGACTGACTGACTGACTGACTGACTGATAATCAACGCCGAGCTCAAACGCCTCATCCTAGGAACGTGAAATTTGGAACTTATATTACTTTTATAGCGTAAACATCCGCTAAGAAAGGATTTTTGAAAATTTTGCTCCTGAGGGAAAAAACTGAAAAACAAACTTTTTTCTAAAACAATGTATATCTCGAAAACCAAAAATGAGGAGATTTTGAAATTTGGTATATAGATTCTTTTTGAAAAATAAAAAGATACGTGTTTCACCATTTTTTGAAAATTCGGTTTCCCGGACCTCAAATGTGGGTTGGAAAATTGGGTTATTTGGTTTTTAAAGTAGCTTCTACTCAAAAACTGTTACTGCTACAGGAATAAAAATTAGTATTTAGTTTCTACTCCAAAAATAATGAAACACGTGTTTTAGCATTTTTTGAAAATTTGGTTTCCAGGACTTCAAATGTGGGGTGGAAAATAGGGCTAATTGTCTTTTATAGTAACTGCTACTCAAAAACAGTAAATACCACAGATGTAAAAATTATTATTTAGTTTCTTTTCTAAAAATAAAGATAAACGTGCTTCACCATTTTTTACAAATTTGGTTTCCCGGACCTCAAATGTGGGTTAGAAAATTGGGTTATTTGGTTTTTAAATTAGCTTCTACTCAAAAACTGTTAATGTTACAAAAGTAAAAATTAGTATTTAGTTTCTACTCTAAAAATAATGATATACGGGTTTCACAATTTATTGAAAATTTGGTTTCCAGGACTTCAAATGTGGGGTGGAAAATAGGGTTATTTGGTTTTTAAAGTAACTGCTACTCAACAACTCTAATTGCCACAGATGCAGGCCCGTCGGGACGGGGGGGTGTGGGGGGGGTGGAGCACCCCCCCACTATTTTACACGCCGTCGGTAAAAATATATTGTCTGTACAATTTATATTGTCAGTTAAGAATATAGGTATTGTCGGCACAACTTATATTCAGTTAAAAATATATTATCGGTAAAATTTATATTATCAGTTAAAAATATATTGTCGGTAAAATTTATATTATCAGTTAAAAATATAATGTCATTAAAGATATAATGTCGGTCGGCTACGCTGTAGGATGGTAGCGCACACCAGCACACACACACATGGGCATTAATGAGCAAGTGCTAGCCAAGCAGCACAATGGACATCCTGATATATATTAAGAAGTCCACGGCTAGACTGTGAAACGAAAGCGCAAACCAGCACACGATCTCATTGGGAAATTCTGATAGAGCTAGGTTTCGGAAAGATAGCAGACCTAACGAAAAAACCCGAAGCTAAGTAATGCACAGCGGCGGATCCGGAAATTTCGTAATGAGGGGCCCGAAAATATTTTTTCAGTTTTTTTTTTAAATTTATATTTCTGTCGTTTTACAGTTCGTTGTAAGTCATCTTGATTTTTTTATTCAGTAAAACCAAACATAAGAAATTTAACTTTTATTTACTCTTTTTTTCTCCCTCTTTTTTCCTTTTTCTTTCTCTCTCACTTTTATTTCTCTCGTTTTCTTTCTGTATTTTTTTCTTTCTGTAGCAATGTCAACCCAGGACACCTCTTTTTTCCATGGCCCAGAAGAATAGTACAGAAAAAACCATTTTCAATTTATTCTCTGACCATTTCATGAACCGACTAAATGTACGGTTTCAAGGCGGACAAATTCCCAAAATAAGTGCAACTGCTTATGTTAACCTTGTAGCCATGAAAAAATCTCGCTGTCAAAAATCATAGAAGTCGAGTTTGTCTTGAACCGTTCCAGTTGGAGTTTAACAAATGACAGAGTCTGGTATAATCACTCCCACAAAAACGTTTACCAATGAAAATAAAAAGCCATTCTTTTCGAAAAAAATAATATTTCGCCTTCTGTAATAAATGATAACTTTTTTCTGTCTGATTGAAACTATTCTAGTATATTTAATACTACAGCTAAAAAGTTATTCTCAGCTTTGAAGTATCTGATGAACTCCGCAGCACAATGAACAAAATGGTGTCTTGTGTTGGCATTGCTATAGAGAAAAAAATACAGAAAAAATGAGATAAAAAAGAGGGGAAAATGAGTTATTATAAAATTTAACTTCAAACCGTTTAGTTTTGTCTCACCGAATAAAGGAAATTATAAATGATTTAAAACGGGTTGTATAACGACAGTATTCAAAATTTAAAAAAAAAATACAAATTTTCAGACCTTCTCCTTTATAAAATTTCTGGATCCGCCACTACCAAAATTATATGTTTTTTTAATAACGAATATATAAAACCAGTAATTTATTTTTTAGAAATGACTAAAAAATTTGTCGGTAAAATGGGATGGTTACACCCCCCCAGGACCAGCATGTTAGCTACGGCCCTGCACAGATGTAAAAATTAATACTTAGTATCTACTCAAAAAAAAAGATATACGTGTTTCATCATTTTTTGGGTTATTTGGTTTTTAAAGTAGCTGCTACTCAAAAACTGTTAATGCTACAGAAGTAAAAATTAGTATTTAGTTTCTACTCCAAAAATAATGAAATACGTGTTTTAGCATTTTTTGAAAATTTGGTTTCCAGGACCTCAAATGTGGGGTGGAAAAAAGGGTTATTTGATTTCAAAATAACTGCTACTCACAAACTGTAAGTGCTACAAATGTAAAAATTAGTATTTTGAAGTTTTGTGCCGGTTAAAAGTAGCTAAGTCCAGTTTATCATACGCCGGGCCAAGCCGTTATTTTAGAGTCTTCACACGGGCCAGGCCAAACCTTCAATCAAAGTGGGACGGGCCGAGGCTTTTCACTAAGTATATAGATATTTTAGTGATTTTAGGGTCTTCAGTTTGGCCGGGCCAAACCTGAGGTCAAGGTGGGACGGGCCGAAGTTTTTCATCAAGTATATAGAACTTCTAGGCCTGTAAAAATGGGCCGGGCCTAATTCAGACGGGCTGTGCCGGGCCAGGAGTTTGGGTTTTTAAAACGGGCTGGGCTAATTTGTCGACGGGCCGAGCCGAGACCTAAAAAAATGATCTCTACTATGGATGCACGGTTCAAACTCTCTAATTTCATGCGAGCGAAGCCGCTACGGGCACTGCTAGTACATACATACATACATACATACCGCGGTAATGGGAACAAATTTCGATAATTTCACCATTACCGCGCGGTAACGGGTAAAAAATGTGGAGAAAATTTGCGGTAATGGGAAAAGTGTTGACGGTAATTCCGCGGGAACGGCAATGAAGTTTTAAACTAATTTTTAAAAATTCAAAAAAAAATTTTTCATTTTTTTGTACTTTGTTTTATCGTCTTTGTACTTTGTTTAGCTAATTCTACCGGACTTTCTTTCTTATTGTATTTCATTTCGGTTGAATGTCCTGTTCTTGAATCGGTTTAATTTCAATAGTACATTTTCGCTTGTAGTTATAAATAACATGGAAATTGGAAAAAGCGACATGGAAAAATTTATTTCAATTAAAAGTGAACGCTTGCGATTCGACAAATGTCAAGGCACTTATGGATTGAAGAACTAATATTTTTTACTTTCTTATTTCATTTAAAACATAACTATCTTTTTGCAATTTTTTTTAATAATTTAGTTCAAAATAGACTTGCATAAAAATTTAAAATGCGGGGACAATGAGGGTTTGGGAATGGTAGTTGCAAGGATGGGTATGGGATGGGGACAGATATTGAGGGGATAAGGTGGGGATGGGGACATGGGGCGAGGGGTTAGTGAGGGGACGGGAAGAGAGTTTTCTATGCGGGGTGGGGATGGGGAAGAAATGTTGTCCCCGTGTCACTCTCTAGTATGTAACTTATGCATTGCTACCCCATTCATCCGATCGTAATGAAATTTTTACACAACCTTGAAAGTCAATGGAGGAAAGTTTTTGTAAAAAAAAATTGAAATCGGTCACATAATGTGCGGAACGGGAGCGGGAGTGAGAGCGGAAACGGGAACTAGAGAATGGCTGGGAATAGGAACGGGAAAGCAAGCGAGAACGGAAAAGCGACCGATAGCAAAAGATGGAACGGGAAAGGGAAAGCGATCAGGAACGGGATAGCAAGCGGGAACGGGAAAGCGAGCGGCGCCGGGAAAGCGACCGGAAACGGAAGAGCAACCGGAAAGCGGGAAAGCGACCGGGAGCGCGAGAACAAGCTGAGAAGGAAACGGGAGCGAGGAAGAAAAATGATAGAAAAACCTCAAGAAACGCGGTGTACTCCGCTAGTCTATAAATATAAAAATGAATGTTTGTATGTATGTACTAGCAGTGCCCGTAGCGGCTTCGCTCGCATGAAATTAGAGAGTTTGAACCGTGCATCCATAGTAGAGATCATTTTTTTAGGTCTCGGCTCGGCCCGTCGACAAATTAGCCCAGCCCGTTTTAAAAACCCAAACTCCTGGCCCGGCACAGCCCGTCTGAATTGGGCCCGGCCCATTTTTACAGGCCTAGAAGTTCTATATACTTGATGAAAAACTTCGGCCCGTCCCACCTTGACCTCAGGTTTGGCCCGGCCAAACTGAAGATCCTAAAATCACTAAAATATCTATATACTTAGGGAAAAGCCTCGGCCCGTCCCACTTTGATTGAAGGTTTGGCCTGGCCCGTGTGAAGACTCTAAAATAACGGCTTGGCCCGGCCGATGATAAACTGGACTTAGCTACTTTTAACCGGCACAAAACTTCAAAATACTAATTTTTACATTTGTAGCACTTACAGTTTGTGAGTAGCAGTTATTTTGAAATCAAATAACTTTTTTTTCCACCCCACATTTGAGGTCCTGAAAACCAAATTTTCAAAAAATGCTAAAACACGTATTTCATTATTTTTGGAGTAGAAACTAAATACTAATTTTTACTTCTGTAGCATTAACAGTTTTTGAGTAGCAGCTACTTTAAAAACCAAATAACCCAAAAAATGATGAAACACGTATATCTTTTTTTTTTGAGTAGATACTAAGTATTAATTTTTACATCTGTGGCAATTACAGTTGTTGAGTAGCAGTTACTTTAAAAACCAAATAACCCTATTTTCCACCCCACATTTGAAGTCCTGGAAAGCAAATTTTCAATAAATTGTGAAACCCGTATATCATTATTTTTAGAGTAGAAAATAAATACTAATTTTTACTTTTGTAACATTAACAGTTTTTGAGTAGAAGCTACTTTAAAAACCAAATAACCCAATTTTCCAACCCACATTTGAGGTCCGGGAAACCAAATTTGTAAAAAATGGTGAAGCACGTATATCTTTATTTTTAGAAAAGAAACTAAATAATAATTTTTACATCTGTGGTATTTACAGTTTTTGAGTAGCAGTTACTATAAAAGACAATTAGCCCTATTTTCCACCCCACATTTGAAGTCCTGGAAACAAAATTTTCAAAAAATGCTAAAACACGTGTTTCATTATTTCTGGAGTAGAAGCTAAATACTAATTTTTATTCCTGTAGCAGTAACAGTTTTTGAGTAGAAGCTACTTTAAAAACCTAATAACCCAATTTTCCAACCCACATTTGAGGTCCGGGAAACCGAATTTTCAAAAAATGGTGAAACACGTATCTTTTTGTTTTTCAAAAAGAATCTATATACCAAATTTCAAAATCTCCTCATTTTTGGTTTTCGAGATATACATTGTTTTAGAAAAAAGTTTGTTTTCCAGTTTTTTCCCCTCAGGAGCAAAATTTTCAAAAATCCTTTCTTAGCGGATGTTTACGATATAAAAGTAATATAAGTTCCAAATTTCACGTTCCTAGGATGAGGCGTTTGAGCTCGGCGTTGATTATCAGTCAGTCATCTGTCAGTCAGTCAGTCAGTCAGTCAGTCAGTCAGTCAGTCAGTCAGTCAGTCAGGACATGTTCTTTTATATATATAGATGTATGTATGTATGTATATATGTTATTCATGCATTGCTACACCATTCATCCGATCGTAATGAAATTTTTACACAACCTTGAGAGTCAAGGGGAATCAAATATAGGGAAAAAATTTTGAAATCCGTCACAAAATAAGCGGAGCGGAGCGGGTGAGCGAGCGGGAACTATATATATATGTATGTGTATGTGCAGGTATGTGTATGTGCAGGTATGTGTGTCTGTGTGTGTGTTTATGTATGTATGTATGTATGTATGTATGTATGTATGTATGTATGTATGTATGTATGTATGTATGTATGTATGTATGTATGTATGTATGTATGTATGTATGTATGTATGTATGTATGAATGTATTTATGTATGTATGTATGTAGAATCGGATCTAGGGGGGGAACTGAAAGCGAAAAAATGAGCGGGAAAGCGACAGGGAACGGCTAACGACCGGGAGCGGGAGCGGAAGCGGGAAGGAAACGGGAACGAAAAAGAAACGCATTAGGTAAACCTTTAAAAACCCAGGTGCCCCCGCTAGTTTATAATAAAAGTATTCATAGTAATAACATTTATAATAAATACATTTATAAAAACAACAAAATCGCAGTTATTCATTATCTATTACTAATAATAACATTATATTCAACAATAAACCAATCTTGAGTATTTACTAATTTCGAATATCAATTCCTTGTTCCAGTTCTTTATGTCTTTCTAAAAAGTCTTCTACTATGTCATCGATATACGATTGTTTTTTTAATTTAACAAAGTTTAGAATATCATCAATCTCGGGAATAAAACTTCTTGTAAATTGGTAGTATTTTTCAAATGCAATTAATAAATGAGGCACAATTACAAATGGCTGTTGTTCGTAAGACAAAAGTATTGAGACCCAACCGTATTTTGGTAATAATAACTCTTTCCATAACGAATCTGTGGGAGAATTAAAGTACAATTGGTTTATCAAATTTTGACTATGTCTACCACTAAGCATCCGCTTTACAAACTTTTCAAGTTCACCGTTTTTCAGGCCAATTTCGGATAAATCAGGCCAATTTCGGATAAAATACAAAATAATTCTAGACATAATAATTCACAGCCGTGGTAAACACCTCGGTGTATAAATTCAATAATGATGGGAATCTTCGTTCTTATGCTTGTATGATGTTTTTTCTCATTTGCCAGCTTAATCAAACAGCGAAGTACTTCTGAAAACTCTAATGTTTTCCAGAAAACAACTTCCATTGACGCTGCAAGTCCATCAACTGTATGCAAGTTACTTACAACCTTGGAGTTTATGTTTGAAAAAAATTTGAATTCATCATTATTGCATCGGAAACGCAGCCCTAAATACTGCAGACGTTTTGGGTGAGTCCAAGTGATAGATTCTTCCAACGAAATCCAATGATTACTGATATCTAAATAAACTAAATTAGGTAATTTGTCTATCATTCTGTATATCAATTCTAGATTCCGGTTATTAATTATTTTAAAACAGCTGTTTTCACTCATGTCCAGCTTTGTTAAATTAAAAAGATATGAAGTTGAATTTACCAATTTTTCCAATGAATTACCAACAGACGTATGTATAGCCAATTTTTGAAGACTAACAAAACGGGAAAACTTATTGATGGTTTGTCTTGCATACCCACAACCAGATATACGTAAAGTTTTTAAATTTTCAAAAGGAAATTGAATATTAAGAAGATCAATTATATCGTCTTTGGTGTTGACTTTACTAATACAACCACAATCCAGATAAAGTTGTTGTAATTTAGGACACAGCCACGCAGAGGGTTGGTCTTTAAAATCATTGCTATAAATCGTGATAAGGTGACAATCAACCTCTAATTCTATGTATTCTAAATTCAAGGATAAAAATGATTTTTACCAATGCTTTTATTAACTCGTCGGCTCTGTTTCTCTGTCTGTTTCTCTGTCTGTTTCTCTGTCTGTTTCTCTGTCTGTTTCTCTGTCTGTTTCTCTGTCTGTTTCTCTGTCTGTTTCTCTGTCTGTTTCAAATCTTGCAATCAATTTTTGAGTCACTTCCTGATGATAGATTTTTTTCAAATTTTGCATACATGCTCAAGATAGAAGGCAATGCAATATTCAATTATTAGTTTTACAATAAGTCAATTAATTTAGTTAATTTTCTTGAGGATTTTATCGAGGGGTTTCTTGAGGGTTTTCTTGAGGGTTTTCGTGAGGGTTTTCTTGAGGGTTTTCTTGAGGGTTTTCTTGAGGGTTTTCTTGAGGGTTTTCTTGAGGGTTTTCTTGAGGGTTTTCTTGAGGGTTTTCTTGACCACAAAACGCTAACCGACTGGCAGACTATTTTACCAAGTTAACACGAACCACACTCACTGACCGCGATTCTCAAGCGTGTACGAAATTTTCATGAAAATAGTTGAGATATTTAAATTCGATGCTTTTTGATGATATTTTTATTATTATTACCAATGCTTTTATTAACTCGTCGTCTCTGTTTCTCTGTTTGTCTGTTTGTTTCTCTGTCTGTTTCAAATCTTGCAATCAATTTTTGAGTCACTTCCTGATGATAGATTTTTTCAAATTTTGCATACATGCTCAAAATAGAAGACAATGCAATATTCAATTATTAGTTTTACAATAAGTCAATTAATTTAGATAATTTTAATTAATTTCGATATTTCGATATAATTAAGATATTTCGACTTTAACATAAAATAAAAGAGTAATATAAGAAAAATTGATTGCAAAATTTGTGTTTTAATTACATATAAGAAAGAGCATTGGTTTTAAAAATTCGTTTTTAATTTACTTGTTTATAAAATCGACGAAACAACTTGATTGTTTGCCAAGACAATTCTGAGTCAGCATATAAAAAATACATGTTAGTAAGCGAAAAACGAGCAAGGTTTCCTCTGTTCAAAATGGATTTCATGGGCTGAAAAAAATTGACAATCTGAAAGCCATCAAGTATCAATTCTTGATAACATTCATTTTTTAAATAAAATGGCATAATAAACTCTAAATGTAGTTTTATTCCTATTTTTTGACTTCTTGAAATTATTTCTCCGAAAATATGTGGTGACAGTTTTACGCAATCTTTGACTTTGAAAGAAAAACATTTCATCTCAGAAAATGGTTCGAGAAAAGTTTCTTTGAAGTTAAGTAAAACAAAATCTATGCAAAACATCTTTAATGATGGTTTTTGGTGTGGCTGATGACTCATTTCTTATTTTTTTTAATTTAGTTTATGAAACCAATATTGTGTTATATCACTAAAATTAATTTTCAATAAACTCTTTTTTCAACAATATTTAAACGATGTTATAAATATTGTGGGAAAAAGGTTATTATATATCGATATATATATATATGTATACATATATATATATATATATATATATATATATATATATATATATATATATGTATATCGATATATATATATATATGTATATAAATATATGTATATATATGTATATATATATATATATATATATATATATATATATATATATATATATATATACATATATATATATATACATATACATACACACATATATATATATATATATACAGGGGCGGATTTAAGGAGGGGGTGCCCCCACCATTGTAGAATAGTTAAAAATTATTTACATTAAATAAATCATTAAACAAATTTAAATTATGTACATAATATATAGTAATAAACTTGAAAATGAAGTCAATTTTGATAAAAGTAAATTTAGTAAATAGTTAAGCGCTCAATCAATGTATGCGCTAGTTTCAAGCATAAACAATGTTGGATTTCCATTTATAGCACACATTTTTACCATTATTAGGTTGTTACATTTTTAATTTTTGTATGAAGAGCAAAATTATTATAGATGAATAAATTTATAAACACTACATTAATAGCAATGGTATATTAAATGTCATCAATTTTTCAGGATGGGGGACTTTTCTTGCCCCTATGGGTGGGCACTCATAAATGCGCCCCCCTAATAAAATTTTGGATCCGCCTTTGTATATATATATATATATATATATATATATATATATATATATATATATATATATATATATATATATATATATATATATATATATATATATATATATATATATATATATATATATATGTATATATATATATATATACTAGCAGTGCCCGTAGCGGCTTCGCTCGCATGAAATTAGAGAATTTGAACCGTTCATACATAGTAGAGTACAGCACGGATCATTTTTTAGACCTCGGCTCGGCCCGTCAACAACTTGGCCCAGCCCGTTTCAAAAATCGAAATTCCTGGCCCAGCACGGCCCGTCTAATATGGGCCCGACCCGTTTTTACAGGCCTAGAAGTTCTATATACTTGATGAAAAACTTCGGCCCGTCCCACCTTGACTTCAGGTTTAGCCCGTCCCGTCTGAACAGCCTAAAATCACTAAAATATTTGGTTAAAAATCTTGGCCCGTCCCACCTTGATTTAAGGTTTGGGCAGGGCCGTATGAAGACCCTAAAATAACGGCTTGGCCCGTCCGTCCGGTGATAAACTGAACTCATCTATTTTTAACCGGCACAAAACCTCAAAATACTAATTTTCACATCTGTAGCACTTACAGTTTTTGAGTAACAGTTATTTTAAAATCAAATAACCCTTTTTCCACTTCACATTTGAGGTCCTGGAAACCAAATTTTCAAAAAATGGTGAAACACGTATATCATTATTTTTATAATAGAAACTAAATACTAATTTTACTTTTGTATCATTTACAGTTTTTGAGTAGCAGTTACTTTAAAAACCAAGTAACCTTATTTTCCACCCCATATTTGAAGTCGTGGAAACCAAATTTTCAAAAAATGGTAAAACACGTATATCATTATTTCTGGAGTAGAAACCAAATACTAATTTTTACTCCTGTAGCATCAACAGTTTTCGAGTAGCAGTTACATTAAAAACCAAATAACCTTATTTTCCATCCCACATTTGAGGTCCTGGAAACCAAATTTTAAAAAAATGGTAAAACACCTATATCTTTCTTTTTAGAATAGAAACTAAATACTAGTTTTTACATCTGTGGTATTCACAGTTTTTGAGTAGTAGTTACTTTAAAAAACAAATAACCCAATTTTCCAACCCACGTTTGAGGTCCGGGAAACCGAATTTTCAAAAAATGGTGAAACACGTATATTTTTATTTTTCAAGAAAAATCCATATACCAAATTTTAAAATCTCCTCATTTTTGGTTTTCGAGATATACATTGTTTTAGAAAAAAGTTTGTTTTCCAGTTTTTTCCTCTCAGGAGCAAAATTTTCAAAAATCCTTCTTTAGTGGATGCTTACGCAATAAATGTAATATAAGTTCCAAATTTCACGTTTCTAGGATGAGGCGTTTGAGCTCGGCGTTGGTTATCAGTCAGTCAGTCAGGACATGTTCTTTTATATATATAGACTAGCAGTGCCCGTAGCGGCTTCGCTCGCATGAAATTAGAGAATTTGAACCGTGCATCCATAGGTGTCGGCTCGGCCCGTCGACAACTTAGCCTAGCCCGTTTCAAAACCAAAATTCCTGGCCCGGCACGGCCCGTCTAATTTAGGCCCGGCCCGTTTTTACAGGCCCAGAAATTCTATATACTTGATGAAAAACTTCGGCCCGTCCCACCTTGAGTTCAGGTTTGGCCCGGCTCGTCTGAAGACCCTAAAATCCCTGAAATGTCTATATGCTTAGTGAAAAACCTCGGCCCGTACCACCTTGATTTAATGTTTAGCCTGGCCCGTAAAAAAAACCCTAAAATAACGGCTTGGCCCGACCGGTGATAAACTGGACTCAGCTACTTTTAACCGGCACAAAACCTCAAAATACTAAGTTTTACATCTGTAATGCTTGCAATTGTTGAGTAGCAGTTATTTTAAAATCAAATAACCCTTATTTTGACCCCACATTTGAAGTCATGGTAAACAAAGTTTTTAAAAATGGTGAAACACGTATATCTTTTTTTTTCTCAGTAGATACTAAGTAATAATTTAAGTAATAATTTTTACATCTGTAGCAATTACAGTTGTTGAGTAGCAGTTACTTTAAAAACCAAATAACCCTATTTTTCAATTTTCCACCCCACATTTGAAGTCCTGGAAACCAAATTTTCAAAAAATGGTGAAACACGTATATCATTATTTTTAGAGTAGAAACTAAATACTAATTTTTACTTTTGTAGCATTCACAGTTTTTGAGTAGCAGCTACTTTAAAAACCAAGTAATCCTATTCTCCACCCCACTTTTAAGGTCCTGGAAACCATATTTGTAAAAAATGGTGAAACACGTATATCTTTATTTTTAGAATAGAAACTAAATACTAAGTTTTACATCTGTGGTGTTTACAGTTTTTGAGTAGCAGTTATTTTAAAAAACCAAATAATCCTATTTTCCACCCCACATTTGAAGTCCTGGAAACCAAATTTTCAAAAAATGCTAAAACACGTATTTCATTATTTTTGGAGTAGAAACTAAATACTAATTTTTACTCCTGTAGCATTAACAGTTTTTGAGTAGAAGCTACTTTAAAAACCAAATAACCCAATTTTCCAACCCACATTTGAGGTCCGGGAAACCGAATTTTTAAAAAATCGTGAAACACGTATCTTTTTATTTTTCAAAAAGAATCTATATACCAAATTTCAAAATCTCCTCATTTTTGGTTTTCGAGATATACATTGTTTTAGAAAAAAGTTTGTTTTCCAGTTTTTTCCCCTCAGGAGCACAATTTTCAAAAATCCTTTTTTAGCGGATGTTTACGCTATAAAAGTAATATAAGTTCCAAATTTCACGTTCCTAGGATGAGGCGTTTGAGCTCGGCGTGTATTATCAGTCAGTCAGTCAGTCAGGACATGTTCTTTTATATATATATCTATATATGACTGTCTGTGTGTGGGTATGTTCTTTATGCATTGCTACATCATTCATCCGATCTTAATGAAATTTTTAGACAACCTTGGGAGTCAATAGAAAAGGTTTTTGTAAAAAAAATTAAAATCAGTCACAAAATGAGCGGAGCGAGAACGGGAGAGCGAGCGAAAACGGGAACTGGGGAACGAGCGGGAACCGAAAAACAAGCGAGATCAGAAGAGCAACCAAGAGCGAAAGAACGACCGAGAGAGAAAAAGCAACCGAGAACAGGAGAGGAAGCGGGAGCGGAAAAGCGACCAGTAGCCGGAAAACGACTGGAATTGGAAAAGTGGCCGGGAGCGGAAAAGCGACCGGGAGCGAGAGAGTGACCGGGAACGTGAAAGCGACTCGGAGCGGGAAAGCGACCGGAAGCGGGAAAGCAATTAAAATTCTCTATCGCTTCCATACTAATTTGTTTCCCTTATGCGACTTACTCCGTAACGCAACAAACGACCTTGTTCTTTTGGCATTATTTGCATAAATAACTCTATTATGCGACCTGCATTAGATTAATAACTGAAATTGTATTTATATGTAATACAAGCCAGTGGATTTTTGATAATTTTCTCGTTCCTTTGAATTGTCTACACTTCAGTGATCAATAAAAGAATAAAATGGTTCCGTGCCGGGCAATACTTTTCATAGGTCTTAACCTCGGCGTTTTAGGTATCAACTTTAGATGACTTTTACTGTACGTATTTTACACATATCAATTTGTTGTAATTTCTAATTTGTCGTGTTATTCTACTTAAGTTCATCCATTTTGCATTTTTTCTAATTCATCTATCATTGTTCTAGAATTTTATTTTACGGAAATTAGTGATTATAGGTTTTCATAATTAAACAATCTATATATATAAAAGAACATGTCCTGACTGACTGACTGACTGACTGACTGACTGACTGACTGACTGACTGACTGACTGAGGACTGACTGACTGACTGACTGACTGACTGACTGACTGACTGACTGAGGACTGACTGACTGACTGACTGACTGACTGACTGACTGACTGACTGACTGACTGACTGACTGACTGACTGACTGACTGACTGACTGACTGACTGACATACTGACTGACTGACTGACTGACTGACTGACTGACTGACTGACTGACTGACTGACTGACTGACTGACTGACTGACTGACTGACTGACTGACTGACTGACTGACTGACTGACTGACTGACTGACTGACTGACTGACTGACTGACTGACTGACTGACTGACTGACTGACTGACTGACTGACTGACTGACTGACTGACTGACTGACTGACTGACTGACTGACTGACTGACTGACTGACTGACTGACTGACTGATAATCAACGCCGAGCTCAAATGCCTCATCCTAGGAACGTGAAATTTGGAACTTATATTACTTTTATTGCGTAAGAATCCACTAAGAAAGGATTTTTAAAAATTTTGCTGCTGAGGGGAAGAAACTGAAAAACAAACTTTTTTCTAAAACAATGTATATCTCGAAAACCAAAAATGAGGAGATTTTGAAATTTGGTATATGGATTCTTCTTGAAAAATAAAAAAATTCGTTTTTCACCATTTTTTGAAAATTCGGTTTCCCGGACCTCAAATATGGGTTGGAAAATTCGGTTATTTGGTTTTTAAAGTAGCTGCTACTCAAAAACTCTGAATGCTACAGGAGTAAAAATTAGTATTTAGTTTCTACTACAAAAATAATGAAATACGTGTTTTAGCATTTTTTGAAAATTTGGTTTCCAGGACTTCAAATGTGCGGTAGAAAATAGGGTTATTTGTTTTTTAAAGTTACTGCTACTCAAAAACTGTAAATACCACAGATGTAAAAATAAGTATTTAGTTTCTATTCTAAAAATAAAGATATACGTGTTTTACCATTTTTTAAAAATTTGGTTTACAGGACCTCAAATGTGGGGTGGAAAATGAGGTTATTTGGTTTTTAATGTAAATGCTACTTGAAAACTGGAGATGCTACAGGAATAAAAATTAGTATTTGGTTTTTACTCCAGAAATAATGATATACGTGTTTTACCATTTTTTGAAAATTTGGTTTCCAGGACTTCAAATATGGGGTGGAAAATAGGGTTACTTGGTTTTTAAAGTAACTGCTACTCAAAAACTGTAAATGCTACAAAAGTAAAATTAGTATTTAGTTTCTACTCTAAAAATAATGATATACGTGTTTCACCATTTTTTTTAAATTTCGTTTTCAGTACCTCAAATGTGAAGTGGAAAAAGGGTTATTTGATTTTAAAATAACTGCTACTCAAAAACTGTAAGTGCTACAGTTGTGAAAATTAGTATTTTGAGGTTTTGTGCCGGTTAAAAATAGATGAGTTCAGTTTATCACCGGACGGACGGGCTAAGCCGTTATTTTAAGGTCTTCATACGGCCCTGCCCAAACCTTAAATCAAGGTGGGACGGGCCGAGATTTTTAACCAAGTATATAGACATTTTAGTGATTTTAGGGTGTTCAGACGGGCCGGGCTAAACCTGAAGTCAAGGTGGGACGGGCCGAAGTTTTTCATCAAGTATATAGAACTTCTAGGCCTGTAAAAACGGGCCGGGGCCATATTAGACGGGCCGTGCCGGGCCAGGAATTTCGGTTTTTGAAACGGGCTGGGCCAAGTTGTCGACGGGCCGAGCCGAGACCTAAAAAATTGATCCGTGCAGTACTCTACTATGTATGCACGGTTTAAATTTTCTAATTTCATGCGAGCGAAGCCGCTACGGGCACTGCTAGTGTCTTATAAGCAAATGGTTTTGATTTTAAAAGAACCTCTAAAAACCCCTGGCTACGCCGGGTACTCCGCTAGTCATCCATGAAAATGTTTTGCGTATGATAAAAAAATCTTTTTACCCCTGCATTCATAAGGAAGCAATACAGCCTGTTCTAAAAATCATCCGTTCTCAAGACCCTTCATTTTAACCCCCTTTAATCTTTTCTGCATACGCTAAAAATGGCTATACAGGTTTTTTCAACTTTAATATTTATTGCTAAAAATTGTAGTTATATAAATTGGGAACTAAATTGTGAACTAAATGTTATTTGTCGCTATGGTATGATGTAACAAGATAGAAAGTTGGTTTGACTTTGTTTTTCATCTATCTAGATACAATTTTTAGTCTCTTGTTTTTCTCTTTCTCTTCCGCAATATTATTTACATTTATTGAGGCTTTCATCCGTCCATCCACTGCTCTTCTGCTTACACATTCATCTGGACTGTTCAAATATTTATTTACCTGTCAATATTCCGACCTAGAAACACCGGCACAACTAAACGCGACCTCGTCGCCTCTCTCGCTGTGAGCGCGCGTGACGGCACACGTTGCGATGAGCATGGCAAACCGCCACTGACAGGTGGGAGAGACCGCGGACCGCGGAGGAAGATTTAAAGTGACGCATCGGTCGAGGACTGTGTACAAAAAAACAACTCACCGATTTTTAGGCATACGTTTAAAAAGCGGGAGTGTAGTCTAGATAGTAGCTGTTGTAGTAGTAGCAGTTGTAGATTGTCGTGCGTAGTAATAGTTGAGAAGGTATCTCCCGTTCTTAATCCCATGATAACGGAGACTGGATATGTCGTCTTAATCTGCGTCTGGAATTTCCATGAAGTAAATCTGATTAAGAAATAATAGTTCTTACGTGTAATTGCCAGAAGTTCTGAATTGTTAATCACCGCGAAAGGAAGATAAGGAAAGAAGGAGAGAGAGATCTACAAGGTTTGTTATTAAGAATTTTATTTGATTAGGAGAAATTTATATAAGAGTTGGAATAAAAATGAAAATTCGGTGAAAATGAAAAAGGTTTTGTTCAAAATTACAGCAATAATGCTATGAATATAAATTGTTTTTCTATGTCATTTAGTTTGTTTTGAATGCGAGCATTATGCCCCGTGCGAGTTGCGAAAGCATTAAAAAAAGGTTTGGTCAGAAATATAATGTTAATGGATGCTATTTTAAATCGTAAAAGTAATTTTATGCTATAAAATGTTAAAAACATAATTTAGTAGTTTAAATTTAATTTGTTATTTTAATTTATGGAAAAAACAAAACAAAGAAAAAACAAATTTGATGTTGATTTGTGCAGTAGAAAATATCGAATATGAACGCAGAGGCGTTAAGTGCCAACGCTGAAATATTTCCCAGCACGGTCGATTGGAAAGCTTTTAAGCCGAATTAAGAAGTTTGGATGTCATGTTTAGAGTTGCTCTTGCTGGCTTAACTGTTTGAAGCCAGAAAAAAATATGATTTTGTTTAGTTATTTTTTTGAAGTAATGTTAATTTATTGTTACGTTTATTTTGTTAAGAAATAGTTAAGATGAAATCATGTTATTTTTAATTGTAATAAATTGTAAACGTTAGTTAAGTTTTTCTACAATAACTTGCAGTTATTCAGTAATAATGATATTAAAACACATTGTTTAGTATTTAAACACATGTTCTTTTGTAGATAAATATAAATATAAAATTTTAGATACAACCTCTGGAAACGAAATGGCTACAAAGAGAGACAACGACGAATTTGAAGAGTTCAGGGCTCGGGCATACAGCGGTGGCTTTCAAACGCTGACAAAGCCCTCGATCAAGAACAGTTCTTCAGTTGGCAGAGAACTACTGGTTGACGACTGGTCGGGCGAAGAAACAGAAGTTTCAAACCAGAGAGAACACCAACAAGTCAAACTGGAATATCAGTTTTTACAAGCCTCACTTTTACGAGCTTGTGAAAACGATTCGCCCTCAAGTACTGAGTGGAGAGTGTCGTTGACTCCTGGTGGGAAGATATTCCAGGTTGACAAATGGAAAAAAGCAAAGAAAGACGACAATTTTTGGGGTCTTCTGGAAGGCGAGATGAGACCGAGAGTGAACAGCGCACCTACAAAACGAGCTGAAAAAATGGAGGCTCAGCTGGCCAGGTCCTGTGACACTGATGTTCCAGGTTCAGTCTATCGTGGTCAAATCGGACAGGCCTTTCAGCACAGTTTCTACGAGCTTCATCAGAAAGGAGGTTTCAACAGTTCCGGTTTTAGTTATTATCATAACATGCAACAGCAGGACGAAGAAGATTGGCACCAGAACAACGACCACAACTGTCATCATCATCAGCACCGCTACAACTTGATTAAAAAAGTTAAAGATAAAATTCTTCAATCTTCTACCTCTCACTGGTCATCCTACCTGATTCAAATCCCAATGATCGGTGTTCTACCTCGAGAACAGATCTGTTCCCTTTCTGATAAGAGCAAAAATCAGCTATCGGGTGGAATCATCGATAAGCGTAAAATCGTACTCATCGGTAGGAAAGGGGTTGGAAAATCTACAATTGCTGACTGCTTCATGGAGGAAGAGCGAATCAGAAAAAACCTCGAAATCATGAACAGGAAGAACCAGTGGGAGTCGCAGAATTCTTTCGAAGGAGGTGAGCTCATTCACTCTTGCATACATTGAATCTGTTTAACTTTGGTTGTTGCTCAATAACTAGTTTTAGAAGATGATTGGAAAAATGTTTGAAAATAAAAATATTGCGGCACAAACATATAATTAATTCATTGTCATCTGTCAACAAACATTTAACGTGTGTACATTTTTAGGCAGATACAAATGAATTTTCCGAATGCGGGTTCAAACACCGGACATTTGATGTATCCACATAAAAATGCTTGTGGCCTTGTCACATGTCATGTGGGGTGGTTTGCCGAAATACATGTCCAGAAATTGTGGCTATCCATCCGCTGCTCTAGAATAATGCACGTTGCAAATAACCACTCTTAAAACACCAGATTCATTGAACTAAACATGGCCGCTTATTTAAAATGTTAGAATATCATGCGACTTATTGTGAGTCAGTCAGTACATCTGTTTTTATTCTTTTTTATTTTTTGTACATTATTTATTCAGCAAAACAACTCTTGACAATTATGTTTATTTGTTAGAGATGATACAAGTTTGTCCTTGACATCCCATTTCTTTATTGATTCAATATACTATCGTATCCGTTTATACCATCTCATACAACACTGGTATCTATTTAGTTAGTAATCTTTACTATTTCCTACCATCACAGGTACTTATTGTATTGTACATGCCATGTTACCATCTTATCTATTTATTTAACCGTCAATACAATCTCTCTGTTTATTTGTTTATCAGTCCACACTGATCCATTCATTCGTCCATCCATTCAGATACCAAAATATTTGTATTTTCTTATTCATCATCATCACCATCATCATTGTCATTACCATTATCATCTCATTATCATCGTCGTCATCATCATCATCATCACCATCACCACCACCACCACCATCATCATCATCAGAATCACCACCACCACCACCATCATCATCATCATCATCATCATCATCATCATCATCATCATCATCATCATCATCATCATCACCACCACCACCACCATCATCATCATCATCATCATCATCATCATCATCATCATCATCATCATCATCATCATCATCATCTTCTTCTTCTTCTTCTTCTTCTTCTTCTTCTTCTTCTCCTTCTTCTTCTTCTTCTTCTTCTTCTTCTTCTTCTTCTTCTTCTTCTTCTTATTCTTTCTCTTTTTTCTTCCCTTCTTTCTCTTTCATCCCCCGTTTCTTCTCACTCCCTCCGCGACTTGAAAGCACTTCGAAACTACTCAAGTTGTGTTTAGAAGTTGTTCCCTGTTGCAGTTTTTCAGTATTTTGTTTACCCAACAAAAAAGTTTTTTTTGCTTGTTTATAAGTGCTTCTACTTGTTCCACTTGTCCTTTAGCGTGCGTGAACGAAACAGCTTTTAAAAGTTTCAATACAGGAAAGTTGTTTAGAACTTTTTTCAGATACTTTTATCAGCTGTTTTCATTTGGTTTGCACGCTTGTAAACCATCGTCATCAGAATTCAATCAGCTTTGAGGTTTTATTTTTTGTTTCACTCACTGGGCCTCTTCGCCGTCATCATCATTATCATCATCATCATCATCATCATCATCATTAGCAGCAGCAGCAGCAGCAGCACCACCACCACCACCACCACCACCACCACCACCATCATCATCATCATCATCATCATCATCATCATCATCATCATCATCATCATCATCATCATCATCATCATCATCATCATCATCATCATCATCATCATCATCATCATCATCATCATCATCATCATCATCATCATCATCATCATCATCATCATCATCATCATCATCATCATCATCATCATCATCATCATCATCATCATCATCATCATCATCATCATCATCATCATCATCATCATCATCATCATCATCATCATCATCATCATCATCATCATCATCATCATCATCATCATCATCATCATCATCATCATCATCATCATCATCATCATCATCATCATCATCATCATCATTATCTAGAGAATCGCAAGTTCAAGGAACGGATCTAACAACTGATCCACTTGCGATAGTCAAATAAGAAGACTATCTCAACTGTGAGGAATGAGGGCTCAATACATTCCATTTAAAGATACACCTGCGAGGAACAGGCAGGTAAAACTTTGCGATCCCATATTATAGAGCGACACGGCAAACTATTTACAACCTGAAAGAACAATTTAAAAATCACGCATAAAGTTTTTGCCAGATATCTTCGACACACATTTCAGGAAAACCGTAAAAAACGAGTTTTTTCACAAATCTCTTATATTTCAGGATTTGCCTGCTTTTCATTTAACGCTAATTTTTCTTTTAAAAAGACATTTTTTTTAAATTTACAATTGTTACTTAATACATAATCACGTCGGATTTGTTATTATTTATAAACTTAGATAATTAATTTTTTAAATTGAAAAATTTATTTTAGAATTTTTTTAAAAATCTAATAAATACCATTGTCATGAGAAACAAGCATAAATTTCAAATTTCAGCTAAATTGGATGACGGAAAGTTTTTTCACTTTCAATCTTTGCAAACATTCAAGCAGGCAGGCAAAACCATCGGTAAAGTTAATATAAGAAATTTCAAAAACAAATTACAACGTAAAAATAAATAATTAGACTGCAACTTTTTTACTGTTGCCGCTGTGTTACAGCTGAAAATTACATATTACTGCGGGATCCCGGTAAAATATTTCTCTATTCCCGTTTTTGGGAAGGTAAATTTATAAAAACAAAGCCGAGGAAAAACTGCGGTCGGTTTTACCGTGTCGCTCTCTAAATATAGAACCAACCAAAGAAGTGATATTTAAGTCTAGAAAAACGTGTTTTTATAGTTTTTTGCTTTCTCACATCTCTTTATAAGTGAAAATCAAATTTTCCTATTTTGGTCAGCTACTTAGGCATGCCAGCCACCTACCGATTGGACAAATAATTATGTCGATATCTTTAAAATAGAAGAAGGAGATTTGAAAGACCGAACGGACATCCAAGTCGCTTCCAAGCGCTTTTATCGATGAGAGAAACTAAGAGCAAGGGTGAGAAATGAAAAAGAAGAAAAAAAAAGAAAATGAGAGAGAGAAACGAGATAAAAAATAAAAATATAGAAAATAAGAATAGGAAAAAAAAGAGTTTCTTGAAAAATGAAAGGAAGTTGATGTAATATATACTTCAAAAAGTTTTTGTCTGTATAATTGTAACAGAATACCTAGTATTTGTCAAACTTTTAATTTTTGACTTTCTCCCTTTCTTTCTCTAACACTTTTTTTTCATCCTCATCGTTAAATCCACTACCCGTAATAATAATAATAATAATAATAATGATAATCACCATTATTGTCATCATCATCACCATCAATAACATCATCTTCGTGGTCGTCGTCATCGTCATCATCATCGTCGTCGTCGTCGTCATCATCATCATCATCGTTGCTAGTTTTGTCGCTCAAACCATTCATAATGATTACCGCTCCATAAAGCAAACGAGAATTGTTTTATTTATACAATAACAACCTTATAAATTATAAACTATGAAAATATGACTGAAAATAAACTTTGTCGTAATATGCCACTAAAACAATCATCAGCCACATGGTCATCATCATCATCATCATCATCATCATCATCATCATCATCATTATCATCATCATCATCATCATCATCATCATCATCATCATCATGACCAACATCATCATCATCATCATCATCATCATCATCATCATCATCATCATCATCATCATCATCATCATCATCATCATCATCATCATCATCATCATCATCATCATCATCATCATCATCATCATCATCATCATCATCATCATGACCAACATCATCATCATCCTCATCATCATCATCGTCGTCAACGTCATCGTCGTTGTGGTCATCATCATCATCATCACAATCATCATCGTTCTCACTTTTTCTCTCTCTTTTCTTTCTTTTCTTTTCGTCCTCCATGCATCATTTCATCTCCATTTTTTAAATAATCACCACTTATCGATGTTTATAAAGATTCTCACTGCTGACTCATTCCTGGTTATTTATTACAACTGAAAGGTAATACACGGATAGTAAATAGAAAGGGTTCTTGAAACATACCCCTCCTAAATAGAGGGTTCTTGAAACATACCTTTCCTAAATAGAGGGTTCTTACAGGAAACCCTCTCTATTGTTTTCATGCTCCTGTTATCGTTGATATCAGCCTCGGCAGAAGTACATCACTTGCACTGTCGCTCATATTCATCCTGTTTTGATTTATGGATAACAAACACATGACGTCACAGACTGATCACGTGATGTAAACAAATGTTGGCAAATACGAGAAAATAACATCATTTGCGTTTATTCGTTAATTTTTTCCATTTCTCTTTATTTGTGAGTTTGTGTGTATGTGGTTGTACTTTTATAACTATTTTTATGTATGTGTGTGTGTCTTGTTAACTATTTGTTTGCTTGATTTTTTTTTATTTTGATGTCTGTTTATTTATGTACACGTCTGTTTAGATATGTTTGCTTATAAAATTGTGTGTTCGTATATCAAAGTATTTTTATCAACAGCCAACCCAGAACTGTTTCGAGAGAGGGACGATTTTGAAACATTTTTTTCAGCTTTAACTATTTAATATTTTTAAGGTATATCAAACAACAAGAGTTTTAAAATGGTTAAACAAAGTTTGAGTTCAAAATGCCGAATAATTTTATTTTAAGTTCAAAAATGGATATATTTTCAAAAATGTCAAGAAAAATTGTATATTTGTTAAGCAAATGAATAAAAATCATGGTAATCTTTATTTTTCCAAAAATACCAACATTTAGAGTCCACTGTTGGTGCGAAATATTTATAAAAATAAAAAAAGATTTAACCATCTAATCTGTTTTTTGATGAACAGCTTCTGAAAATTTTTTCTCATAATCAACTTATATAATTTCCAATGTTTGTATGTATGTATGTATGAATGTATGTATGTATGTATGTATGTATGTATGTATGTATGTATGTATGTATGTATGTATGTATGTATGTATGTATGTATGTATGTATGTATGTATGTATGTATGTATGTATGTATGTATGTATGTATGTATGTATGTATGTATGTACGTATGTATGTATGTATGTATGTACTTTGCGTAACGGTGTTAAATGATATATATAATGATATTTAAAAAATCCATCATTTTTGACGGACTACCTCTAGTATTTTATAGTCCTTTCCACCAAGTGTTTTCAAACTGATAGATTAATATGTGAGAAATACCAAAGTACATCTTATCCCGAATCATTATTTGATAAACCTTTTTTCTTTTTCTCTTCTTTTTCTCTTCTTTTTATCAAAGCTTAGGACTGGTTCAAAAAGCGAGACGAAGTTCACTTCTAAAAAAGTAAATTCGTCATATATTTTTATGAAAAATCCCAAATATGTTCCATCAGAGCAATAGTATGAATTAGAGATGGACTACAGCATATGGAAGGGCTAATTAATAAAAAGAATTTTACATCAATCTTTCTGGGGTTTTGTCATCAGTAACAGTACAGCATTGTATTAATATATTTTTATGTAACAAAAAATTGCTTCGAATAATTTCTTTAGGTGGGTGGGTTTCTGAACCCAGAAACATTTCTCCTTTGAGGGCGCCCTTAAGCTTTATGTTTGTTAATGTCTGTCAATCTATTTGTATGTCAATCTTTGTCTGTCTCTTTCCAAAATAAATACATAAACATTCTTTTATCTTTTCATTCCATTCCATGTTATTTTTCGTCATTGTTCATTTCTCCTCTTACACGTCTTTCTATTTCTATAATCACAATGATGATTCGAGGTAAAGCAAAAAAATATAAAAAAATATAAAAGAAAACATTTCATGAAAATATTTCATGAAAAATTGATCAGACCGCGATTGAAACAACAAGGGGCTGGAAAACAAAGCGCAAGACGTCTGACAAATGGAGGGGGTGGGAAAGGGTGGGAGGGGGTGGGATGGGAGGGGTGGGAGTGGCTAGGAGTGGGATGTTTTGTGAAAAAAAGTCAAGGTCAAGATGAGGATTTGAACTACATAGAATTGACATTCTTTTTATCTGATGAGTAATCTTTGTATTACATTAGCTGATTGTCAGCTACATCTCATAACAGCATGTCTTATATATAGTCTTTGTTACCATCATGACTATCTCATCATGACCATCACCACCATCATGATCATCATCATAACCTGGAAAAAATGCATCAACACGCCATTGTCCGATTGTTTAACAGCCCAATGAGCGACCATCAACGACGCCAGTTTCAGTGAATTAACAAAACACGCGATTTAAATTTTATTTCTGCAAATTATAAAAGTTAATATTTAAAGATGGAACTCCAGAAAATAATTATTAAAATTAAAGAATATTTTTTCAGTGAAAATTAAAATTTGTTTCTCAAATAAATGGATAGATGGATCAGTATGTGATCTTGAAATTTGATATTGTTATGAGATAATGAAGATATTGTTGTGAGATAATGAAGATATTGTTGTGAGATAATGAAGATATTGTCATAAAATAATGAAGATGTTGTCATGAGATAATGAAGATATTGTCATGAGATAATGAAGATATGGTCGTGAAATAATGAAGATATTGTCATGAGATAATGCAGATATTTTTGTGAGATAAGGAAGATATAGTCGTGAAATAATGAAAATATTGTCATGATATGAAAATGATATTGTATGGAAAATATCAATCACTTATAGCAAAAGTATTTTTCTCCAGACATAAAAAATTTTATCATTAGCCAAACAAAGTATTATAATATACAAGATTTCACTAAGAAATTAGCTAAGGTTTATATGCACGGATATTTCTAATCTCATACCATTTCCAGGTTCATGACCTCAGGGGCAAAGATCATCCTACCTGACCGAAAGCATTTTCGGAAACAAGATCGCCAAAATAGCAATTAAGCATCCTCAAGCTAAAACGGATATTCTGCCAGAAATAACTAGCCTCAAGTGAATCATACGCAAAGAAGTTATGACCCCGGTTATGAATGAATGACTGGCTAGATACAAAGAGTCGGATAAACGGGCTTCTTGAAATCAATGAAAGAAAATTATTACTGCCAGTTTCCGCTTTAAAAAACAGAGCTTTGTGTAACAAGTGGAACTGAATAAAACAATTAAACTGGTTGCTCAGTTGTATACATACTGCATTCCAGGTCATCCTAAACTCTGAATCACTCCACTTCCACCGTATCTTTTTCAGATGGAACCAAGAATGTCACACAAATTTACGAGCTGCGAAGAAGAAATATATTTCAATTTTTAAAGAAAACTTGCAGCTGCTTTTTTCTTTTTAAAAACCTCTTAGTTTCACAACTATAAACTGCATTTTATTTTAACAAAATATTTTTCTGATGTTACGTGCATTATTTTGCCATGAAAATAAAACAAGTGAAACTGGTGATAAAATATTATAATAAAATATCAAATACGACCTATATGTTAGGATTGGAAGTTTTTCAATTGTGTTTGAAACAGTTGGGAAACCATGGAGTTCCATCTTCATTGCAATCGGGTTTGAGAGGGAGGAGGTAGAAAGGGGAGAAAGAAGGAGAGGGATGGAAAAAAGAGAGAAGGGGGAGAGAGGAGGAGAGATGAGGAGAGAGATGCTGATTATGTTGTTGCTGTGCGTGATGATTATGTTGATACTGTTGTTGCACCTTCTGCTAATATTGTTGATGTGATAGAGTGAACTAATGTGCAATAAATAAAGCAAATGTTTTCGGTTATTTACTCACACACACACACCCACGCACGCAGAAACCCTTATATAAACGAACCCGCACACAACCCCCTCTCCACCCACAACACACACACACACACACACCGAACAAATTAAAAAAAAGTTACATATTTCAAGGAATAATAATGTGAATTCATAAGCTTTAACTCTTGTATTACAATTTCTACAATTACACGTCAAGTTTTAAGACTTCGCTGGAAAAATTCGTCTAAAAAAATTCAAAGTTTTAGAAACCGAAGATGAGTGTCACAATATCGTGGATTTCCTAGCAGGAAATGATGAGAGATTTGTTTCTGTTTGTTTGTAGTAGTTTGTATGTATGTGTATGTATCCGTGCAAGTGCGTGTTCAAATGTGTGTGTGAGTGTTTGTTTGAGTGCGTGCGTGCGTGCGTTGAGAAGGTGGTAGGCGTTTGAAAATGAACAGTAAACAAAAAAAACACGATTGTCGTCAACAGGAAGTTGAAAATGAAGACGAATAAAAATTATTCATATCAACATCACTCGTGTCACCTTCAGCACTATCAATATCATCATCATCATTATCAGCACCACCCACATCATCATCACTATCAGCACTATCACTATCATCATCATTATCAGCACTACCCACATCCTCATCATCATTATCAGCATCACTCACACCATCATCATTATCTGCACCACACACACCATCATCATTAGCACCACATACATCATCATCATCATCAGCGCCATTCACATTGTCATCATCATCATCATCCACATCATCAGCACCACCGCCCTATTGATAAATATTGATAACCCCCTCTTGTCATCATCCCCATCATCATCATCATCATCATCATCATCATCATCATTATCATCATCATCATCATCATCATCATCATCATCATCATCATCATCATCATTATCATCATCATCATCATCATCATCATCATCATCATCATCATCATCATCATCATCATCATCATCATCATCATCATAATCATCATCATCATCATCATCAGCACCACCGCCCTATTGATAAATATTGATAACCCCCTCTTTCGCTCTCTAGTATCACCTGCACCGATATCAAAAACTTTGTTTCAGTCATTGAGAAATTGCCTGCTGCATGCTTGTGCGGACGATGACATTAGACATGCTTTTGAACTACAATTAGCAAGTAGTGGTGAAGTGCACGCTCCCACAGAACATTATTTCACTACTTTCTGTTATTTTACTCATTTCTTTTGTTCTATTTCTTCTTTTTTCATTTTCGTTTCTTTTATTAAAAACCCCCCTCTAGCGAATGGTTTTACTTTGGGGCTGACAAAAGCGTAAGATATTCTTTTGGAGAAAAAAAAACAGCTTCCCTTTTTAAAATTTTTTTACTTACAATTTTTTTTCTTACATTATTTTTTTCTTACATTATTTTTTATATTTTCACCGGTCTACATTTGCTGTACACCTGCTGTATACTTGCTCTACACTTGCTCTACACAAACTCCGCCTCGCTAATTGCGAGCCAGTCCCAAGCCTGGATGAAGGAGGAGGGACAGTTAAAAGGATCAAACTTTGATCCAC